>BLSH010329581.1:408957-443328 GCA_018402905.1 Glandirana rugosa
GATCACCGGTTCATACAGAGCACTAGACTTGGGTTACCCATTAAGACTTCTCCGGTAGTGAGAGGTAGGTCGTAGGTCCGAGATTTTCTCCATCAAAAACTTCTAACCTTTTTCTATCTACAACGTTATACAACGGTTGAACAAGTACGGTACGTATCTTCTGAACCACGACAGGAGCATTTAATACCTCCAGTATGTTTTATGATCTACATCAGCCAAAACAACACCCCACTTAAGTAAAAACGTAGTTGATTAAACTCATTTTGACTTCAAAAACATTAGATTCAATATAATAATGGAATGAAAGTACATTACTCTATTTGTTTACAAGATATTTTGAGTAAAACACAAAAAATTACAGTTTTATATCTTTATGTTTGAAGCCTGAAATGTGGCAAAAGGTCGCAAAGTTCAAGGGGGCCGAATACTTTCGCAAGGCACTGTATATATATACAGTGCTCAGCATAAGTACACAGTACACTTTTGAAAGGTAAGACTTTAATTAATACCTCAATGAACACAAGAACAATTTCCAAAATTTTGAAAAAAAAATGAGTTTTATAGAACATTTGTTTATCTCATTACATGAAAGTAAGGTAATAATATAACTTAGATTACAAAAACTTCAGTTTTACTCAAATTAGTTGATGCAAAAATGAATTCACCCCACAACAAAACCGACTACATCTAGTATTTTGTATGACCTCCATAATTTACGAGGACAGCACCAAGTCTTCTATGCATGGCATGAACAAGTTGGCAACATATTGCAACATCTATCTTTTTCCAATCTTCAAAAACTACCTCTTTTAGAGCCTGGATGCTGGATGGAGAGTGATGGCCTCTTCAGAATTACCCATTGGGTTCAGATCACGAGACATACTTGGCCACTGAATCACTTTCACCCTGTTCTTCTTCAGAAATTCAACAATGGCCTTAGATGTGTGTTTTGGATCATTGTCATGTTGAAAAAGTCCATGGCAAGCAAGGGCACAGAGTGATGGTGGCATCTTTTCTTTCAATATAGAAGAGTACATCTGTGAATTCATGATACCATCAATGAAATGCAGCTGGCAAAAGCAATGTAGCCTCACAGAAGTACACTGTCACCACCATGATTCACTCTAGACACCATGCATTTTTGCATGTACTCCTCACCCTTGCGACACCATACAGTTTTGAAGCCATCAGTTCCAAAAACATTTATCTTGGTCTCATCACTCCAGAGTACAGAATCCCAGTAGTCTTCATCTTTTTCGGCATGGGACCTGGCAGTTTCTCAGCAGGCTTTTTTGTGCATAGGCTTTAGGAGAGGCTTCCTTCATGGACGACACCCATGGATGCCATTCCTCTGCAGTGCATGCTGTATTGTGTCACGGGAGACAATCACCACAGAATTGGCTTTCTACTTCTTTAGCTAACTGCAATGAACTTGTTTGGTGATTTTCTTCAACCATTGTCATCGGAAGACGCTCCTGTCGAGGTGTTCGCTTCCATGGATGAAAGTCCCATCTTTGTTAAATTTTTGAATCACTTTTGCTACAGTATTGTGACTGATGAGTAAAGCTTTGCTGATCTTCTTGTAGCCTTCGCCTTTTTTGTGTAAATAAATTATTTTCTTTCTCAGGCCTTGTCAAAACGCATGCCAAATCGCCGGCTATTACCGGCAGTGGCACCATCCGAGTTGGTGCTACGGCGACTTTGCTGCACTGCACTGATTCCCAAAAGTAGTTCCTGTACTACTTTTGGCAACTTCAGGGGCAATTTCAATAGACATCTGTGCATGAATCTGCACAGATGTCTGTCAAATCACCCCCAAAGTCGGACAGCATTGCTGGTTTGAAATTGTGCAAGTTCAGCTGAACTCACATGACTTTAAACCCACATTCAGTGTGAACCTAGACTTAGTTGAATTCTTGTTAATCACTTCCCGCCCACGCTATAGCCGAAAGACAGCTACAGCGCGGCCTTAATTGCCTGGAGCGCGTCGATAGATACTCACTGTGAGGAGAAAAAAAAGCCGATCACCGGTTTCTGTCAAAGGAACATTGGTCCCAAACAGTGCGAGCCACCACTGTGCAACCGTCTATTTGTCAACCAATATACTATTCTTCTGGGCTGTTCCCTGGCTATTGGAGATCAGAAGGTGGTCCTCTTCTTTGGAGGGGGGGGGGGGGGATCATTGCTTTCAATGTACCTGATGGCGAACTCAACGCTTAATATGATCTCCTGGAACATCAGGGTGTTGAATGACAAATTCAGACGAGTGCTGATGTCTAAATATGTATAAATATGGTATTCCTGCAAGAGATTCACCTGGATGGTAGTAGGATACTAGCCTTGCACCATCCCTGAATCTCTAAAGCATTTCATGCTACATATTCAACCTATGCCAGGGGGCTATTTTGATAAGCAAGGCTGTACCTAGTACGATTCATCAAGTCATTCCTGTCCCAAGGGGAAGATATCTGATAGTAGTTGCTGATATCTACTCCTGTAAGTTGGTGTTGGTTAATGTTTATTCTCCGCCACCCTTCCAGATACAATTGCTATATGACTTACTTAGTAAGCTGACTACTTTCATGCACCTTCCGCTCCTCATGGCTGGAGACTTAAGCACAATTTTGGATTCTGTGTTGGATTCTTCCAACCCCACTAGGAACCCATCCTCTGAACTTTTAACATGGGTTGAGTCCCCCTCTCTGACTGAGTTTTGGCGATGGAAAAATCCAATGCTGAGGGGTTACTCACATCTGTCTCATAAATCCTTGAGAATTGAATTGGCGTTTGCCAACTCTCAGTTGTTACAGTTTGTGGACAAGGTGGTTTACTTACCCAGGAGACTTTCAGATCATACCCCCTTGTTAGTCACGCTTGGATTCCCTTACAGTGGTAGGGAAGGTGCATGACGTTTAAATCCAGGCTGGCCAGAGGTGGAAGCGGTGTCTACACCGGCTGCCCCAGAGCTTGATAAGTATGGGGAGCAGAATGTTGATACAACAACACCTCCGATGGCGTGGGACACCTTTAAGGCATCTATATCTCAGTTATAAAGAGTACAAGGCTAGAACACAATGCTATGGTACAGGTGTTGCAAAAACGGGAACATGAATGTGCAGATTTACATGCTTCTTTAAACAATGAGACCACATATAGGGATTTATTGGGAGCTCGTGTTAACCTTGCATCTTTCAGACTTGACCCAGACTTCCTTAGTTAAGAAGGCAGAGGCATGGTTTGACCAGGGAGACAAAAATGGCGAAGTTTTGGCTATTTTGGTTGCATATTAGAGGGCTCAGACCAATATTTCATGCATTAAGACTGAGCAGGGGGTTCTAGCTACAGACCCTTCAGATATTATGGCCACATTTGTGCAATTTTACTCTAAGCTATATACACAGCTTCCGGCTTTCCCGAGGTAGAGTTGGAGCGGTTGTTAATGCCTTTGCCCATGCCCACTTTGACAGACCCAGATAGGGATATGTTGGAGGCAGACCTTACAGAAGAAGAGATTGAGTTAGCCATCAGGGGGTTCCCTCTGCATACAGCTCCTGGGCCTGATGGGTTTACAATTGAGTGGTATAGACAGCATATTTCCCTATTGGCTCCCAGGCTTTAATCCCTTTCCCATGAATGTTTAGAAAATAAAGGGATTTTATTATAACTTACCGTAAAATCCTTTTCTCTGAGTTCACTGACAGACGCTGCCCTTCATTAGACAAGTGGGAGTAGACTAGGCAAAATAAAACAAGAGCATAGGTTGGCCCCTCCCAGGGGGCCGTCCTCACCTTAGCATATAACCCCCCTGCTAGACAATAGCATATCAGTTCGTAACAAGCCGTACAAACTCAACAGAGGGGTGGGTGCTGCGTCTGTCAGTGAACTCAGAGAAAAGGATTTTACGGTAAGTTATAATAAAATCCCTTTTACTCTTACGTTCACTCACAGACGCGGCCCTTCATTAGACAAGTGGAGATGTCCCAAAGCTGTGTCAATCAAGAGGGGCGGGCAATTATAACAACTGTACCCAACAAAAAAAGCCCTCTATGGCGGCGCCAGTCGCGCCTATACTGCCGCTTGCAAAACTTTGCGGCCAAAAGTAGCATTCGCCGATGCTGAAACATCAATTTTGTAAAACTTAGTAAACGCGTGCACTGAGGGCACACCTGAGACACCGAGGCCTGGTGTCTAAAAGCCCAGGAAGTACTAACTGCCCTGGTGGAATGAGCCGTGACTGGAAAAGGGGGAACCTTGCTCCGAACCTCATATGCGTGAGTCACGGTCTTCCTAATCCAACGAGAAATGGTATCTGACGAGGCCGCCATGCCTTTGCGCGAACCTTCCGTCAGCACAAATAAAGAATCAGACTCCGAAAAGAAGCTGTAGAAAAAAAATACACCCGCAAAGCCCTCACCACATCCAAAGAATGCAGTTCAAATTCCTTGGGATGCGACGGGTGCGGGCACAATGAGGGAAGAACAATATCCTCATTCAAATGAAAAGAAGAAACCACCTTCGGAAGGAAAGAAGGGAAAGGTCGCAAAACCGCCTTGTCCTTATGAAGGACCAAGTAAGGTGACTTGCAGGATAACGCTGCCAACTCAGACACCCGCCTAGCGGATGTAACAGCCACCAGAAAAGCCACTTTCTGCGACAATAGTTGCAAGGGAATGTCCCTGATCTTCTTATATGGTGGCTTCTGAAGCACAGAAAGCACCAGATTCAAATCCCATGGCGCCAGAAGCGACCGTATCCGAGGAGCCAACGAATGTGATGCCAAGGGCCGTTGAAAAAGAGCCAGGGCTGAAATCTGACCCTTAAGCGTACTTAACGCCAGGTTCTTGTCCAGCCCCTGCTGTAAAAAAGTCAGTACTCTGGACACTGAATGAGAGCGGGGGGTTCCAACCCCCTGCCTCGCACCTGGCAATATAGGCCTTCCAGGTGCTATGATAAATCTTACGTGAAGTACCCTTACGTGCTTCAATCATAGTAGGGATCACAGAGTCCGAGACACCCCTATCCCTCAACACCTGGGACTCAATAGCCAAGCCATCAAAGCCAGCAAGGGTAAAGCAGGGTGCAAGATGGGTCCCTGAGACAGTAGGTCTCCGCGAAGCGGAAGACGCCACGGAACATCTGCCACCATCCCGCACCACGTTGGCGTACCAAGGACGCCGAGGCCAATCCGAAGCTACCAGGATTGTCGGGATTCCCTCTGCTTCTACCCTGCGCAGAACCCGCGGTAGAAGCTTCAGAGGAGGAAAGACGTACAGTAGCCGATACCGACCCCAGGGTGCTACCAGTGCGTCCGAGGCGACCTCCAACGGATCTCTTGTTCTGCACACAAAGGTCTGTACCTTGTGATTGAACCTGGAGGCCATGAGGTCCACCTCTGGCGTGCCCCACTTGAGGCAAATCTGGCGGAACACTTCTGGATGAAGGGACCATTCCCCCTGATCCAGAGTCCAGCGGCTGAGAAAGTCCGCCTGCCAGTTTTCCACACCTGGAATGTAGATCGCGGAGAGAGCTGGCACGTGAAGTTCTGCCCACCGAAGGATCAGCGCCGCCTCCGCGGCTGCTGCCGAGCTTCTTGTCCCGCCCTGATGGTTCACATATGCCACAGCCGCGGCATTGTCCGACTGAACCCGGACCGGGAAACCTCGCAGCCTTGCCGACCAACGGGACAGACAAATCCTGATCGCTCTCAGTTCCAGTACATTTATTGGAAGGCAAGCTTCCTGAACTGACCAACAACCACGGGCAGAGAACTGACCCAGGACCCCTCCCTGGCATCCGTCGTTACTATCGACCAATTGAGGGGGAGAAAACATTTTCCCAACTTTAGGCCTGGAGCCCGAAACCACCAAACGAGGGATCCCCGGGACTGATGATCCAACCTGATCAGTCTGTCTAGGGATAGGGGAGATTTGTCCCATTGCGACAAAACCACCTTCTGCAGGAGCCAAGTGTGACTCTGGGCGTAAGGTATCGCTTTGAAAGTCGACACCATGAGCCCCAACACTCGCATACAGAACCGTAAGGAGGACCACTGGCGTGATAACAGGGTTTGCACTGCTGCCTGTAGTGTCAGGAGCTTGTTCAGCGGTAAAAACACCCTTGCCTGCACCGTGTCCAGAATCAGACCAAGGTATTCCAGCCGGCAGGATGGAGTCAACGATGACTTCTGCAGGTTGATCAGCCAACCAAATTCTTTTAATGTGGACACCGTGATTATCACGTTCTCCTCCAGAGCCGCAGCTGACTCTGCTCTCAGGAGTAAATCGTCGAGGTATGCCACCACCGCGATACCTCTCTGTCTTAACAGCGCCAGCATCGGGGCCACCACCTTGGTGAACACTCGGGGAGACGGAAGCCAGACCGAAGGGAAGTGCCACAAACTGGTAATGCAGATCTCCCACTGCGAAGCGTAGAAAACGCTGGTGACTGTGACAAACTGGAACGTGGAGATACGCGTCCCTGACATCCAGGGACGCCATGAATTCCCCTTGGTGCAGGGCGGCCACGACCGAGCGGATGGACTCCATCCTGAATCTCTTTGTCTTTACAAAGCAGTTTAGTGCCTTCAGGTCCAGAACTGGCCTGACACCGCCCTTTCTGGGCACCACAAAGAGGTTTGAGTAAAACCCGTGAAACCTTTCCATCGTGGGTACCGGTACAATTACCCCCTGTTCGGCCAGCGCCCGAATGGCGCCCAGAAGCACCTCCTGACGCCCCTGAGGAAGACTTGAGTTTGAAGGGAAAAATCTTTCTGGGGGGATCTTTCCAGCACCTACCGATCAGTGATGCGGGCAGTCCATCTGTCTGCGAACCCCAGCAACCGGTCCCCCACCCGAGGGTCAGGCGGGGGCAACCCATCATGCGGAGGTTGACTTATCCTTCGTTTTTTCGAACTTATGTTGCCAGGGCCTTTTACTGGGCCCAGCGGAAGCCTTACCGGCCTTGAAGCCCTTACCCGCTGAGCCTGGTGCACGAAAAAACTTCTTCTGACCTGAAGAAACAGGGCCCTGCCTACGGCGAAAATCCCGCCGGTTTGGCTCCGGAAGGAAAGTACTCTTCCCTCCCGTGAAATCCTTAATGATTTCATCCAACTGTGGGCCAAACTGATGCCCTCCCTGAAACGGAAGATCCGTAAGAGCTTTCTTCGAAGCCTGGTCACCTGACCAAGAGCGGAGCCACAGCACCCGCCTGATAACAATTGCAAAAACAGACATTTTTGATAGTATGGGAAGCAGGTCCAATGCAGTATCGCATATGTAACGGAGACCCTCTTCCAAGTGTTGTGCACGTTGCACCTCAGCCTGTGCACACTCATAAGTTAAACCGGAGTGTAATGTGGTAGCGTGCTCGTGAAGAGATTGCGCCGCCATAGCAGCCACCAGAGCTGGCCGCATGGCTGACCCAGCCAACAAGAACAGTGCCTTAGACACTGCCTCCATGCGGCGATCAGCCGCCTCTTTAAAAGATGGAGACCCCTCCAAGGGAATGGTCGTCGCCTTATTTAGACGGGCCACCGGTGGGTCCACTGCTGGGGAAGCCCATCTCTTAGTAAAAGCTATCCTCAAAGGGGTAGCGAACAGCAAAGTGTTTGGCTAAAGCAAAGGAATTCTGCGGCCGTAGCCATTCCTTGAACACCGCTTGTTCAAAAACCGGATCATAAGGGTAGGCCCTAGGGGACCTAGGGGGTTTAAGCGACTCACAAATATATGCGGACTCATGCGACTCCCCTGCTTGGTCAAGCCACATGGAGTCGCGGATATCAGTGATCAGAGTGGCCACTATCGCTTTGTCGCGTGAAAATCGAGCCCCCTGATCACCTTCGCTGTCTGAGGGTATCTGTTCACCCTGTGATAGCTCCACGGGGGTTCCCATGACTACCGAGGCACTTTCTGGTTCCGAATCTTCCCCCGAAGAATGACGGGGGGCGGGCCTTTTTTGGGGCCCCCCGGAGTTGGGTTCCCCGCCTGGGGAAAGAATTCCCCAAATACCGCCCTCAGCTGTTCCAAGGACACCAGGGTCCCCGGCGTGGATTGTTGCTCCACAGGTACCCCTGCCATAGCACTGCCGGCCTCTGACATCCCAGACTTCCGCCACCCCCACTGTGTGACCACCACCTCTACCCCACCAATCAGCCAGGGAGACCCGGGAGGATTGCACCCACCGCTACCAGCACCCAGGGAGAGCCAGCTATACTTGCTGTTTTAATGCCTCAGCGCTGTGACCGGAATGAGCAATGGCAAAAACCACTGCACTTCAAGACCCTGCACCGCCGCGTCTGTCAGCCACGTTGTCCAAGCGAAAGCAGAAGTGCTTCTGCCACTTTTATCACTTCCTGTAATACCAACGACCACTGGGGTCTGCCAGAGGACAGGCTGAAAACCGCATGGGCTACAAAACAATGGCCGCTGCCGTCAACACAAGCCGAGCTTACGGCAAAATGGCGCGGTCGGTGGACGAACGAACGGTGATCCACACCAAATGGCGGCGAACCGCCGAATGCAGTGTTCCGAACGGTCAGTGCAGAGTGCGGTACTGCGGGGGGGAGTGGGGGGGGGAATAGGAGATGACCACCCCAGATGCGTCCCCACTAACAGGCCCCCACCGGCCGGCTAACCTTAGAAGTTGCCCAGGTGCCCACTCTCCGCGCACCTAGGACGGAAGAGGGGTCCACTCACCAATCCGACGGGCGCAGCGGGTAGCCACCCAGAGCAGACTTACCTCCCCACGGAGAGGAATGCTGTTGGCCAGGCCACTGGACAGGAACAGAACCAGTCACTGGGCACAAGTGGGATTAGCCACTGGCAGCCCGCACGGAACAGGCCCTATGCGACGTGTCCCCGCCAAGGCTAAGGGTAGCTCGCACAGACGTTGGCCGGACTGGGGAAAGTTTTTGGATTCTAGATATCCTCTATACCACCAGCCGGCTTCTTGATAGCAGTCTTCATCAGAAAAAACCTCAGAAGAACGCAGATCCCATAGGGAACCAGGTCTAACTCCTTGCACTAGGAAATAAAAACTGATATGCTATTGTCTAGCAGGGGATTATATGCTAAGGTGAGGACGGCCCCCTGGGAGGGGCCAACCTATGCTTTTGTTTTATTTTGCCTAGTCTAAGTAAGAGTAAATGTACTGCACTCTTCTCTGCTAGAAGCTTGTGTAATCTTACTTCCTAAACCTGGTAAGGACCCATTAGAATATTGGTCATATAGACTAATTGCCCTCCTAAACCAAGATCTGAAAATCTTGACAAAAGTGCTGGCAAATAGATTGTCCCGGGTCATGACCACATTAGTAGACATTGACCAGACGGGATTTATTCCGGGGAAGTCTACAGACACTCATTTACAAAGATTGTTTACACATTTACAAGCTGAGCATGATGTGTCTGGGAACAGGGTACTGCTTTCTCTAGATATGGAGAAAGCATTTGACTCTGTGGTCTGCCATACATGGCTGCTGTGCTGGGTAGAATGGTTCTTGATGTGGATTTCTTTATTATACAGTAGTCCGGTGGTGGTTCTGCGTATTGGTACTACAACATCGGAATTTTTTTCGGTGGGCAGGGGCACAAGACAGGGATGCCCACTGTCTCCATCCCTATTTGCTTTCATGATCGAGCCTCTGGCGATAGCCTTGTGGGTCTCTCCAGAGGTTCAAGCACTTGAGATTGGAGGCATTTGTTAATGCACTGCTCTCTATGCGGATGACATGTTACTGTTTCTTCAGGATCCAGGTCCATCCCTACGAGCGTTTTTTTGACAAATTTTATGACATTTGCATGATATTCCGGGCTCAAAGTCAATTGGACTAAGTCGAGTGTGATGTCGATGGGGCACAAGCGTTTGTGGATCCCAACATCCCTATTCTCTGGGTACCCAAATTCACATACCTGGGCATTCAGATATCGCCAAGAGTGGAGGATTATATGGCACTAAATTTATTACCTCTCATTCCAATGGTTAAGCATAGATTGGAAGCCTGGAAACATTTACCTTTGTCATTGATTGGAAGGGTGAACCTTCTCAAAATGAAAATATTGCCGCTGTTTCTATATTTTCTCAAGAAAATTTTCTAAGAAACTTAATGATATGGGTTCCGCGAACCTACTTCAAACAAATTGATAGCCTTCTTAGCTCATTCCTGTGGCCCGAGTCACATCCCAGGATCAGTATCCGCACCTTACAAGAACTGATGGGGCAAGGAGGTCTGGCGTTGCCAGATCTCAACAAATATTTCCTAGCAGGACAAATGGTATTTGCATGGTGTTGGCTAGTGAAGGATGCTGCTACAGTCATGGAGGCAGCAATCCTCGGATCGTGCGAGGGTCTAGCCAATTTAATTCATAGAGGTTCACGGGTGCAACCCCTCTTAACAGGATCCATGAAAGTAACACTCAGGTCATGGGACAGTGTACAAGAACGCATAAAAAAATCGATATCTCCATCCACCCTGTTGTGGTTTAACCCTAAGCTACAGCATTTCAGTGGAATCCCAGATCCGGTCATATGGGCGGGAGATTTGGAATCAAGAGGCTGCAGGATGTGGTTTGAAGGGGGCAGGCTATGCACTTTTGATTGACTTAAGGCCAAGTATCAGCTGCCAAACTGGTATCTGTTCAGATACTTGCAATTGAGGCATGCATTTGTGTCTCAGTTTGGCTCTGATGCTTTGGATCTTCGGTCTTCTGCATTGGAGTTGCTCTTGCATGATGATTCCTGGTCAAGCCTATGTCCACAATGTATAAAGAACTGTTTACGTTGAGGACAAAGGCACTAACCAAATGTAGGAAGGTTTGGATGCAGCACATTACGAATTTCCAGGGAGAGGACTGGGACGATATATGTGAGGTTCCATTTAAGGCCCTAGTGTCCGTAATAGACTGCCTCATACAAGTGGTTCACAGGATTTATTACACCCCAGCACGATTAGCCTCAATTTATAGCTCCACTTCAGCGGAGTATTGGAGATGCACTGCAGCACCGGCTGATTTTAACCATATTTTTTGGCATTGCACAGCAGTGCAACATTTCTGGTCAGAGGTCCAGCGTACACTGCAGAAACTCCTGTTGGTGCCGGTTCCCCTGACCATCTCAGTCTGTCTTCTGGGGTTGGTGGAGGAATTGGTACCAAAAGAAGGCACAAAGGACGTTCTTATCTATTACCTTATTTTTTGCATGGAAAGCAATTGTTCTATATTGGAAAAAATCAAAGGCACCATCTCTTGCATTTTGAAAGGGTATGGTCAATAAATCCTTACCCTTTTACAAGGCAACGTATGTGGCTCGGGATTGTCAGCACAAATTTGAAAAGGTGTGGCAGGGGTGGCTAGCAGATTCATCTACCTTTGGGTGAGAAGGTATTTAGACCTGGAGTGGGGTTAGAATTAAAGGAGATACTTGGAAGCAAGTACACCTAATAGATAATGTAGGTGGTGATTTGGGGATCACTTTCACTGTGATATTCATTGTGTTATTTGTGGTAGGTGGGAAAATCAACAAACAAAACAAATAAGCACAAAAACGTTAAACATTGAGGCTTATTAAAATAGAGATAAACAAGACAAGTCAGGAAAATAATAGTTAAAGGAATAAGGGGATAATTAGGTAATTAGGGTTGATTAGGGTAAATTAAACATTATAAGGGGTTAAATAGAGAGGCAGAAGTGTGTACTTCTGTGTACTTTGATTACGTTTTTGGGTGTGTATAGCACACCCACTGTCCTTAACCACCTCCAGACCGAGCCTCTTTTTGAAATTCGGAGTTTACAAGTTAAAATCAGGTTTTTTTGCTATAAATTTACTTTGAACCCCCAAACATTATATATTTTCTTTTTCTAACACCCGAGAGAATAAAATGGTGGTCGTTGCACCACTTTATGTCACACCGTATTCACTTTTTTAAGCTAAAAAATAAGACAACAGTAAAGTTAGCCCAATTGTTCCATATTGTGAAAGATAATGTTATGCTTAGTAAAATGATACCCAACATGTCATGCTTCAAAATTGCGCCCGCTCGTGGAATGGTTAAAAACTTTGGCACCTAAAAATCTCCATCGGCGACGTTTAAAAGTTCCTACAGGTTGCCAGTTTTGAGTTACAGAGTGGATCTAGAGCTAAAATTATTGCCCTCGTTTTAACGATCGCGGTGATACCTCACATGTGTGGTTTGAACACCATTTTCATATGCGGGCGGGACTTAAATATGCTTTCGCTTTTGCACGCAAGCTCGGCAGGACAGGGCGCTTTAAATTTTTTTTTTCTTATTTATTTTACTTTTTATTTTTTATTTTTACACTGTCCTTTAAAAAAAAAATGATTACTTTTATTCCTAATACAAGGAATGTAAACATTCCTTGTAATAGAAAAAAGCATGCCAGG
The DNA here is from genome assembly GCA_018402905.1 of Glandirana rugosa. Classification (NCBI taxonomy): domain Eukaryota; kingdom Metazoa; phylum Chordata; class Amphibia; order Anura; family Ranidae; genus Glandirana; species Glandirana rugosa. Next base: position 421,353 of record BLSH010329581.1, read on the forward strand.
ACCTTTTGCTGCGGCCGGATTGGATTGTTCTCTGCTGCTACCGGGGGGTCCGGTAAGCAGCGGAGATGACCAGAGCATGGCGGGAGAATCCGCTGCAGAGATCACTTTTATCAGAAACAGAAACGGCCCTTGAAAAAAACAATACCGGGTTATGGTACCTATCTGCTACCATAACAACGGTATTCCACTTCAAAGGACTGCCGTATAATGATGGCGGGCGGTCTGGAAGTGGTTAACTAATTAAGCTTCAAGGAAGGCTAAGGCCCCTTTCACACATGCGGACCGCTCATCCATTTTTCATCCATCCATTGACGGATGAAAAACAGACATCAATGCATTCCTATGGAAAAACGGATGACAACGGATGATCATCCATTTGCATCCGTTTTCATCCGCTTCCATCAACATCCATTTTTTTTTTTTAACGGATGAAAGCCCTATTTTTCATCCATCAAAATAAGGGTCCTTTGTGGATCTGAACGGATGCTCCATTCTCCTCTATGGAGCAACGGATGTCAGTGGTGACATGTCTGCTGACATCCGGTCCGCTCCACTAAATACAGATGGATGGAAACCCTATTTTTCCATCCGTCTGGCGGATTGGATGAAAATGGACAGGCGGATCTATTTTCATCCAATCTCCACAGAGGAGAGAAGGGCTCTGATTGGGCCGTCTCTGCACAGTGAGCGGAGACCGACCTGGATCGATCCCCGCTGAGCAGCTGAGTCCGTCTAAATGGACCTGTGAAAGGACCCTAATGGATCAGACGATAAATGAATGTGAACTGACAAATGATCAGTTTTTCATTCTTTTTTGCATTGTTAGTGGATGTAAAAAAGACGGATGAAAACCAGATGAAAAACTGATGAAAAACAATTGAAAAACGAATGAAAAATTGATGAATACTTCATCCATTTTGACGTGGCTGAACTGATGAAATGAGCGGTCCGCATGTGTGAAAGGGGCCTTAAAGTGGATTTAAACCCCTTTCATGAAATCTGACCTGGGCACATATATCTGTAGTGTTTACTTATCTATCTCCAAAGCTCTAATTCCCCCATTCTTCTGTTATCAGCATGATAACTTCTGACAAATTTCAACAGAGAATATAAAAGCATCTGGAAATTTGCGTTGGGGAGGGAGTGTAGAGGCAGATTAACAGAGAGCTTGTCTATTCATAGCACAGCTCTGCGAGGTTCTTCATTCCTCTGCCTATGTGGAGGGGGGTGTGCCTTTCCTCCAATCAGCTGCCACACAGTGTATGTCCAGGCTCCCCTCCTAATGTTGAAAAAGATAGATTCATTTCTAACACAATGTGCACTTTCTAAAGAGTATAGGAAGCTGAAGACAGCAGATATACAAGTAAAACTTATGTAGGGAGATTTGTTTCATCTCTGTGTATCGTCTGAGTCTGTTCACTTCACTGGGAAAATGTGAGGCTTTACATCCACTTTAAGTAAGCAACGGAGTCTAGCAGATATCTTTATGGGGGAGAATTACTAAAACTGGTGCACACAGAATCTGGTGCAGCTCTCCATAGTAACCAATCAGCTTCTAACTTCAGGTTGTTCAATAAAGCTTTGCCAATAAAACCTTGAAGCCGATTGGTTACTGTGCACAGCTGCACCAGATTCTGTGTGCACCAGTTTTATTAAATCACCCCCTGTGTGTTTCAAATCAGCATTATCATGGGGAGGAGAATGTTGTTCACGCTCTAACTGTAGCACTTATACAGTTTCCTGAGACGTGATCTTGTATTTGTGTGCAGTAAAAGGTTATGCAGAAGGTAGGCATTTGTGCAGCACAGAAATCAATTACGGTCTAACGCAGCACAGCAATTCTGGCAGCAGATATAATTTTGAAAACGAGTCCTTATAAGTAGAGTTGATCGAACCTCTGGAAGTCCGGGTTCGGCAGGTTCGGCCGAACTTACGGACAAAGTCCGGGTTCAGGTCCGGACTTGACCCAAACTTTGCCCCGGACCCTGAACCCCATTGAAATCAATGGGGACCCAAACTTTTAGGCACAAAAATGGCTGTAACAAAGTCCTGGAAAGTCCTAGAGGTCTGCAAAAGGAAGGAAAATGGGGGTAAGGGTCGGACAAGTGCCCTACAAAGAAATGGGGATAGGGAAAAAACTTAAAATAATTTTTAAGCTAAAATCACATAAATAAAAATCAAAAATGGAGGCGGATGTGGAGTTGGAGGTTGAGGAGGCGGTGAAAGTGGCAGTGGAGTAGGAGGAGGTAGCCAACACTGTTTTTTTTATTTTTGTGCAAGAAATGCACCGCTGGCCGCAAATGTCGTTTTTGGATTTTTTTTTTTTTTTTAAACCAGCAATGTAGATGCATTTTTTAATTTTGTGCAAAAAACAATAATCTGTCCATTTAAATAACAGCAGGAACCTCTCCCTATAGAACTATTAGATTCTAAAATCATCTCCAAGTTGTACAGGGAAAGTTTCCAGCTGTTGCTTTAAGGGAAAGATTATTGTTCTAAAATCATAAGTGCTCAAGTGCAGAAGAGGCCATGTGCTTGCAGAGAAATAATGGCTTTAGAAATCTGCATTCTCACTGTTGTGTTTCAAGTATCTTTGTAGGCCTCGACCTGTGTGAACAGTATGGTCACCTGCTGACTTGACAACCTCCACAAGGAGCTTAGCCTCTTAGCCACGTCAGCCCCAGAAGGATTTACCATCTTTTGCGATACGGCACTGCGTTACTTTAACCGACAATTGCGCGGGCGTGCAACGCTGTACACAAATAAAATTGATGTTCTTTTTTTCTGCACAAATAGAGCTTTCTTTTAGAGGTATTTGATCACCTCTGCAGTTTTTATTTTTTTGTGCTAAAAACAAAAAAATGCCGACAATTTTGAAAAAAGCAATATTTTTAAATTTTTGCTATAATAAATATCCAAAAATATATATATGAAAAAACAAATGTATTCATCAGTTTAGGCCAACATGTATTCTTCTACATATTTTTGGTTAAAAAGACCCAATAAGCATATATTAATTGGTTTGCACAAAAATTATAGCGTCCTACAAAATAGCAGAAAGATTTAGGGACTTTTCATTTTTTAAATTGTTTTTACTGATAATGGTGGCGATCTGCAATTTTTAGCGGGACTGTGACACCAATACAGTGATCAAAGCTAAAAATATCCACTGATCACTGTATAAATGACACTGGCAGGGAAGGGGTTAACACCAGGGGCAATAAAAGGGTTAAGAGTGTCCTAGGGAGGTGCTTTCTAACTGTGTAAACATGGCGGTTCTCCTTTCTGTGAGGGGGGACATAACAAATCTACTGATCCCTGTGATTGGGATCAGTTAGATCTGTTATGTCCCTGGCAGTCCGGCCCCCACACAGTTAGAACACATACAGGGAACACAGTTAACCCCTTCACTGCCCCCTTAGTGTTAACCTCTTCACTGCCAATAACATTTACACAGTAATCAGTGGCTATTTAAATTTCTGATCGCTGTATAAATGCCATTGGTCCCAAAAAAGTGTAAAAAATGTCTGACATGTCCGCTGCAATGTCGCAGTCCTGATAAAAATCGCAGATCGCCACCATCACTAGTAAAAAAAAAAAAAAATAATTAAAATGCCATAAATCAATTCCCATAGTTTGTAGATGCAATAACTTTTGCGCAAACCAATCAATATACGACGATTGAAAGATTTTATTATCAAAAATATGTAGAAAAATATATATCGGCCAAAATTGATGAATAATTTTATTTTTTATTTTTTGGATATGTATTATAGCAAAAAATATTGTTCTTTTTTTAAAATCGTCGCTCTTTCTTTGTTTATAGCGCAAAAAATTAAAAATGCAGGGGTGATCAAATACCACAAAAAGAAAGCTCTATTTGTGGGAAAAAACCTACAAAAAATGTGTTTGGGTACAATGTCGCACCACCACGCAATTGTCATTCAAAATGCAATCGCACTGAAAGCCGAAAATTGGTCTGGGCTGGAGGGGGTTTAAGTGGCCAGTAAGCAAGTGGTTAATAAGACAAAGAAATTGAATACATTGCAATTTTACTTCAGATGAGTGCAGTAAGTTTTTGTCATTTCATAGTGTGAGAAAAAAAAGGCATTATAATTAAAATACTTGACAAACAAAATCTAAAATACACAGTATTGTATTATTTCTACAGTATATAGTTTCCCATAAAAACAGACACATTTAGTATTGATGGATTCCAGACAAAAAAAAAAACACTGTTCTCCTGGGGTGCAATTCAACAAACTATTTTTTTTTTTTTTTCACCACTTGTCTTATATTTCTAAGAGAATATTTTTTTTTTTATTGAAAGTGTGTTATCAAACTAAAGAAAACAAAAATACTATCTGTTCCCATAAAACAAAATCAAGGCTGACAAACAACAAAAAAGAAGCAATTGTCATATACTGCAAATGCTGATGATCCTCATTGGGTGGATCTCCTGGTGCTTTTAGCTCTTCCATATCCACAGCCCAGGACCACTAGAATGACAGCAATGAAGAATTTTACAGCAAGATATGCTGCCAGTACTAAAGTTTCTTGACCAATATTGAACATCCGAGGTGCTTCTGTAAAACAATTACAATGTATGAATATATCATTGAACCAAGTACAATATGTTCAGGTTATATTTAAACTCAAATTTCACAAAAAAAAATAATGTAACACATAAAGTATAATTACTACATGCACCATTATGTAAATTACCCAGTTCAGCTCTGTACAACCCTTATAGTGAACTGTGTACATCCCAGCTATCACCCACTTTCGGTTTTACTCGTACTTATTTTACTTATATTACATTTTTCAACATATGGAGTATTTTCACTTTGAGGAAAAATATTTTGGCCACAACTTAACCCCTTCAGCCCCAAAAGGATTTCCCCCTTTAGGACCAGAGCACTTTTTGCGATACGGCACGGCGTCGCTTTAACTGACAATTGCGCAGTCGTGCGGAGTTGTACCCAAACAAAATTGATGTCCTTTTTTTCCCACAAATAGAGCTTTCTTTTGGTGGTATTTGATCCCCTCTGCGGTTTTTATTTTTTGTGCTATAAACAAAAAAAAAGCGACAATTTTGAAAAAAAGACAATAATTTTTTTATCCAAAAAAAAAATATAAAAACACAAATGTATTCATCAGTTTAGGCAGATATATATTCTTCTACATATATACAAGCGTTTATTGATCGGTTTGCGCAAAAGTTATCGTATCTACAAACTATGAGAATTAATTTATGGGGATTTTATTATTTTTATTTTTTTTACTAGTAATGGAGGCAATCTGCGATTTTTATCGGGACTGCAATATTTTGGCAGACATGTCGGACATTTTTGACACTTTTTTGGGACCATTGACATTTATACAGTAATCAGATCTAAAAAAAATCCACTGGTTACTGTATAAATGTCACTGGCAGTGAAGGGGTTAACACTAAGGGGGCAATTAAGGGGTTAAGTGTGTTCCCTCACTGTGTTCTAACTGTGTGGGGTCTGGGCGGGCAGGTGCATGACAGATCTAACTGATCCCGATCACAGAACAGGTCCTTCCTCTGTAGAAGGCGATAATGGGTCGCCAGTGGATATCGAGTTTGCCAGACCCGTGCCCACACTCACACAGAGGATCGCCGTTTATAGATGGCAATCTGCGTAGCGGTGCCAACCTGCCGCAGTAAATGTATGTGGGGTGGTCAGCAAGTGGTTAAGGCAGAATTCCAGGCTAAACCTAACTTGTCTTGTCTAACTTGTCTTAAAATCCCCCCAACACCTATGCTGATTTACCTGTGTAATGAAGATGTATATACTTACCAGTTTTCAGTCCGCTCTGGTCTGTTCACATGATCCCCTGCGTCAGCCAGCTGGGCCTGCAAGGGAGAGGAGGGAGCGCTTTTCAACAGCTGGAGTTCTGGGAGTGGTGACATGGCCTTCAGTGACTCATACATTGTCAGAGCTCCCTCCCCTATGCTGCATTCATGGCTGTCTGACACAGGGGGTCACGTGACTGGACCAAAGCCGGCTGAATATAGGTAGCAGCATAGGAGTTAGGAGGGGAAAGTGACCATTTTTATAACTAGGTAGGTTTAGCATGCAATTCAGTTTGTATCAACATTTTCAAGTATATTCAAGGCCAGTTGTTCACAGTCATCAATACCTCTAGATGAAATTTATATACAGATAAATGAGTCAAAGCAGCAGCTCCTTTTGGCTTGCCTCTCCAAACGGCTATGCACATGTCTGCTGCAATCGGTAACTAGATTTGATATACATTGTATTACTTGGTCTGATTATGTTTCTGTGTCCATCACAATGAGGGCAGACCGTACAGAAACCAGAGCTAACAGGTGGAGGAACAATGTATTTCTAATGACCCTACCTGACAATAAGACCAAAATAGCTCAACATTAAAGATTTCTTTGAACACTCTGTTTCCATCCCCTTCGTGCTGTGGAACACACACAAGGACTGTTGGAAGGACAACAGCATGTAATGTAAGGTTGCTTTTGACTGTATATTGTGTGCATTATACCTATCTATCCAGCAGGTGTCACTGCAGTGTTATAGTGTATAGTGAATGTATTCTATGATATAACAGGATTTATGGTCTATCTCTGTTATATGCACTTGTTTGTTATTCAGTTCCTGTTTTCCTGTTCCATGATAAATATATGATGCAAGATATGCTCTAACATTCTCCATGAAAGTAAAGTATCTACTGCAAACAAGAAACGTCCAGCGCATTATATCAATACTCTGATAACAAGGCCTACAAGCTGGGCAAACTTGAGAACAGGCCAACAAAAACAACCTTCTGCTACTATCTATTCTCAGCTATATCAAGCAAGACAGGAATTTGGACAACTACTGATATCTCAACATAATCAGCATCTGTGAGCATTGAAATCAAATCATTGCATTTATGGCAACAGGACGGATAAGCTCCTAGCAAACCAGCTTCGAGAAAAAATCTCCATGCAGGAGATGCCATTCTTGATACATCCTGATACAGGCAGTAAATCCTATATTCTGCAGCAGTTGTGAAACCACCAGGGTTGCAAAGATGGCCCTGGAGTTCCACCACTGTGGAGGGCCCCATAAGCCCAAACTGTGGCTCCCCAGCATCTGCAGGGCTCTGAGCTCTCTCACAGCCCAGAACCAGTTCCTCCTCCCACTGCATGGATTGGAGAGGAGAAAGAGAACTGATCATTTTCCCCTCCTCCTGCCCTCTCCACCTGGGGCTTCCCTGTCCACACTCCCTGGCAGTGTTGTGCCTCAGGGAAGAGAAAGCGTGGGTGGGAAGTTTGAAACCCAGCTGCAGGAAGAGGAAAGGTACTGCCTGCCTATCCATGCATCCACTCTGAGTGAAGTGTCTCCCCTCCCTCTCTTCTCTCTCCTGCCTCCCAGTGAGTACTAATGTAAGAGCGACTCAGATGTATGAGGGGCTTTGGTGAGCATAGTCCACAGCATTCCCCCTTACATCAGACCCCCCTTAAATCAGGGTTCCCCTTTACATTCCAGACAGTGTAAGTGGAAATTCTGTAGACTCTGATGTAAGGGAAGCCCTGTGGACTTTGATGTAAGGAGGGCTTGGCAGACTCTGATGTAAGGGAGAACTCTGCAAACTAATTAAAGGAGAATGCTGGGAACTCTGATGTAAGTCAGAGCTATGGTTACCAGAGACCCCTGTATAATCACAACCTACCTTTACACCAGAGTCTGCAGCTTTACTTACATCAGAATTCACTTCTTACATAAAAGTTCTTAGTGTTCCCCCTTAAATTAGAATCCACAGAGTTCTCCCTTACATCAGAGTAATAATAATACCCAGCATTGGTGTCAGTAGCAGCCATAATAACCCCCAACATTGGTGTCAATTTCCACAATAATAACTCCCAGCATTGGTGTCAGTAGAAGCAATAATAACCCCCCACATCGGTGCAGATTTCTAGAATAAAAACTCCCAGCACCTGTGCCAGTGTATGTAATGACCCCCAGCACCGGTGTCAGTTTCCGCAATAATACACCCCAGCATTGGTGTCAGTTTCTCCAACGATCCCCAGTATCTGTGCCAGTTTCTCCAATGATCCCCAGCATTAGTGCAGTAGCTGCAATAGTAACCCCCAGCATAGGTGGTCAGTGGCGATATGATATTTTAAAAACCTACCATGAAGGAGCTAATTAACACTAACACTGGCCATTAATTCAGCACAAGGGGTGAATTAATAGGGAACGATTAGGCCCGAGAATGAGTTTGGGCCGAACATTTGCCTGTTCACACATTCGTCCCCAAAATCCATACCAGACCCTTACCTTCCAAAAAGTTCAACTTTTGTCTCATAAGTCCACGGAATATTTGCCTAAAAGTCTTAGGGAAATCAAGGTGTTTTTTGGCAAATGTGAGACGAGCCTTTGCATTCTTTTTGGTCAGCAGTGACTTACGCCTTGGAACTCTCCCATGGAAGCCATTATTGCCCAGTCCCTTTCTTTTTGTTGAATCATGAACACTGACCTTAACTGAGGCAAGTGAGGCCTGCAGTTTTTTAGATGTTGTACTGGGTTCTTATATGACCTCCTGGATGAGTCTTTGTTGTGCTCTTGGAGTAAATTAGGTAGGCCGGCCACTCATGGTAAGGTTCACCGCTGTGCCAAGTTTTCCCTAATTGTGGATAATGGCTCTCATCATTGCTTGCTGGAGTCCCAAAGCTTTAGAAATGAGCTTGTAAACCTTTCCAGACTGATACATGTCAATTACTTTGTTTCTCATCAGTTCTTGAATTACTTTAGATCACGGCATGGTGTGTTGCTTCTTAAAAAGTTTTAGCATGCTTTACTTTGTCAGATAGCTTCTATTTAAGTGATTTCCTAATTCAACAAGTCTGGCAGTAATTAGGACTCAGAGGGGCAAGTGAAATTTAAGACTTTATTGATGTAACAAAATAAGGTACTGCTAAATTTTATAGATTGTCAACCAATTAACCAACAACCCTCCAGATTACCACTTAATAAAATTGGAACAATGTTGTCACAACACACACACAAGAGAACCAACACATACAGACAGACGGTCCCAGGGTCATGCACGCATCTGCAATTAATCAGACAAGCAATAATGGCACAATTGATGTCTGTTCAGACTGGAATATCCCAAACAGGTTAAACCATCACTAAGGGCTCTATCCGGGCCTAAATCCTATTGCAACTGCATTTCAACTAGTGTGCGATGGTCCACTTGTAAATTAATCTTACAGCCGTGCTCCACTAATAAATCTTTTTTGCAACAACATTGGCATATCCTTACCTGTACAAAAGGTTTAGAAGCCATAGTTTGCCCAAGACCAATGAAGGTGGCAAAACGGGCTAGAAATCTTAATGATATGCTTGTCCAATCGGAATATGTTAGAACCCCAAGTAGAGACTGGCTGACAGATCTCCCGGGACTTTAGGAGATGTACCCGTGTGGCCATTGTGGAATGTGCAAATATGTTGATTGCTCTAGTGTGCCTGATTAATTGCAGATGTGTGCATGACCCTGGGCCCATCTGTCTGCATGTGTGGTTTCTCTTGTGTGTGTGTTGTGACAACGTTGTCCCAATTTTGTTAAGTGGCAATTTGGAGGGTTGTTGGTCAATTGATTGACAATCTGTAACATTTAACAGTAGCTGATTTTTTTTTATATCAATAAAGTATTTTTGCATTTTTATAAATAACGCAGTTGGTTCTCAGCTTACAATGACTTGGCTGGGTGGTTGTCTTTGACCCTCAGATTTTGCTCTATTGTACATTGGACTTGTTGTTGAGTGACCCCATCCAACATCGTGAGACTGTGTTTTTGATCCGTGAGCAACAGTGATTTATGACTATAGCCCTTAGTTGGGCGAGCTGACCTTGGTGTTTTTATTTAGTTACTTTCCTTAGTAAATACCCTATTTCTAACTTGAACTTGAAGTACATACTGGCGATGACAAAACAACTTGAATGGCCATAAGATTACAAAATTGGTCACAAAATAAAAGGATATAGAGCCATGATAGGATCAAACAGCGCATATATCAAAATTACAACCTTGTTTCAACTTGTTCTGGCAAAGGCCTGATCCGAAAGAAGTTAAACATATGAGTCATAGCATAGTAGAGAATGGAGATGGGAATCAGAAAGAAGAAGAGTAGAGAATAAAAAGGAATGAAGGGAAAAATAAAAGAGAAAGAAGAAAGAGGACCGCGGGGTGGGGGGAGGGAGCGAGCAAGGACCAGCTCCCCTTACATCGAAAGAAGCGCAGGGTCGAATCTAGATGGATGACTGTAGACTATCCAAGGTTGCAAGACCCTCAAGAACTTCTTGTGGGTGTCCTCAAGAATAGACGTCAACTTCTCATTTATCAAAATGTCGTTGACATGATTTTTGACCCTTTCGAAACTGAGTGCGGGCGTTTTCCACACCTTAGCAATAATCAATTTAGTTGCAGTAAAGATATGCATTGCAAGTTGGCGTTCAGGACGAAGTAGCTCCTCTATGGGCCTACATAAAAGTGCTTCGTAGGGATCCCTTTTTAGGTTAGTGTGAAATAAATTGCGGAGTATAGAATATACCCGGACCCAGAGCCTACGGGCCTTCGGGCACTCCCACCTAATATGTGCCATTGTGTCCACCTGAGAACACCCTCGGAAGCAAAGCGGAGAGAATGTAGGGATGAACCGTACCAGTCTGGCCGGGGTGTAATACCACCGCTAAAGCACTTTATAAGCGCTTTCCAGGATTAAAACATTATGGGATGATTTGGAGATTGCCATCGTCATGGCGCGCCAGTCCTCTGGATCTAAGTGTCCCCCCAGTTCCCCTTCCCACTGTGCATGGTATAGCCGCATTGGTGATTTGTTATGGGAGAAAATTGCCGAATAAATTAATGAGATTAAGCCTGGAGTTTGGGGTCTAGATCTACAAAAGCTTTCAAACGGAGTCAGTGTATAAGGCTTGGGTCTAAATTGTATTAGTTGTTGAAACCAGTGTCTTATTTGTATGTACCTGTAGTGTTCTCGGAGGGGGATATCGTGAGAGGAGCACAACATGTCAAACGTAAGTATTCTAGTTGGGGTAAACAGAGAGTGTAGATCAACAAATCCACTCTCGGTCCACCATGAAAATTGTTTTGGATTGTCACGTCCCGGGGGGAACAAAGGACAATGTAACAGACGTAGCAGAGGTAAGTGAGGAGATATTAAGCCTGCCAAGAACGTAACAGAGTCCCAAATCCGCAGGGTATGGGCCAGGCATGGTCGTATTGTAGGTGGACGATGTGCTCGGGGGAGCCAAGGGACCGAGGCTATCGGAGTCGGGTGAGAATCTATCAGGTCAATCGTGGCCCACAGTGGCATTTGATACGACTCATGTAAACGGGAGAGCGGGGCTATATTTGCTGCTACATAATAAGCCTGGATATTAGGGACCGAAAGACCACCTATAATTCTACGAGCATGCATCACTTGTTTGTTAATTCTAGGTCTAATGGAACCCCAAACAAATTTCAACATTTTTGCTGATGTATGCGTAGAATGTGGGCAGGGATAGGGACTGGCAGGACCCTAAAATAGTAAAGTAGCTTTGGCAAGTATGTCATACGAATAGCTGTTATCCAGCCAAACCAGGAGATCGGGAGATGGGACCAAGAGGACAGCATTGCCGTTAATTTACGAAATAGGGGCGGAAAATTCACCTGGTACAGTCCCTCATATGTCGGGGTGAGTCTGATTCCCAGGTATGGTAACGCAACCGTCCACTGAAATGAGAAGGCACTTTTCAAAGTCTCCAAGTCTGGAGCGGGGATGCCTAGGGACATTGCCTTAGATTTTGTCAGGTTCACCGCAAGGCCTGAGAAGGACACAAATGTTCCCATCAGAGAGAACAAGTTAGGGAGCGCGATACTGGGATTGGTTAGGGACAGCAGGATATCGTCCACAAAGAGTGAAATTTTATGGAAGACACCCGCCACCTCGACCCCTGCTATATCTGCGTGAGAGCGGATTGCCTCCGCCAAGGGCTCGAGGGCCAGAATAAACAATAATGGGGACAGTGGGCAGCCCTGACGGGTCCCCCTCCTAATGGGGAACATAGGTGATTCAAACCCATAGTACTTGACCTTGGCCTGGGGGACATCATAGAGTGTCGAGATTCAGCTAAGGAAAGAAGCACCAAAGCCGTAGTGTCAGAGAACCTTTGTTAAATATGGCCAGGACAGAGTATCAAAGGCTTTATTTACATCCAATGATAAAAATATTGTGGCTAAGGATCTACTATGAGCTATGTGTTGGATTTGGAGTGCGCGCCTAATTGCGTCGCCTGCATGCCTCTGTGGGACGAACCCCACCTGATCTTTCTTAATCAATCGGGGTAAAAAGGTATTCAAGCGCTTGGCCAGAATTTTTGTCAGTATTTTCATATCTATATTGATGAGCGAAATTGGCCGATAATTGGCCCAGGAGGAATGGTCACGGTCCGGTTTTGGGATCATCACTATACTAGCCGTTAGGAGGTTAGGGGTGAATCTTTCGCCAGTCTTGGCGGAGTTGTACATAGCCGCTAAGTGGGGAGCTAAAATGTCAGAGAACTTCCTATAGTATAGCGCTGTGTAGCCATCCGGGCCTTGTCTTTTGCTCACCTTCAGATCTTTAATGCATTGTAGGACCTCAGATACCTGGATATCCTTGTCCATCAGGGATGCATGGGCCTCGGATAGGGAAGGTAGTGCTAAACTGTCTAGGAAGGAGTCGAGGACCTGAGTAGAGGGTTGGTTGGAAGCTTGATAAAGAGTTGTTAAACATTGGCGAAATTCATCCAAAATCCGGACGGGGTTGCTTGTAAGGATATTATGCCGGGTGCGGAGGATGATAGGAGTGTTCTTTGGCGCAAAGGGCCGTAATCTATTAGCCTGCATCGAGTTAGGTTTATTCTCTCTGGCATACCATTTTTGTCTCGCCCAGTGCAGTGTTCCCTCAGCTTCGTCAGTTAGGTTTAAGTCTAGTTCAGTACGGGCCTGGTCTAGGAGTTTACGGTTAAGAGGGGTAGGGGTTTGCTTAAAAATTTGTGTTGCAGTCTCTAGGTGCTGTTCCAGGACAGTCCTGGCCCACAGCCTCTCCCTTCTCCTCCTAGATGCCAATAATTCGTCCCCAAAGCACCGCTTTATATGCTTCCCATAAAACTACAGGGGAGGATACCGAGCCCATGTTAAGTTGAAAGTATTCGACTGTCGCTTGACGGATATCTGTCAGGACCTCATCGAGAGATAGAAGAGAGTCATTCATTGTCCATGGTGAACTTTGGGGCTTACTGAGTAATGAGTGACAGACCACCAGCACCGGGTCATAATCCAACCAAGGCGCTGCCAGGTTGGATGCAGTGACAACTAGAGGTAGGTGTTTTCGTAAGATAAACATATGGTCGATCCTGGAGTGTGAATGGTGGGGATGGGAATAATGGGTATAATCTCTACCCGAGGGGTGGAGCTCTCGCCAGACGTCTACCAGGTCAAGGTTTTGTAAAGACCGTGAGAATTGTTGGGCGTCGGGGGAGGGTGATTTGTGTTCCGAAGGGTATTTATCAAGGGTAGGGCTCAGCACGACATTGGAGTCCCCTGCCAAGAGAAGGGTACCCCTCTGGTGGGTTCTCAATAGGGAGCAAATATGCGAGAGAAAGGGCCCTGCGTGCGTAGTAATTTAGAATAGTAACTTCATTATCCTGAAGTGTGCCCTGCAGAAGAAGGTATCTACCATTTGGGTCTGCTATTACTGCAACTAAAAGGGGTGGGCTTTCGAATAGCTATAAGCACCCCTCTCTGCTTTGTCGGCCCATTGGCCAAGAAAACCTGAGGTAGGCTGCATCAAAGTATTTGGGGTGTGACGAAGAAGAAAAATGAGTTTCTTGTAAACAGGCTATTTCAACCCGTTGCTTCCTAAGATATTTAAAGACCTTCACGCGTTTTTAGGGAGAATTAATGCCCTGAACGTTCAAAGACAACCAGTTAAGTTTCATTATGTTGGGAATTATAAGTAACACTAAACCCAATGAAACACGTGAGGCGCCGGAGGAAATTGCAAATAAACATTACGCAAGCACCTATAATCAAAGTGTGGACTCCCAGTCGCCCGGGGAAGCACGCCCCTAGTGCGAGCCCCCCCAGGGCGAGCGGGAGGTCCGACTTCACCCCCATCTCGCCCCCTGATTCAAGAGCATTAAACGAGACATAATGAAGAATAACAGAACATATAACCATTTCTTAAACACAGCATCTAGTCCACAGAAATACATATCCCAGGGGATACATACAAGTCTCCCACCTGTTCCGGGTAGGACTTGGTGAAACCCGCCCTCCCACAACCTCAGACAGTCATTCCAAAATTCTCCCTATCCAACCTCCCAACATAGAAAAATTGGCCCCTCCCCACACCCGACCCACCCCACACCTCCATATCAATGTCAGGGGGTCCACAAGACCGCCAAGTTCAAAACTCATGGGTGTTTTCAAACTCACCCCAGAGGTTATGCAAAACAGGTCCATGTTAGCAGTCACTGTTGAGGCCCCTGCCTGGGAAGGGCTCTCCTTCCAGAGTCACCATCTCACAAACAAGGCGACCCATATCAGGGTAGGAGCCCGCCCCTCCATCTAGGACAACAAAGGCAAGGTAGGGGTGGTGCTGGTACAAAAAAACAAACAAAACACAACAGGAGCTATTGTTCTGGAAAAGGTCTACCCAAAGGTTTAGGTGGGCATTAACCAAGGCCGTCCCCAGTGGGACTTTAACTACATGTCAATATGAGGAGTACAATCCAGCAAAGGGGAGCACTAAGCCACCAACAGGGGAGCAGGACTGTTCTTCATCCAAGGGGGGCCTTCTGGAACTCTTTTCTATAACCTTTTATAATCAAAAAGTACATTCTTCAAAACATCCCCTCAGGTTAGGTGGAAAGAGGATCTTCTCCATTTCAAATGAACAATAGTAAAAGCTCATTATATATAATTATTCCTTTTCAAAATGTGTAAAACCAGTTAAGTTTCATTATGTTGGGAAATGTTGGAAAGCTATTAACTCGCCCATCCAACCCGCAGACCGAAGAAGAGAGATAGAACAAGAAAGGCAGAAAAGGGGATAGGAGAAGGTATAAGAGAAGAAAAAGCGGCCATAGAATTGTACTGAATGTCTACCAAGAGGTTGGAAGTTGGCCACGGCGAATGCCTTAGCCAAGTGCCGACACATGGGGGGAGCAGTTGTATGTCGGGGACCACTCACCGTCCTAAAACATTTTGTAAACTGATAAATTATAAGTAACACTAAACCCAATGAAACACGTGAGGCGCCGGAGGAAATTGCGCATAAACATTACGCAAGCACCTATAATCAAAAATGTGGACTCCCAGTCGCCCGGGGAAGCACGCCCCTAGTGCGAGCCCCCCAGGGCAAGCCGGAGGTCCGACCTCACTCCCATCTTGCCCCCTGATTCAAGAGCATTAAACGAGACATAATGAAGAATAACAGAACATATAACCATTTCTTAAACACAGCATCTAGTCCACAGAAATACATATCCCAGGGGATGCATACAAGTCTCCCACCTGTTCCGGGTAGGACCTGGTGAAACCCGCCCTCCCACAACCTCAGACAGTCATTCCAAAAATCACTGGGAAACAGCTTAAAAAAATCCTTCTCGTCCACATCAGGATCTGACCTCATAAATGTGCTTCTGGAAGAATGGTCAAACATTCCCAAAGACACACTCCTAAACCTTTTGGATAGCCTTCCCAGAAGAGTTGAAGCTGTCATAGTTGCCAAGGGGGGGTCAACTCAATATTGAACCTTACAGACTAAGACTGGGATGCCAATAAAGTTCATGTGCGTGTAAAGGCAGTTGTCCCAATACTTTTGGTAATATAGTGTATATTTGGAAAAATAGCAATGCAGAAATATTCAATCAATCAGACAGAGAGAGTCTGAAAGCAAACATTTTCTGCTGAGCTTGCTTTAGAAAACCCCATAATGCTCTGAATTGGCAGTGTCATGGGACAAGCCTGTATTTCATGTTTATTTGTAGTACAAAAATTAAATATAAAGTGCACAAAACTGAATAAATAATTAAAATCAACTCAAAAAAGTAGTATTTTCTTTTTAAAACAATCCTGCTGACACCTTTATAAACACTAATAAGTTATGTAGAAGGAAATTGTTTATACAGTGATCCTTAATGCTGAACTCCAGCCAGGAATAAAAGATTATCATTGTAAATGTGACCTGGAGTTCAGTTTTAATTACTGGCATCGCACATACAGTGAAATAATAAATATGGAGCTAGGAGCCTTTTAACTTTACCATTGATGATTAGCTTGGTTCCTCCTCCATACTGAATTTTATGTTCATATTGATTGTCTCCTTTACACAGTTTGACCACCACGAAGCAGTGAAATGAAGTATTGTCTGCCTTTGACACATTATTTATTATTAGATTAGTCATCCCTGTTATGGTTGTCCGATTTATATATGTAGAGTGAACCATTTCTTGGTAGGGGTGGTAGGCGTATGGTCCAGTTACAGTCCCCACTCTCAAGTATACATTGACCCGCAGAGAATCGCTCTCTGTACACTGATTACTAGGAAGTGTGTAGGAGCATGGAAGAAGCACTGAATGTCCTTCTTGTACTGAGATCTCATTAGTTGGCTGATCCCAAGATGGCTGGTAATCTAGAGGAAAAAAAGTTGAAATAAGCCAATTGACATATGTGAATCCATCAAAATATAGTCCTGTTTTTACTTAACAAGCTCTAGTCTTTAGGTGCTTTGTGGTCTTGTGCGCTCATATCTTGATTTAGTAAAGGCAAATGAACTGTTCACTTTGGAAAAGAAGTTGCATGGCAATTTACTCCAGAACTTAGTGAATGTGGTGATATTTTACTTTGTAACTAATACCCAATTGTGTGCAAGGAAAAAAAACTATATTTTTGCAGGCACTTGATTAGATGATGGAAGTCAACAGAGCTTCACCTCAGTCACTAAGCTGCAGGGAGATGTTCTTTGCAAGTCCAACCTCCCTTGCAAAGTGAACAGCATATTTGCCTTTAGTAAATCAAGCCCAATGCCTCAGAAAGCACTGTAGGCAGTGGATGAGCACAATAGCAAGTCTTTATAGAAGGAGCTCAGAAATTGCAGGCTTCATATTTCTTTCAGCACACCTTGCCTTTAAAAAAGTTTATCTCAAATTTTGTGTGTGTTTTAGATAGAGTGGGTTTTCAGATTTTTTCCCCACTTTGGGTCATTCTGACAGTGCTTATATCAGACTAGAAGTGAAGGAAAATCTGAAACAAGAACACAGACAAATATGAGCGAGGTTCTAGCCTTCCTCTTACTTACTAAAGTATTTTAATTCTGTCTACGTTGATGTTGGAGAGTTGCCCTCACTTCTTGTCTGGGGAAATGTTCTCAGCCAGACAAAAAGTGCAGGGAAAGGAAAAAATAGTGTGCCGTATTTGTACCTGCAACAATCAGCCTTGTAAATTGTTTGCTTTCCAATGTTGCTCCTGTGGTAGAGGTAGAGATGACACAGCAAAAACTTTGCTGATCATATAATTTAATATTACGAATGCGCAGTGAGACATCTTGCTTGAAATTGACCACAGAATACCGGCCGTATTGGTGGGCATTACTCCATTCTTGTATGCGTGCATCAGTACACGTATTATGTTCTTTGGCATAATACCAGGTGACTTTTGTAAGAGTCGAGGTGTTTTTGGAGTAATAGCACGGGATGATGACCTCTTCACCTGAAACCGCCATCACTTCATCCAGCTGAATGATATAATCTGTATCTAAACAGAGAAAAAGGGTTAGAGGGATATGTATGCATATGGCCTGAACAAAGAAGATCACTTTTTTTATAGAGAGCAGGGTCTGCCCAGTGATTGTTGAAGAATTATGGACTCTGAATTCAAGGTTTGGTGGAGAGAGAGCAGTCAGTTCCAGGTTGCCCTTATTCATTCCCAGGGCAGCCACTGGGAGGTGGGCACACCTGAGGTGACAAGATTAAATCTGTTCATTTTCTTAAAATACCTGCAATAAAAGAGGGCACATGCTTAACTTTTTGGAAGCCTGTTTGTTAAAAAGTCGTCTTTTTTGCTGCTTTCTGACTGACCCATCGAACACCTGTTTCCCCCACTGCAATGACTGGCATGGTGATCCAGGGAAATTATTCCACTGCCCTTAGGAAAAAGCTTTTTCCTTTTGTGTGGCCAAAGCAGCAAAAGTTGCCCTAGGAATCTTAATTTTTCCTTCCTTTACGGCAAAACTTCAGGAGGTGTGTGAAAAAAAGTAACATATTTAACTGTATAACCATAAGATCAATTGGAAATCAAGTAGGGCACATGAGACCCCATAATAACCATTGTAGATAGTTACATTTGAAAAACCAAATGCCAAGAAATTTTCTCACCAGTTGGTTTAGCTCTCTGGAATATCGGTTTTGGTTGGACTGACCCTTACAAAGGAATGATCGCTATGGCTAAGTTCCGGAGGGCGGAGTGAAACACGCTGGACACGTGGCTTGGTTGGAGTCCAGGCTGAGTTTGCCACTCCATACATCATAGCAGGACACCATAGATGTGCGACTTCCAGGGGTCACCCTTTCCATCCTTGAACCTTTGCAGGAGCCAGGATGGGCTCCATCCCCTGTCAGCACTCTAGCAGCAGCTGCGGATGCATTGCCTACATACCCCCCTCCCTATCGAGCATGAGCGCCACACACACTTTTCCCACCTTACAAAGGAATGAATAGGTGTTTTTTATATTTTCTAACCTTATTTGCTACTATCTGGACTAAAAAAGGGAACAAACTTTTGCATATATATTTAATTCTCATTTTTAGCCAGCATGTAGAGATTGAGGATGTGTTTAATGCTTCCCAGACTCTATTTATCTGCTTTGATGAAAAAATAAGTCTCCTGTTCACAGACATCAATACCACTAGCTGAAATGTAAATACAGATAAATGAGTCAAAGCAGTAGCTCCTCTTGGCCTGCCTCTTAAGACAGATAGTCACAAATATTCAATTGATCGGACAAAGAGAGTCTGAAAGCAAACATTTTCTGCTGTGCTCGCTTAGAAAATCCATAATGTGCTGTGACAGCAGTGCCATGGGAGCAGCCTACCTTCATGTTTATTTGTAGTACAAAAATTAAATATAAAGTGCACAAAAATAAATAATACAATTGAACCAAAACAGTTTTTTTTTTAAACAATCCTGCTGACACCTTTATAACACTAAGTCATGTAGAAGGAAATTGTTCATACAGTGACCCGTAAAGCTGAACTCCAGCCAGGAATAAAATATAATTATTATAATGGTGCTTCCTCTCCCTCTATTTCCTCCATGTTTCCCCCCCCCCTTTAATATGTCCCCTATTCTTCATGTATTATTGCACTCTGTTTTCTCACTATGGAGAAATGTCTCCCAAGCACTTAACCTCCACCATGTAGTTTACTGAAGAGAACAGTGAGAGGCTGATGTCACCGCTCCTTTTTTGTGTAGGTGTACAATCTCTGCAGCACTTGGTCATGTCTTGCTCATGTGGGAGCTGGGGGTGGAAAATGATGAGGAACCTGGAGTTCAGCATTAATTCCTGGCATAAAGCATATAGTGAAATGATAAATATGGAGCTAGGAGCCCTTTAACTTTACCTTTGATGATAAGTCTGGTTCCTCCTCCATACTGAATTTTATCTTCATATTGGTTGTTACCTTCACACCGTTTGACCACCACAAAGCAGTGAAATGAGGTGTTGTCTGCCTTCATCACATCATGTATTATTAGATTAGTCATCCCTGTTATGGATGTCCGATGTCTATATGTAGAGTGAACCATTTCCTGGTAGGGGTGGTAGGCATACGGTCCAGTTACATTCCCCACTCTCCAATATACATTGACCCACAGAACATCTCTCTCTGTATACTGACCACTAGGAAGGGAGTAGGAGCAGGAAAGGAGCACTGAATGTCCTTCATGTACTGAGATTTCATTAGTTGGTTGATCCCAGGATGATTGGAAATCTAGGGGAAAAAAGTTGACATAAGCCAATCGATGAATGTGAAACAGGAAAATCCAGTCCTGGTTTTAACAAGCTCTAGTCTCTAGGTGCTTTGTGGCCTTTTGTACTCACATCTTGATTTTCTAAAGGGATATGAACTGTTCATTGTCAAGCTTACCCGTAGCGTAGGTGGTCAGGCACAATAGCTGGCTTCTGTGTTCTTCTCCACTAGCAGCCCCCTTTCCCATAAGACAGGCAGACCTACTGGTACTCGGTTACCCCCAGCGCTTATACACAGTGCTATAGTGCCTGGCCACCATGCTGGGGCAGGCATGAACTGAGCACAGTGAACAGGTACTAGCAGGTGGCAGACAGGCAGAGTGATCAGTGACAGTCTGCTTTCAGGGTAGGCTGAGTTCTGAGCATAGTTTATATCCAATCCAAAGTCGTCAACAAGGGAATCCAAACTATCAGGCAGGCCAGATAAACAAGGAGCTTGGAGCATGTGTTACAATGCTATAAAAAGCATGAGACTGCAGGCTTGACTGGCTTAAATTGGGTTTGTTCTCCACCCAGAGACTGGCCACATTAATCACCTTGCAGGTCAACAAGCAGACAAGAAGAGTGCATCACAGCCAAAACCAGGATGCTGGAATGGGACCAGCAGCTGTTGTGGAACTGGAGCGTTACACGCTCCTGACATTCACTTTGCAAAAGACATTGCACTTTGTAAATTAATATACTTGAAAGCTTACTGAATGCGGTGAAATTTAATTTTGTGAAGAGTACTCAATCGTGTGCAAGGAAAATGAAAAAAAAAAACATTTTTTTGATGGCACATGATTGGATAGTGGAAGTGAACAGAGCTTCACCTCAATTACTAAGCTATGGGGAAAATGTCCTTGCAAAGTGCAACAGCCCTTGCAAAGTGAACAGCCTATTTGCCTTTAGTAAATCAAGCACGGTGCCCCAGAAAGCACTGTAGGCAGTGGGCGAGCACAATAGCTAGTCTTTTTAGGAGCTCAGAAATTGCAGACTTCATAATTCTTTCAGCACACCTTGACCTTAAAGAGTTTGTCCAAGTCAAATTTTGTGTGTGTTTTAGATAGTGGGTTTTTAAATTTTTCCCTCACTTTGCATCATGCTGACAATGCTGATACCAGACTAGTATATTCAAAAGGAAGCGGTCATTGGAAATTTATATGAGGTCAATCACTAAAAAATTGCATACAAGTATCAAATTGATGGATTGAGTAGCTGTAAATTCATTTATTTTACATAAATGAGGACATATAAGGTTGTTCACGAAATATGCATTGCAATAAATGAATAAATAACATAAAAGCTGACATTTGATCACAATTAGGGATAGGCTTTAAGTTCGGGTCGAACGTGAGTTCGACCAGAACATCTGCTGTTCGTTTGTTCGGGGAAACCCGAACATTATGGGGCGTTCACGGCAATTTCGCGTGCCCCATAATGTTTTCAAATGGCGGTGGAATGCCGCTCGCTGATTGGCCAAAGCATGCACATGACCAGCGTGCTTTGGCCAATCAGCGGGCAGCATGCTGTGAGAGCTTTGATTGGCTAAAGGCAGGGTGCCTTTAGCCAATCACTGCACAGCAACCTCGATCCACGCCCCACACCATATAAAGCTGCTTGTACAGCGGCTCTATGTAGTATGTTGGCGTTGTTAGAGAGAGAACTTAGTTCTAGGAATACAGGCAGTTTAGATAGCTAACTTTAAAAAGTTGTTAAAAAAAAGAAAAAAATTCCAAAAAATAGATAGCTAACTAGATATATATTTAGAAATAGTTAGAAATCTAAAATATATCTGTCAGTTAGTTCAGATAGGTTAGTGTAGGGAAATAAACAAATATATATATATATATATATATATATATATATATA
>BLSH010329581.1:526913-537867 GCA_018402905.1 Glandirana rugosa
GGAAGATTGACTTGTACGTCTCCAAGAAGACAAAGAATTTTTTTTGAACTGTGAACGTAAACTTAACCTTTTTCATTGTGGACAGGATATGTTCCGTAGTACGGTACGTGTCAACGAGTAGGAGTTTCGTTGACGAGGTTGTTCCCAAAAACACTCGACATCTTCGTCGATGAAAGTCGACCATAAAACGTACTCCGGAATGACGTCAGAAACCTGGAAAGAACCGAGGTACGGCAGGAACTTACTTGTTTAGACAAAGAAAGCGCTCAAAGAATTCTTCAACTTGATAGTCGTTCGCGTATTTTTTTCCAAAATATAGACTTTTTTTTTCAAATGTGTAATAAGTGTTTTATTACAGGATGAGCAACTGTGCATGGCATGATGCCTTGTATAGGACAGGTGTTACTTTTTCCAATTCAAATGCAAGTGTCAAGTTTTTTTTAAGAAACAGAAGAACCTCTGCATGTTCAGTTAGAAGGCAGTTTCTCATGTCATTCAGAATGTGTGACGCTGCACTGAACATTCTCTCACTTTCCACACTACTGCAAGGAGCTGAAAGATATTTTTGTGCCATTTGGCCCAGATTGGGAAATCGCAGTTTATTGACTGCCCAATACCCAAGAGGTTTGTCCGAATGAGGCACAGTGACCTCTCCAAGATTTGCTTCGAATTGTATGGTAGCAGCTGTGGGCGCACTGTTCTCAAATGTAGATGAAGAAGCAATTTATTGAAAAACACTGTCTGGTAGTAGTAGAGGACATGGTACTTGACTGTTGGTCAGTGTGAGGCTTTTTGGCAGATGGTGGTTTCTCGGATGTAGCCGCCTGTACAGATATTTCTTGCATTTTCACCAGGAACATTTCTTTGGCCTGACTGCCAGCATCTGCATTTGAGAAGAACCGATCTTTATAACTAGAACAAGAAGAAGTAGAAGAAGAAGACAACAATGTCAATCATGCAAGGCCCGCAAAGCAACAACAACTGTGTAAGCTTGCTGAGGGCCGACTGCTATAAGGGAAGGAGCCAGGAATGCCGACGGGGGACACAGCAAGAAGAGTTGGATCGGAAACCAAGTAACCAAAAACAAAGCAAGGCATGATATTAGTAGGCAGCAGCAATTACCTACCTTTGATCGAGTAAGGTAGCAATGCAGTAAAGTGGGTTTTGCTCCATGTCAGAGAAACGTTTCTGCAAAGCAGCAAGCAATGTGTTCTTCATCGTTTTAACACTGTGGTCCTCATCTATTTCTTTCAACAACAATCTCTGTAGCACTGTGATTGCAGGCAAAAGAATCTGAACAACTCACATGCCGAGTCAATTCTTTAAAGGGAACCAAAATGTTGATCATCTTTTCAATGAGATTCCACTGATTTGCAGTGATAGTTGCAGGCAGCTCATGTTCTGACACATACAGTCAGGTCCATAAATATTGGGACATTGACACAACTCTAATGTTTTTGGCTCTATACACCACAACAATGGATTTGAAATGAAACAAACAAGATGTGCTTTAACTGCAGACTTTCAGCTTTAATTTGAGGGGATTTACATCCAAATCAGGTGAACAGTGTAGGAATTACAACTAGTTTGTATATGTGCCTCACACTTTTTAAGGGGCCAAAAGTAATGGGACAATTGGCTGCTCAGCTGTTCCATGGCCAGGTGTGTGTTATTCCCTCATTATCCCATTTGCAAGGAGCAGATAAAAGGTCCAGAGTTCATTTCAAGTGTGCTATTTGCATTTGGAAACTGTTGCTGTCAACTCTCAATATGAGATCCAAAGAGCTGTCACTATCACTGAAGCAAGCCATCATTAAGCTGAAAAAACAAAACAAACCCTTCAGAGAGATAGCAAAAACATTAGGTGTGGCCAAATCAACTGTTTGGAACATCCTTAAAAAGAAAGAATGCACCAGTGAGCTCAGCAACACCAAAAGACCACGGAAAACAACTGTGGTGGATGACCGAAGAATTCTTTCCCTGGTGAAGAAAACACCCTTCACAACAGTTGGCCAGCTCAAGAACACTCTCCAGGAGGTAGGTGTATGTGTGTCAAAGTCAACAATCAAGAGAAGACTTCACCAGAGTGAATACAGAGGGTTCACCACAAGATGTAAACCATTGGTGAGCCTCAAAACTGGAAGGCCAGATTAGAGTTTGCCAAACAACGTCTAAAAAGCCTTCACATTTCTGGAACAACATCCTATGGACAGATGAGACCAAGATCAACTTGTACCAGAGTGATGGTAAGAGAAGAGTATGGAGAAGGAAAGGAACTGCTCATGATCCAAAGCATATCACCTCATCAGTGAAGCATGGTGGTGGTAGTGCCATGGCGTGGGCATGTATGGCTGCCAATGGAACTGGTTCTCTTGTATTTATTGATGATGCGACTGCTGACAAAAGCAGCAGGATGAATTCTGAAGTGTTTCGGGCAATATTATCTGCTCATATTCAGCCAAATGCTTCAGAACTCATTGGACGGCGCTTCACAGTGCAGATGGACAATGACCCAAAGCATACTGTGAAAGCAACCAAAGAGTTTTTTAAGGGAAACAAGTGGAATGTTATGCAATGGCCAAGTCAATCACCTGACCTGAATCCGATTTAGCATGCATTTCACTTGCTGAAGACAAAACTGAAGGGCAAATGCCCCAAAAACAAGCAGGAACTGAAGACAGTTGCAGTAGAGGCCTGGCAGAGCATCACCAGGGATGAAACCCAGCATCTGGTGATGTCTATGCGTTCCCGACTTCAGGCTGTAATTGACTGCAAAGGATTTGCAACCAAGCATTAAAAAGTGAAAGTTTGATTTATGATTGTTAATCTGTCCCATTACTTTTGTCCCTTAAAAAGTGTGAGGCACATATACAAACTGTTGTAATTCCTACACCGTTCACCTGATTTGGATGTAAATACCCTCAAATTAAAGCTGAAAGTCTGCAGTTAAAGCACATCTTGTTTGTTTCATATCAAATTCATTTTGGTGGTGTATAGAGCCAAAAAGATTAGAATTGTGTCGATGTCCCAATATTTATGGACCTGACTGTATACTCCAATGGTACGCTTCTGCTCAATCAGAGACTGCAGCATGTTAAAAGTGCTGTTCCAGCGAGTCTGTACATCTTGTTGAAGTCTTTTTATGGGTTTACCAAGTAGGAGCTGAATATCTTGCAGCCAAGAATATGCCAGGTTTGAATGTTTAAAGTGGCCAACTATTTTGCGCCCAACTCCCACAGCATCCATAATGCTGCGCTGTGATAAAAGACCCTCTGAGACAGCCAGCTGCAGTGTATGTGCCACACATGAAAGACTCTGAAGACCAGCATCTTCCATACCTTTTATCATATTTTTGGCATTATCCCGGACTATCCCATGGGCAGAACTTTTGGCAATGGCCCAATTGTCAAGCATTTCTTCAAATATGCTCGTTATAGCTTGGCCTGTGTGAGAGCCTTGAAATTTCTTTGCGTGGAGCATGACTTGATGACGAGAGAAATTGCCATCAATCCATTGTGCAGTTAAGCTAATTACAGACACAGGACTTACACTACTGCTCCAAATGTCAGTGGTGAAACTGATAGCCTTTATGTCCTCCTGTAGCATGTTGGTAATGTGTTTTTTCACTGTGTTGTGTAATTGAGGCAAGATGACATCTGTGATGTAATGGGGACTGGAAATTTCGTACTTAGGCCCCAAAAGATTCAGAAGTTGGCGAAAACCCACATTGTCAACTATTGATAGTGGCTGATCGTCAAGAACGATGAATTGGGTAACTGCCTTAGATATTTTCACAGCCCTTGGGTTATCCATGGAATATTTTTCACATCTTGAAAGGGTTTGCTGCAGTGTCAGCAGCTGAGTGCCAGTGCCAGTAGTGACAGTAAATTCTCCATGCTAACTTTTGTGTTTCATTTTGAGGTGTTTTATGAGATTCCTGGTATTATAAGAACTAACTTTTGATCCTCCTCTTGATATTTTTGCAGAACACAGCTTGCAGTCTGCAATGCATGAGTTGGTTTCACTAATTTTAAAATACTTCCAAACAGCTGAAATTTGCTGGCACTGAACGCCTGAAATAAATGTCTCGGGGGGGATCAGGAAAAAAAATTGAGCATTTAGAAATGCCATGTGTTTTTCAAAACATTCACTCGTGACACTTGTAACTCATTAAGACAAACATCTGACAGATTTTCAAAGATAATGAAGATATGAAATGAACAAAGCTCTGCTGCACTCACAAATTGTTGTTGCTTGTTCTATCTGCAGCCATGCGAGCAGCCAGAACCTTGGTATGGCCAAGTAACCCAGTGGGGAACAGGAAATACACTTGGCTTGCACTTGGGGTATGGTAACAGAAGCAGAACTACAAAAAAAACAACAGATAATGTTCTTGAGAACCCAGCCAGAAAAGTAAAAACTGCACAATACCACACGACTAGATGGACAAATGCAAGGCCAAGGTGCAAAGAAAAAAAAAGGCAAACAAAAATGCATTGTAAGACAAAATACTCGAAGGCTGCAGCAGTAAATTAATACTAATTGTAAAGGAAACGGTGCACATTGCATACACAGCTGCACAAGGAACAATGGGACATGATGTAAGCAAGAGACAAGTGGGTGCCTGGGACATGTAAAGTACACCGCTCACTGGCCACCATGTAAGCAGAGAGACATGCCATTAATGTGGGTGTGGGACATGTAAGAGCCTGGTAACACTCACTGGCCTCCATGTAAGCAAAGAGAGAGAGACATGCTGTGCTGTGGGTGAGGTGTGGGGCATGTATCACAGGTTACACACTGGCCTCCATTTAAGCAGAGAGAGACATGTTTGCTGTGGTGTGAGACATGTACGGGTAACACTCAGTGGCTGCAAAGACAGGAGAGGAGACATCAACCCACCACTCACTCACAGATCACCATGCGGGAAATAGTGTAACCGCGCCGATCACCAACAGACAGCCTGGAGGAGACAGACAGCAGCACAGCCAGAGACATGCGTCATGTATCAGCACTCACTGCAAAATGGAGGGCCGGAAACCTTTATCTGCTCCCGGCATCCGCACCGCCGACATCACCTCCAGTATCGGTTTCCGATATTGGCCAATCTTCACGAGTACCAATACTCACGAAAAGGCCAAGTATCGGCCCGATACCGATACTAGTATCAGTATCGGTGCATCCCTAGTACAGTATCACACAAAAGTGAGTACACCCCTCACATTTTTGTAAATATTTTTTCCTGGACCTCCTCATGTCAGCCTACTATGGGTCAGCTCCGCTCTCTCTGACCCCTTCAGGGCAACCTCTTTCCAAGCATATAAGAGGTGACTGTCTGCCCATATGCAGTGTTCTTTTTTCGTCCTTGCTCCGGACACCTCTTAAGAGAGATATATATTCATACACACACACAAGAAGAAGCAAAGTAGGAGACTTATTGCGAAACCTTGTAATGTCCATGCAATCCTGCTCAGGTTCATACACTCTCCTGAGTTCAGAAGACCCCCTGTCTGGGCTGTAAATCTCCCCTCATGGGGTACCCTTGGTGCTGGGTCTCAGTGAAGCAGTATAAAGGACTGCGTGTGTACACCGGCCTCTAAAGAGCAGTTAAACACTGCTGGTTGGGCTGTGCAGCAAATTGGTGAAACAGCAGGCAGGCAGAGTCTCACTTCAGCAGTATAAAGGACTGCATGTGTTAAACACTGCTGGTTTGGGCTGTGTGGCGAATTGGTGAGACAGCAAGCAGACAGAGTCTCAGTTCAGCAGTATAAAGGACTGCATGTGTACACCGGCCTCTAGAAGAGCAGTTAAACGCTGCTGGTTGAGCTGTGTGGCAAATTGGTGAAACAGCAGGCAGGCTGAGGCTTGTAGTCCCACAGGAACTCTCAGTAGGTTGCTGAGAGTGGCCACTTCCTGATATGATAGGAACGCCCTCTCCCATGCCCTAGTTCCTGCTTTCCTGCTCTAATTACAACACCTGTAGCTCCAGCCTGTCTCAAAATCACTACCTCTGTGCTGAGTGATATGGGATCTCAACATGGCTGCTGCCTTGAGTTGCTGGATAGATCTCTGGCTGTCTATGTGTTTCCAGGTATCCTGGGTCCTCCTGCCTTCCTCTATAGCACTGAAGAACGAATGGAAAGGTTTTTCTATTTTTAAAGTTTTTTTTTTTTAAAGAGTGCATTCTTCTCTACACAGAGAGAAGACCCGGATGCGGGATAAATGCCTGCAGGGAAGTACTAAAGAGCCGCATCACCCGCAAAGAAAGAAGCGCTCAGTGCGTGATAAGTCGGATCAGAGGAGTAGTCAGTGGTGGGATAAAATCCCTGTGGAACGACACTCCAGATCACCCTCACCGGTGCCTCATTGCATTGCCTTGAGCCCAGGCCAATGGCTGTTGCAACACCAGAAAGTGACCACTAAGCGCTAGCACGTGCAGATCCTCTTCATCTTCTGGAAGGGCCTCGGCCCGGGATGAGGAGAAGGCCTGCTGGGCGTGCATGTGATAATGCAGCAGATGCACGCCAGGTGAAGCACTATATTAAGGCGGCAGACAAAGGCAGCTTGAAAACCGTAACTAAGACATCTCGGCCTATGCAACACTCATCCGCTTCAGAATCAGAGCCAGATGCTACATATCGCTACAGTTCAGATGAACATTCAGAGGATTCTGAGTCAGATCTGGAACCAGACACTCATACATGTGATTTTTCCTTGATTCCTGCCGTGGGCCTGATTCGCACCCGTGCGTTTTTGCTGCAGTTTGTGAATTTGCACTACAGTCTATGTGGCGTGGTTTCCTACGGAATGTGTTTTGTGGTGTGGGTCTGCGGGATGCGGGGGGCGCTGGAGATGTGTGGGTGTGATTCAGGCCTAAGACCCTTTTCACACTAAGGCGCTTTTCATGCACTTTCACGCTCAGAAGCGCCTAAAAAACTCACGAGAACCTATTTCTTTTAAAATCAATAAATGCTTTCACACTGGGGCAATGCACTGGCAGGGTGGTGAAAATACACCCCTCTCCATTGAAATGAATGGCAAGCTCTTCAAAAGCGCCTGAAAAACTCTTCAAGATGCTCAGTGTTTTACGGGCAGTTTAAGAGCACCTCGGTGTGGGAGGGCCTTTAGTGGAGTCAGTAAAGTGCTAAGAAATGGAAAGTGGGATCTTCACCCCCCTAAAAAATGGCGAAGATATTACCCGTACTCGAAACGGTCATTCCTGTCCTTCCCATTAATTAATTTTTTTTTGTAAAGGAAATAATGGAAGATGAATGGGTAAAACCCAATAAAAGATTGAACGTCCACAACGGGGTCTCAAAGTTGTACACTTTCCGCTCTAAGGATGCTGAGCTTGGGGATTCCACGCATAAGGTGGATGCCTCATTACAGAGACTAGCTCGGCACATCACTTTGCCTCTAGATGACTCAGTATCCTTCAAGATCTGATGGATCGTAGGATATATACAGATCTCAAAAGCATGTACACGGTAGCAGGAGCAGGTCCATTAAGATCACTGTGTATTTTCTAGCAGGAGTAGCCATGGACCAGGTCAGGATGACAGTGAAATTGATGGCTCATTCTGTGACGGCACGCAGGGCCCTATGGCGGAAGCATGGGTCTACGGATAGTGCTTCCAAGCACAGACTTTGCTCAGTTCCTTTCGATGGGAAGGTTTTTTGGGCAAGACCCTGGGGTCAGAGGTTCAATGAGTTTCTGGAGGGAACTCGGGGCTTATTCCGCAGGGAAGGAAAAGATTTCCTCAGCCCATTCGTCCTTCGGAGAGATCTAAAGAAGGTTTCGGGCAAGCTTCCGCGTACCAACCAGAGCAACCGTTCTTTAGGCAGTGGAAGGGGCAGGGCCCAGCCTTTCCCAAAAAAAAAAAAAAAGCCAAGGCGGACCAGCCAGCAAAAGCTTCATAAAGCTCTTCTGAAGGGGTCCTCGTCCATACTTCCCAAGTGGGAGCAGACTGTCTTACTTTGGAGAGGTCTGGGGAGAAGAAGTTTAAGATACCTGGGTCTTAAACATCATTCGAAGAGGATATCGCCTATAATTCAAGGAAAGACCTCACTAGTCTCATTCTGTGGAGACCCAAATTCCTACTTGTCCAGAGAAAAGGGCATGTTTATTAATGTATGTAAAGAATTTATTGGTATCTCAAGCAATTCTGCCAGTTCTGGAGCACGAGAAGGGAGAAGGATTCTACTCTCCTCTGTTCTTGGTAACAAAATCCTCCAGAGGATTCAGGCCGGTCCTGGACTTAAAAGATCTGAATGCCTTCATGAGAGTCCCTCCATTCAGAATGGAGTCCTTACAAACCTTCATTGTCCAGGGTAAAGAAGGGAGATTGGCTAGTGTCAATAGATCGGGCAGATGCCTACCTACATGTGCCCATAAGTACATCACACCATCGCTTCCATTTCCAATTTTGTTATCTGCCATTCGGGCTGTGCACAGCTCCAAGAACATTTTCCAAGGTTTTGGCAGTGGTCATTGCTGCCTTAAGAATGGAGCTGTATTTTTGTTTGCCAGGTAAATTTAGCTTTTCTCACTGTAAACAGTGTCGCTATAATTGCTGTGTCAAGTAAATTTTGTGCTCACTGTAATCTGTGAAGCTGCATGTGATTAGTTAGGTCTGCTCAGTGTTTGCTGCCTTTTGGCGAAGATCAAGTGTAGTATCTGTTCTTATCAGTTTTCGGGAGGGAGAATGTCGGTACCCTATGGAGAGAAGGGAAGAGAAGTATCCCTCTTTGATGTAATTGGTAAGGAATGGTGATGGCGATGAGAAGCCTTTTTCCCCCTGGGTTGAATCTAGCCCTGTGCACAAGGCTTGTCCCCAGTTATAGTGAAGGCTCTCCCTAAGCTGTCTAAATTTTGACGCCTTTGGGATGGGGCTGCAGTAGTCTGGCCAAGGGCTGGGCTCTGAGAGAAGCCTGTGGTGTATGTGCCCCTGGAATGGCTGTCCAGGGGTGCCATAATTCTCACAGTTAATGGGGTACACTTTGAGTTTAGTGGCACCTAGGTCACTGCATCATCACACTATTTTCGCCCTTGCCTCTGGGGTCGGACTTTTTGGCTAGGAGCAGAGGAATTTTTGATTCCTGGATGAAGAGCTTGCTGTGGTATTGCATCATGGTACTTATGGACTTATCTCCTTTTATTTCCCCCTTTTTATCTGTGTTTGTCACTTTTTTGTGCATGGTATACTTTTTACTGCACGATTAGTAAGGTGTAGGTCTTGGACCTGCCCTGAAAGTCTTGGAAGGGCGGGGACATGACCTTCTGGCTTGGTTCGTCTTCTCTCATGGGGTTTCCCTTTGGGGAGCCCCACCTAGTACTTGGGGTTGGTCTGTTTCGGCAGACCTTCTAGAGATTGGGGTCTGCCTGGTTTCGGCTTGGTGGGCCAGTGAGTACCTCAGTCCCTGTCAGGAGCCTTGCGCCCCTGGGGATCAGGGTAAGGGTCCTTCCTCTTTGGAGGAGGTCCATCTGTACACCCTGTCCAAAACACAATAATACAAGGGATGTTGGCAACAACCCATGGTTGTTATTGGTGGTTTAATATGTTCCATGTGTACACCCTGTGCACTATTTTGTGTTCTCACGTATTGTGTAGAGTGTTAGTCTGAGTGTTTCGCACACCATAGACTTTAAAATAAAAAAAAAAGTTTTTCCGTTGCTGCTAGTTTTGACTGTTTCCCCTGCTTTCCAGAGAACTGGAAAACTCTTTGGAACATACAGTCAGGTCCATAAATATTGGGACATCGACACAATTCTAATCTTTTTGGCTCTATACACCACCACAATGGATTTGAAATAAAACAAACAAGATGTGCTTTAACTGCAGACTTTCAGCTTTAATTTGAGGGTATTTACATCCAAATCAGGTGAACAGTGTAGGAATTACAACAGTTTGTATATGTGCCTCACACTTTTTAAGGGACCAAAAGTAATGGGACAATGGGACAATTGGCTGCTCAGCTGTTCCATGGCCAGGTGTGCGTTATTCCCTTATTATCCCATTTACAAGGAGCAGATAAAAGGTCCAGAGTTCCTTTCAAGTGTGCTATTTGCATTTGGAATCTGTTGCTGTCAACTCTCAATATGAGATCCAAAGAGCTGTCACTATCAGTGAAGCAAGCCATCATTAGGCTGAAAAAACGAAACAAACCCAACAGATAGATAGCAAAAACATTAGGTGTGGCCAAATCAACTGTTTGGAACATCCTTAAAAAGAAAGAACGCACCGGTGAGCTCAGCAACACCAAAAGACCCGGAAGACCACGGAAAACAGCTGTGGTGGATGACAGAAGAATTCTTTCCCTGGTGAAGAAAACACCCTTCACAACAGTTGGCCAGATCAAGAACACTCTCCAGGAGGTGGGAGTATGTGTCAAAGTCAACAATCAAGAGAAGACTTCACCAGAGTGAATACAGACGGTTCATCACAAGATGTAAACCATTGGTGAGCCTCAAAAACAGGAAGGGCAGATTAGAGTTTGCCAAACAACATCTAAAAAAGCCTTCACAGTTCTGGAACAACATCCTATAGACAGGTGAGACCAAGATTAACTTGTACCAGAGTGATGGGAAGAGAAGAGTATGATGAAGGAAAGGAACTGCTCATGATCCAAAGCATACCATCTCATCAGTGAAGCATGGTGGTGGTAGTGTCATGGCGTGGGCATGTATGGCTGCCAATGGAACTGGTTCTCTTGTATTTATTGATGATGTGACTGCTGACAAAAGCAGCAGGATGAATTATGAAGTGTTTCGGGCAATATTATCTGCTCATATTCAGCCAAATGCTTCAGAACTCATTGGACGGCGCTATACAGTGCAGATGGACAATGACCCGAAGCATACTGCGAAAGCAACCAAAGAGTTTTTTAAGGGAAAGAAGTGGACTGTTATGCAATGGCCAAGTCAACCTGACCTGAATCTGATTGAGCATGCATT
>BLSH010329581.1:537877-560803 GCA_018402905.1 Glandirana rugosa
CTACATTTATGGGAGTTTAATTTCGACTTTCAGACGTCAATTTCGCGTAGAACAAACAAAATAAAGTTTAGGTAACACCACCACATATCTCGGTTTTTCTAATCTTAACACAGCTACAGGGTTATAAATACCTGAACTGTCATACAAGGTTTCTCAAAAGGTAAAGAGACCTTTCGTCTCCTTTGTCAGTTTTGATCGTCGTTGACTTTTTGAAAAAAAAATAAATTTCGGATACCACACGCTTTGTGAGTCTGATTGTGAGCCACGTTTTTTTGTGTGTTATGCACAAGACAATGTACTAAACGTACATTGTATTTATACGTCGATATCATTACAAAAATATAGGAAGGTGTAATATCCAAAAGAACCACAAGATGGCATTATAATAACCAACTATAAAAACATTACTATAGCTGCATATTTATGTTACATGCAAATCATGTAACAGAACACGTATTGTGTGTTTTTTTGCACCGAGTGTTAGTCTGAGTGTTTCGCACACCATAGGCTTTAAATAAAAAAAAAGTTTTTCAGTTGCTGCTAGTTTTGACTGTTTCCTCTGCTTTCCAGAGAAATGGAAAACTCTTTGGAACATACTGTCAAGTCCATAAATATTGGGACATCGACACAATTCTAATCTTTTTGGCTCTATACACCACCACAATGGATTTGAAATAAAACAAACAAGATGCGCTTTAACTGCAGACTTTCAGCTTTAATTTGAGGGTATTTACATCCAAATCAGGTGAACAGTGCAGGAATTACAACAGTTTGTATATGTGCCTCCCACTTTTTAAGGGACCAAAAGTAATGGGACAATTGGCTGCTCAGCTGTTCCATGGCCAGGTGTGCGTTATTCCCTTATTATCCCATTTACAAAGAGTAGATAAAAGGTCCAGAGTTCATTTCAAGTGTGCTATTTGCATTTGGAATCTATTGCTGTCAACTCTCAATATGAGATCCAAAGAGCTGTCACTATCAGTGAAGCAAGCCATCATTAGGCTGAAAAAAACTAAACAAACCCATCAGATAGATAGCAAAAACATTAGGTGTGGCCAAATCAACTGTTTGGAACATCCTTAAAAAGAAAGAATGCACCAGTGAGCTCAGCAACACCAAAAGACCCGGAAGACCACGGAAAACAGCTGTGGTGGATGACAGAAGAATTCTTTCCCTGGTGAAGAAAACACCCTTCACAACAGTTGGCCAGATCAAGAACACTCTCCAGGAGGTGGGAGTATGTGTGTCAAAGTCAACAATCAAGAGAAGACTTCACCAGAGTGAATACAGAGGGTTCATCACAAGATGTAAACCATTGGTGAGCCTCAAAAACAGGAAGGGCAGATTAGAGTTTGCCAAACAACATCTAAAAAAGCCTTCACAGTTCTGGAACAACATCCTATAGACAGATGAGACCAAGATTAACTTGTACCAGAGTGATGGGAAGAGAAGAGTATGGAGAAGGAAAGGAACTGCTCATGATCCAAAGCATACCATCTCATCAGTGAAGCATGGTGGAGGTAGTGTCATGGCGTGGGCATGTATGGCTGCCAATGGAACTGGTTCTCTTGTATTTATTGATGATGTGCCTGCTGACAAAAGCAGCAGGATGAATTCTGAAGTGTTTTGGGCAATATTATCTGCTCATATTTAGCCAAATGCTTCAGAACTCATTGGACGGCGCTATACAGTGCAGATGGACAATGACCCGAAGCATACTGCGAAAGCAACCAAAGAGTTTTTTAAGGGAAAGAAGTGGACTGTTATGCAATGGCCAAGTCAATCACCTGAGCTGAATCCGATTGAGCATGCATTTCACTTGCTGAAGACAACACTGAAGGGAAAATGCCCCAAGAACAAGCAGGAACTGAAGACAGTTGCAGTAGAGGCCTGGCAGAGCATCACCAGGGATGAAACCCAACGTCTGGTGAAGTATATGCATTCCAGACTTCAGGCTGTAATTGACTGCAAAGGATTTGCAACCAAGTATTAAAAAGTGAAAGTTTGACTTATGATTGTTAATCTGTCCCATTACTTTTGGTCCCTTAAAAAGTGGGAGGCACATATACAAACTGTTGTAATTCCTACACCGTTCACCTGATTTGGATATAAATACCCTCAAATTAAAGCTGAAAGTCTGCAGTTAAAGCACATCTTATTTGTTTCATTTCAAATCCATTGTGGTGGTGTAGAGAGCCAAAAAGATTAGAATTGTGTCGATGTCCCAATATTTATGGACCTGCCTGTAGGTGGGAAGCAATGCCAACAGCTGCATGAATATTTATACAGCCTTGACCAATCCCAGGGAGAATGGCCCTGTAGGCTGCTGGGAGTCTTTATGTAGCACCCTGGTCCTAAACTGGGGCTACTATGCAAATTTAGTTTTTGGCTGGGCTGTAGACAGCTCAGACTGATGTTTATATCTGGCTTTTTCCTAAGCTCAGTTAGGTTGTGCATTTCTCACTGTTGCTAGTAGGTGTCACTTGTACCGCAGGTCAGTATAGTACAACAAGGCTGAGTTATTAATATTTATATTTCTTTCAGACAACCCTGTAGGAGGTTCTTTGCCACTGGTGCATTCTGGGATAGCATACAGTTGTGCTCATAAGTTTACATACCCTGGCAGAATTTATAATTGCTTGGCTATTTTTCAGAGAATATGAATGATAACACAAAAACAGTTCTTTCACTCATGGTTAGTGTTCGTACCAAACTTTGGGGTGTCCGTGACCCGGATCCGAACCCGGACATTTGAAAAAAAGTTTGGGTTCGAGTTCTGGGTTCAGGTATTTGATCACGCATGTTGAATAGCTGCAGGGCAGCCAATCAACAAGTGTTTCACTGGTTTTCCCTAGAAGCCACCACAGCCATGCCTACTAATGGCATGGCTGTGATTGGCCAGTGCATCATGTGACCTAGCCTCTATATGAGGCTAGAGTCACAGTGCTGCATGTCACATGCTCTCTGGGTAGTGTAGGGAGAGGATGCTGCCGGTGTTGTGAGGGACAGATTGCAGATAGATAGATAGGTAGAGATTACTACTACTACTGCTTTAAGGGACAGATTGCAGATAGATAGATAGGTAGAGATTACTACTACTACTTTTAGGGACAGATTGCAGATCTCATCCTGCATTACAGAAAGATCTGACTGGACTAGGTAGAGTCTACTGCTTAGAGGGACAGATTACTGTTCTAAAATCATCTCCTAGTTCTATAGGGTCAGGTTCCTGCTGTTGCTGTAAGGGACAGATTATTGTTCTAAAAGCATTTTGCAGCCCTCTAGCACTTTCCAGGACTCTTTTACAGTCATTTTTGTGCCGAAAAGTTCGGGTCCCCATTGAATTCAATGGGGTTTGGGGTAAAGTTCGGGTCAAGTTCGGTACCGAACCCAGACTTTTTTCCGAAGTTCGGCAGAAACCCACAAACCAAGGCTTGTGAAACACGGAGGTGGATCGCTGATGTTTTGGGGATATGTGAGCTACAAAGGCACAGGAAATTTGGTCATAATTGATGGCAAGATGAATGCAGTATGTTATCAAAAAATACTGGAGGAACATTTGCATTCATCAGCCAGGAAGCTGAGTATGGGACGTACTTGGACATTCCAACATGACAAGGAATAAAAACACAAGGCCAAGTCGACCTGTCATTGGCTACAGCAGAATAAAGTGAAGGTTCTGCTGTTGCTGTAAGGGACAGATTATTGTTCTAAAAACATTTTGCAGCCCTCTAGCACTTTCCAGGACTCTTTTACAGTCATTTTTGTGCCGAAAAATTCTGGTCCCCATTGAATTCAATGGGGTTCGGGGTTTGGGGTAAAGTTCGGGTCAAGTTCGGTACCGAACCCGGACTTTTTTCCGAAGTTCGCTCAACTCTACTCATGGTTAGTGTTTGGCTGAAACCATTTATTATCAATAAACTGTGTTTACTCTTTTTAAATCATAATGACAACAGAAACTAAGGAGCTACAAAGGCACAGGGAATTTGGTCAAAATTGATGGCAAGATGAATGCAGTTTGTTATAAAAAAATACTGGAGGAACATTTGCATTCATCAGCCAGGAAGCCGAGTATGGGATGTACTCGGATATTCCAACATGACAACGATCCAAAACACAAGGCCAAGTCGACCTGTCATTGGCTACAGCAGAATAAAGTGAAGGTTCTGGAGTGGCCATCTCAGTCTCCTGACCTCAATATCATTGAGCCACTCTGGTCTCAAACATGCAGTTCATGCAAGACAGCCCAAGAATTTCCAGGAACTGGAGGCTTTTTGCCAAGAGGAATGGGCAGCTTTGCCATCTGAGAAGATAAAGAGCCTCATCCACAAATACCACAAAATACTTCAAGCTGTCATTGATGTTAAAGGGGGGCAATACACGGTAATAAGAACTGGGGTATGTAAAATTTTGATCAGGGTCATTTGGGTAGTTTCTGTTGTCATTATGATTTAAAAAGAGTAAACACAGTTGGTTGATAGTAAATGGCTTCAGCCAAACACTAACCACGAGTGAAAGAAATATTTTTGTGTTCTCATTCATATTCTCTGAAAAATGGCCAAGAAATCATAAATTCTGCCAGGGTAAGTAAACATATGAGCACAACTGTATCTATATATATGGGGTGGGCCATGTGCTTGCTCCCTTGCCTCAGGCCCCTGGCCTGAGGAGGTACTGCTGCAGTGAGCTCTGCATGTAGGCCCAGAAGCCTGTCCGGGGCCTACTAATTCTGAGGGAGTCCTTGGGCTGTATTGCCCGGTGTGGAAAAAGCCAAGCCAAATGGAGAAGACCCAGTGGAAGACCCTTGCTGGAGAGAGTCAGGATAAAGGCTGGTTTCTCACGAGGGCCTGGTGACTCGTTTGGAGGATGCACCTGAATGTAACAACATGCTTACAGTGTTGCCGGGTTGGCTTAAAGGTTCTGGTACTGTGGAGCTGTACTTCTTCTGGATCCAAGCAGTCTGTAAGTGATCTGCTACTGGTATCTGAGACCCCTAACCCTCTCTCCTACTAGCTTCTTGCAAGTTCCAAATTAAAGCTTTAAAAAGATTAAAAGTCACTGGCACCCAATTTTTGTTCAACACTCCCCATTATAGCCATGGACTCAGCCCTGAGGTAAATGCTAGCTTGCTCCCTGTCTCTGGAGGTTGCACCCTGCCTTTAGAAGACCCAGGGGGCACTATATTTAAACATTCCCTGGGGCACAGAGTTTCTGAACCTTTTCCTGTAGGAGAGGAACACAGCCTAAGGGGGGCTGCTTGCTCCCCTGGGCTATCCTGTTGTGTGCTTGCTGTACGGGAGGCCTCAGGTGGACATTCTGAGGATCTGGATGCTGAAGCTACAGAGAGCTGACCGAGGGGCTGTCTGCTAATTTATTTAATTGTTAAACTACTTGGGTTATGTAAAGTACCTGCATTTTTGGGGGGACTCTTTAAGCAACATTTCTATTTATACTGTTATTTGGTAGGTTAACCCAGGCCTTATTAGGTGAGCTTGTGGACAGTAATTTAATGGCCCCTTACCTGTGGGTGTAGCTCAGTGCCAACACCCTGCTTAGCTTCAGTCAATTGTACTCTCTTTTTGGAGTATCCCAAGTAATCCCCTCAACCCTATCACAGTTACTCCAAAAATAAAACAACAAAAAGGACATCCCTAGACGGCTTATTTAGCCAAAGTGACTGTGATTGTGTGCCTGGCTGCAGGGCAATCTACTGGGAAAAGAACCTTGGGCAATTTCCAACAGCTCCTTTGGGGGTGAGCACTACACGAAGGGCACATCTTGCCAGCCTGATCCTGCTTCTTCCTTTGGATGCCACCTCATCTGTAGTTGCTGCTCTGGTCCCGCTACATCTTCAGGGGAAACAGAGGTCCTGCCATCTGTCCTGACAGACCAGCTGACAGCTACTTAGCTGACTGTGCTGCAAGCAACTTCCAGAAGACCTACCTAAACAGAACCCGTGCTGCTTTAAACCTAGCACCCCTTGTTCTCACCTTCAGGGGTGCTTGGCACTTAGCCACATTCATGTGAGAGCCAACATTAAGGCAGAACCCCAGTTTAGTGATGAGCCATACACTGTGTGCAGCTGTATGACCTAAAGAGTCTCTCTGCAAATGTGTTGGCCCGTGTCACTACGCACCTTGTCTTACAGGTATTGCATTTAGGAGGGAAAATGCTGAGCCAATGCCCTCTCCACCAGTCCAGCATGAGGCTGGGTTCCCACTGGGTTTCTCCGCATCCAATTCGCATGACAGGAGAGTATGCTCAGCTCGCAACAGAGCCGGTTCACAGACATCTGGGGTCGCTGTGGTCTGCATTTAAATAGGGTCCTGTGCGTCTTTGGTTCCGATTCAGGTGTGAATTCAAGTAAAAATTTGTATCTGATTCGCACCTGGATCACTGAACAGGGACGCACTGGACCCCCTGCTGTGAGCCATGGCTGCAGCATTTGTGAACCCAGCCTAACTCTGCCACCTCACTCCCAATGATAGAATGGGGTCCTACCATGCACTAGTGCAGACCTCATGCATACATTTCTTTAACTCTTTGCTCTCTTGCACAATGCGCCAAAGTAGCTAAGATTTCTATACCACAGGTGCAGTCCAAGTTACAGCTTGGGGAACCAACTGCTAGGGAAAGAGGTGGAACACTGACCCCAAGCTACTGGAGGACCTATCACCTGGTACTGCTGCTTACTGGGTGCTTTATATCTTCCCACCAGTTCATGGCAACTCCACTTCTCCATCCTTCTTGCTGAGGTAACCCCTTGTGATAAACTTCCTCTACTACCCCGTGTGTGCTTTACAGGCCTTGTTCTTCCATACGCCATGTACCTTCATGTACCCATTGGTAGTAACTCCATACCAGGCTCTTAAACAGTTCAAAAAACTTTACTGAAGCTTCTGCAACATTACAGACGGTAGTCCAGACACAATTTTTCCTGACTATCTAATGAGCTTTGCCCTGTACAGGTATACCCATGTTTTAGTCCATAAGTGTTATAAAAGTCCTAAAGAGGTAGATTCCTGTGAGGGCCTTTTGCAGATTGGTGTGGCTCACATCTTTTCTGGTGAAACCTCACTCTTTTCCCAATGTGATCTCCAGACCCCCACTGAGACCAGCCTTCCCCCTTTTATGTGTATCATGGGGTGGAGGGAAAAACCCGGGAAAACACCAAACCTGCATTAACCCCTTACCCATCTGGGCAGCCCAGAAATGCAAACTAATACTCCCCTTTGTAGGCACGTGCCTACACACAGGCAGCTTAACTCTTTAATAAGAGAGAAATTAATAAATAAATAAATAAATTTAATCCGGGGGCGCATGCGCGGCGCGATGCAGGGCGGCGGCTCCTCGTAACAGCTCCACGGCTGCCTTCTGGGGGAAAGGCGATACCAGGGCCCTATACCCTCCAAACGACCACAAAAGTAGCAACACCCCTGGCTGATAACCTAGTGCATGCCTGGAAATAAAAAAGAACAGAGGAAGCGCCGCTCACAGAGCCATCTCACAAATTACCTGCTCCGGTCCCAGGAGAAGAACAGCAAGATGTCTCAAAATGGCGCTGACTCCATGCTGCCTCAGAGAAGCTCCTCTTCTGCAAACGGTCTCTCTCCTGCTATGCCCAGCTGTGAGTATGATTCTACACCCAAACACAACGCAGGCATCACTAAAGCAGACTTAGAGGATAGCTTGGCAGCAATATATGAAAAACTGGCAGATAAAATACACAGAGAGGTCAGCAATTCTACAAATGCCCTGACACAGGAGATTTCTGCCCTTGGCAACCACACAGACATCCTTGAGACAAAACATGATGAACTGACCCTAGCCCACAATGACTTAAGAAAAGATTATGAAACTTTAGTGGAAAATTTTGCGTATGTGCAAACGCAAGTCGAAGACCTTGATAACAGAAATCGAAGGAACAATTTGCGCATTCGCGGCGTACCAGAAACGATAACAGATATACCCACCGCCATGCTTAAGTTGTTTCACTCCATCATACCTGATAAATAAGATGAAGCCTTTCTATGTAACAGAATGCACAGAGAGCTTAGGCCGAAACCACCAGCAGATAAACCCCCCAGAGACATAATTTTATGTCTAAAAGACTTTCTGATTAAAGAGGATATTTTAAGAGCATCTAGAAACACCACAAATATCAACTTAGAGGGGGCAAAAATCCAGATATACCCAGACATATCTCCAGCAATACTTGAGAGAAGACGCAATATGAGGGAAGTCACAAGTGTCCTCCAAAATTCTAGAATCCGCTACAGATGGGGATTTCCCTTTAAATTATCAGTCCCCCATAATGGTACAGTATATACTGTGTACAACCTAACAGAGGGCAAAGATCTCCTCATTAAATTAGGTCTCCTAGACCCTGAACCTGCATTACGTCTTCCATCTACCCCAAGACCATCCCCCATCTGGTCCACCCCAGCATCAAGACGCGATCAAAGAAGCATGCGACAATCACCCAGGAATCTACCAGTCTGATTTTCATTATAATTCCTCATTAATATTACCATTCATGACTTCATCTCTAATTTTTTCTTTTTCTACAATACCATTTTTGCCCTGCAGATGTCACCGTTATACAGGTCATTTTCAGATGCAACACAGCCAATTTCATTTGTAGCTTATTACACAAGATGTTATATCAGGATTCTTCTGTTTGTCCTCCACAATATGCTCTCTTTCTGCCTCCTGGCGGTGAATAGGTGGTACTCTATAAAATGACCAGTCAATTATTTGAGAACTCTACTCATCTATAATTTCAAATTAAAGCATCCGCTATCATTGTTCTTACATTGATTGCTACCAGACACACTGTCTGTATGTGCCTATGTCGATCAGAAGATATACAGATGTACTTTAATTTTCTCACTAACTGAGTCTTTGGAGTAGACCTCTTGTTATATCGCCTTAATTTTTGTCACATTTACTAAACGTTTTTTTCTTTCCCATCGGAACCAATGGTGCAAAAAACTCATCATATAGGCAGAAGTCAAAAACGGAAACGCAGAAAAAAGAACTGTGATGATGATCTATCGTGTTGGATCTCTTGACTGTATACAACAGAAACTCACAAAACAACAGGTATTAACACTCAGAGTTTCTTCACACAACACAGATTTCTGATGTCAAGAAAATCCTAGTCATCCATGACTTTGGAGATGTTGCATCATTTTATTTTAAGGAAGTTTTTTGGAACTGTGGGAGCAAGCAAAGAGTATAACATTATTGTGGATCCTATTGTTCCCTAAATGACGTACCTTGCATTATGTTTAAATGGTATCTAGCTCTATATGAGATCTTACAGGAACTTACTGCTTCACTTTAGATCTTGCTCCACTGGTTCCTCATTTTGAATGAAAGGGTTGGAAACCTCAGGCATGTGCCATATTTAATTTTTACTAGCATCGCCTGCTCCCCCTGGTGCTGTTGCTGGATTGTCCCCCACCTGCCAATGACGCGGAAGCCTGGCATTATTGGCCCGGTCTTAGGACCCAGGT
Organism: Glandirana rugosa; assembly: GCA_018402905.1. Classification (NCBI taxonomy): domain Eukaryota; kingdom Metazoa; phylum Chordata; class Amphibia; order Anura; family Ranidae; genus Glandirana; species Glandirana rugosa. The sequence goes on from BLSH010329581.1 coordinate 547,399, forward strand.
TGTCTGTGGCATTGACGGGACTTGGACAGTTTAGTCCATTTGGAAAAATTATTTGGTCATCAGATAATTTCTCTTTCGACCCCACTGTTTGATTCATACAAATTTATTCGTTGTTTTCTCTACTGTTCATACTTTTACTATTTACACCTTTTAAAAATTATGGAAGGAAAATAATGTACTCTAAACTGTTTGAACTGTTACCATGTACCAAGTATTTCGCTAGAACACATTGTTCATACGAAGCTAAAGCTGAAGGGTATAAGGGGGTCGAGCGCGTCGTCTCCTGTCTGAAGCTAATCATAATCTGCATCTGGAGATACGGTAACACCCCTTTGGGGAAACTTTTGTACAAAGCTTTTTGTCTCCATAGGCGCCCTTTTATAGCGTCAAAATGGATTTAAAGATAATTACTCACAATGTCCAAGGCTTCAACTCTCCCCATAAGAGAAATAAAACCTTCAATTTCTATAAAAGAATGGGAGCAGATATTATATTGATGCAGGAGACGCACTTCTCGACCACCGGCCACCCCCAATTTTTCAACAAAGCCTACAATCGATCATTTTATACTACCTTTTCTAACAAACCAGAGGCGTGGCCATTTTCATAAAAAATCATATTATATTTGAAACACAACACATATTCAAGGACCCATTGAGTAGATTCATTATAATCAAAGGCACTATTAATGGCTGTTTAATCACTATAGCTTCATTGTATGCTCCTAATGAGGCTCAATCCACTTTTTTCAATGCTTTTTTCAATACTTTGGATAAATATAACTCTCCACATATGATAGTTGGAGGCGACTTTAACCTCGCAGCCCACTCATCATTAGACAGAAGCAATAATTCCCTACTGCCAGATCTTTTACCAAATCTATTTCTAAATCACTAAATAACCGCCTACTTCTTGATGCTTGGCGAGCACACAACTCAGGTATCAAAGCATATACTTTCTATTCCGCCCCTCATAACAGTTATGCAAGGCTAGATTATATTTTTACAACCCCAATAATTCTGGCTAACTCATCAAACGCCGACATATGCCCCTGCCCATGGTCAGACCACCAAATAGTTACATTTAACACTTCATGCATCGGACTGCACCATACGCCACATAATTGGAGAATCAATGATTCACTCCTCTCAGATCCCTCAATACTAGAACAAGTCCATAAACATATACAGGAGTACTTTTCTATTAACAACACCCCAGACGTTCTCCCACCAACTTTATGGACGGCCCACAAGGCTGTTATTAGAGGCATACTTATTGACATAGCCTCTAAGAAAAACAAAGCGAAATTGGCAGATATAAGAACCTTAACAAAAGAACTTAATCAACTTTATAATAACCCACAGCACCCCCACTCACAAGCGCTAACTAATCAAATTAGAAACAAAAGACTAGCATTAGATGCTCTCCTTTCACTGGAATCCGAAAAACAAATCAGATTCTCCGAATCCAAGCTCCTTCTTCATAGCAACACCAACTCTAAGATCTTTGCCAGGAAACTAAACCAAACCACTAAGCCCCCCCATGTCTACAAATTAAGAGACAGTGATGGAAACACAGTCTCTCACCCAAATAAAGTGCAACAGATCTTTTTAAAATTCTACAGAAAACTTCTTTCTAACCCACACACAACAACACCCAATAACATCTCTAGCTGGCTTGACTCATTAGACATTCCCACACTGACATCACAGCAAGCTGATCTTCTTAATACCCCTTGCACGGAAGCTGAGATACAGAACATAATCAAATCCTTAAAAACCTCCACTGTTCCTGGCCCGGATGGATATTCCACCATTTATTACAAAAAATTCATTACCATCCTATCTCCTCACCTATGCATCCTCTTCAACCACATCCTCAAAGGTAACTACTTCCCCAAAGAAATGCTCCTAGCTAACATATCCCTTCTCCCTAAACCACTTAAAGACCACTCCCTGCCCCAAAACTATCGTCCCATATCAGTCCTAGATAATGATTTAAAGATTTTTGGTCGTCTTCTTGCAGATGGACTAGCAAAGGTGATTAACTCCATAATACATGTAGATCAGACAGGATTTATGCCACATCGACATATTACGGATAACATCAGGCTAGTCGCAAATATTGTTCAAGACTCTAATCACACTTCCCGCCCTGTCAGTCTTTTAAGCCTAGACATTAACAAGGCCTTTGACAGTGTGGGATGGTCATATTTGGATCTCACCCTCAAAAAATTATTAATGATACTTTTTTACATGGATACAAAGCATTATATCATCTACCCCAAACGAGAATCAAAATTCCTGGCGCAAATTCAGAATTTTTCCCTCTAAACAGAGGCACGAGACAGGGCTGCCCACTGTCTCCTCTATTGTTCGCTCTAGCATTAAACCTCTAGCTATATACATAAGAAACAATAACAATATTAAAGGATATATCAAAGATCATAGAGAATATAAATTTAGTCTCTATGCTGATGACTCTATCCTTTTCTTGTCTGACCCAATTAATTCCATCCCAGTTTTAATACAGACTTTAGATCATTTTCATCAGATTTCTGGCCTTAAAGTCAATCTCTCGAAAATCCTCAATCTTACCCATAAACCTATCCACTAACACCTCCCAACTTATCAAAACCAATTTCCCATTTACTTGGTGCCCTCATTCTTTTAGATATCTGGATATTCAAATCACCCCAAATTTCAAAACACTATTCCAATATAACTACCCCCCCCCCCTTTTGCTCATTTTATAAAACTTCTAAAATCCTGGTCCACCTTTCATATTTCTTTCCTGGGCAAATTATGTGCCATCAAAATGACCATTCTTCCTAAACCTCATTAATTCATTTATTTGGTCAGGAAAAAAATCTAGATGTAACCTCACAACACTATATAGACCCCTTAAAATCAGGCGGCTTTGGCTTGCCTAACATCTGGCATTATTATATTTCCGCTAGACTGACGCAACTCACACAGTGGTCGGCTGACCCTAAGGATATTCCATGGTTAAACTTCGAATCCTCTCCTATTTCTCCCTTCTATCTAAATGGAATTCTATGGTCAAAGACAATCAAAAATAGACAACTGCAACAACGCAACAGCATAGTGGCCCAGTTACATCAATTTTGGTCCAAACATAAAGATTCACTCAAACTTATTTCTCAGTCCCCTCCACTAGCATCATATATTGGTGAACAAACAGCACTACTTAACCCTCGAGATACTTCTGCCTTTTCTGTATGGAAGAATCACAAGCTCACTAACTTACTTTCCCTCATGGAAGATGGGATTTTCCTTCCCCTAGAAAAAAATTAGAGACAAATATAACTTCCCAGAAGCCTCCCCCGACCATTACTCTATCATCAAAGATTTTTATAAAAATTATTTCCCATCACGTTTCAATCCACCACTCACCCCTCTAGAGATTATATGTATACACTCTCCTAGGGGGAAAGGTATGATCTCAATTCTTTACAAACACATACTAGACATTACACAACCATTAAAAACACAAGCAATGATTAAATGGGAAGAAAATCTCAATCAAACCATATCTATCAAAGACTGGTATAATATGATAGACAACTCACACAAATGTAATCAGGCAGCTGCTTTCAGAGAAACACACACCAAACTTCTCATTAGATGGTATCTTACACCAGCCAAGCTACATTTGATGTACCCGTCTTCCCCCCAAGCGTGTTTTCGAGGATGCAATGAAATAGGCACTCTCCTCCACACATTTTGGGAATGTGAATGCATCAAAGAAATTCGGAATATAGCCCACAACAGAATTTCAAAATTTTTGAATAGACAGATCACACTATCACCACAAATATGCCTACTCTTTCAATCTATACCGGAAACCCCCACCCCATGTCTAAGATTAATACATACATTATTTAGTGCAATCCAGTGGATGATAGCATGTAACTGGCTCTCTAAAAATCTCTCATGGTCACAAGTCTTACATAGAATGGACCAAGTGAAAATTACGGAATACATCCTTCATACCTTAGGTGATTCAAGACACATCCTTAACCACTTCCTTACTGGGCACTTAAACCCCCCTCCTGCCCAGACCAATTTTTGGCTTTCAGCGCTGTCGCATTTTGAATGACAATTGCGCGGTCGTGCGACGTTGTACCCAAATAAAATTTGCGTCCTTTTTTTCCCACAAATAGAGCTTTCTTTTGGTGGTATTTGATCCCCTCTGCGTCATTTCTGATTGCCGCTATAAACAAAAAATGAGCGACAATTTTGCAAAAAAGAACAATATTTTTTACTTTTTGCTAAAGTACAAATCCATTAAAAAAATTATTCATCAGTTTTGGCCGATATTTATTCTTCTACATATTTTTGGGAAAAAAAAAAATCGCAATCGGCGTATATTGATTGGTTTGCGCAAAAGTTATCGCGTCTACAAACTGGGAATTGATTTATGGCGTTTTTATTATTATTTTTTTTTTACTAGTAATGGCGGCGATCTGCGATTTTTAGCGGTAATGCGATATTGGGGGGGACATGTCGGAACATTTTGACACTTTTTTGGGACCAATGACATTTATTCAGTGATCAGAAATTTAAATGTCCACTGATTACTGTATAAATGTCATTGGCAGTGAAGGGGTTAACCTGCAGGGGGCAGTGTAGGGGTTAAATATGTTCCCTGGCTGTGTTCTAACTGTGGGGGGGCATGGCTGGTCGGGACATAACAGATCTAACTGATCCCAGTGACAGGGATCAGTAGATCTGCTATGCCCCCTGTCAAAGAACGGGGAACCGCCGTGTTTACAACGGCGGTTCCCCGTTCTGAAGCTCCTGAGAGTGATTGCGGGTCTCGGACGGACATCGAGTCCGCCCGACCCGCGGGCACGCTCGCGCAGCGTGCGGCGCGCGCGCGCGCCGCCGCTGCCTCCAGGGGGCGCGCGGGAGCATGCGCAGTGGGAGGACGTCCATGGACGTCCTCCCGGCATTTCAGGTCCGCGCTGGAGCCGTAAATCGGCAATAGCGCGGACCTGGAGGGGTTAAAGAAAAGTGGTCATACTGGGATATTACATGATATTTCCTTATAGTCTCTCCCATTGATTATGACTCCATTATTTTCTATCAAAACACCCTATTTCAACTTTTTATTATAAACAAATGTATTGCATATATATCATTTATTGCAGTCATTATCTGTGATATTATACTTTATTGTTATCTCTTCACTTTATCCTATATTTTAACAATATGGTACATGTAAATGTTTGTATCCTCCTTTATTTCCTTCCAATAAAGATTTCGTAAACAAAAAGACATTTAATCCAATGCAATTTTACTTCACATGAATGCAGTAAGTTGTTGTCATTTCATAGTGTGAGAAGAAAAGAATTATGATTAAAATACTCAATAAAAAAAAAAAATTGAATCTACACAGTATTGCTTCTATGCTATTTTGGAGGTTATTCATTAAAACTGTATGGTGCAAAATCTGGTACAGCTCTGCATAGAGATCAGCTTCCAGGTTTTATGGTCGAAGCTCATTGAACAAGCTGAGCTTAGAAGCTGATTGTCTACCATGCAGTGTTGGGACATGGTCACCCAGCGCCCAGGGCAAAGATGCCAAACTGTGCACCCCCCCCCCCATTCATGATGTGCAAGCTTAGGGGATTCTACACCCAGCAGTCACTTGCTTGTCAAAATCATTCAAGCTGCTACTACTCCTGTCAGCCTTGTAACAGGAGGAAGGTGCCTCCATCCCTACAGTAAACCATTGCACCCAGGGCAGCTGTCCCTTCTGCCCACCCCTTCTCCCGACCCTGCTTCCATGCACAGCTGCATCAGATTCTGAGAGCACCAATTTTAGTAAAGCCCCTGTTTTTTTGGTCAAAAATTTACAAAAATATTCTTTTTCATTATTATCACCATTTTGATTTATATTTCTAAAAGAATAAATATTTGTTATTAAAAGTATGGTATCGAACTAAAGTACTATCTATTCCCGTAATTCAGTGGTCTCCAAACTGCAGACCGGGGGGCTGGATGTGGCCCTTGGCTTTCCTTTATCAGGCCCTTGGGGCATGATTCCATCAACTGACACCATCGATAGGGCACTATTCCTCCCACTGACAGCATTGATGGGGCACTATTCCTACCACTGACACCATCAATGGGGCACTATTCATCCCACTGACAGCATTGATGGGGTGCTATTCCTCCCACTGACAGCATCAATGGGGCAATATTCCTCCCACTGACCCCATCAATGGGGCGCTATTCCTCCAAATGACGCAATTGATGAGGCACTATTACTCCCACTGACAGCATTAATGGGGCACTATTACTCCCATTGATACCAACAATGGGGCCAATGATGGGGCATTGGTTATGACCAGGAATGGTCGTTCAACAGTGGGTGCTCGCTTGTTCGCAGAGCAACAAACATTATGGGGTGCTCGCGGGAATTTCGCCCGCCGCAGATCGCCCAATAATGCACTGCAAGTTCGCAGTGCATTGACAGCTGCAGGGTGCCTTTGGCCAATCATGGCTCAGGGGCTAAGTCCATGCCCCACACTATATAAGGCTGCTGCTTACACGGCGGCTGTATGTAGTGAATGAATGGAGATTAGGCAGGTAGTTAGTGTAGTGTGCAGTCAGTCAGTGTAGTATATACAGTGCAGAGTATATAGTGCAGGCAGTGTAGTATATAATATATATAGTAAAGTGTAGAGTATATACTGCAGGCAGTGTAATATATATAATACAGTTCAAAGTACAGTATCTCATGAAAGTGAGTACACCCCTCACATTTTTGTAAATATTTTATTATATATTTTCATGTGACAACACTGAAGAAATGACACTTTGCTACAATGTAAAGAAGTGAGTGTACAGCTGTATAACAGTGTAAATTTGCAGTCCCCTCAAAATAACTCAACACACAGCCATACATGTCTAAACCGCTGGCAACAAAGGTGAGTACACCCCTAGGTGAAAAGGTCCAAATTGGGCCCAAAGTGTGAATATTTTGTGTGGCCACCATTATTTTCCAGCATTGCCTTATCCCTCTTGGGCATGGAGTTCGCCAGAGCTTCATAGGTTGCCACTGGAGTCCTCTTCCACTCCTCCATGACGACATTACAGAGCTGGTGGATGTTAGAGACATTGTGCTTCTCCACCTTCCGTTTGAGGATGCCCCACAGATGCTAAATAGACTTTAGATCTGAAGACATGGTTGGCCAGTCCATCACCTTTACCCTCAGCTTCTTTAGCAAGGCAGTGGTCGCCTTGGAGGTGTGTTTGGGGTCGTTATCATGTTCGAATACTACCCTGCGGCCCAGTCCCCAAAGGGAGGGGATCAATCATGCTCTGCTTCAATATGTCACAGTACATGTTGGCATTCATGGTTCTCTCAATGAACGGCAGCTCCCCAGTGCCAGCAGCACTCATGCAACCCCAGACCATGACAATCCCACCACCATGCTTGACTGTAGACACGACACACTTGTCTTTGTACTCTCCTGGTTGCCACCACACACGCTTGACGCCATCTGAACCAAATAAGTTTATCTTGGTCTCATCAGACCACTGGACATGGTTCCAGTAATCCATGTCCTTAGTCTGCTTGTCTTCAGCAAACTGTTTGTGGGCTTTCTTGTGCATCATCTTTATAAGAGGCTTCCTTCTGGAACGACAGCCATGCAGACCAATTGGATGCAGTGTGTGACGTATGGTCTGAGAACTAACAGGCTACCCCCCATTCCTTCAACCTCTGCAGCAATCATACGTCTATTTCCCAAAGACAACCTCTGGATATGATGACGCTGAGCACGTGCACTCAACTTCTTTTTTTTGTCGACCATGGCGAGGCCTGTTCTGAGTGGAACCTATCCTGTTAAACTGTTGTATGGTCTTGGCCAACATGTTGCAGCTCAGTTTCAGGGTCTTGGCAATCTTCTTATAGCCTAGACCAGTGGTTCTCAACTCCGGTCCTCGGGACCCACCAACAGGCCAGATTTTAAGTATTACCTTGGGGAGATGCAGACTAGAATGCTGCAATCACTGAGCAGCAAATTCCATCACCTGTGATGTATTTCAGTTATCCTGCAAACCTGGCCTGTTAGTGGGTCCCGAGGACCGGAGTTGAGAACCACTGGCCTAGACCATCTTTATGTAGAGCAACACCAGGGAGAGAAATTGGCTAAGTGGGCCCAATTTGGACATTTTCACTTAGGGTGTACTCACTTTTGTTGCCAGTGGTTTAGACATTAATGGCTGTGTGTTGAGTTATTTTGAGGGGACAGCAAATTTACACTGTTATACAAGCTGTACACTCACTACTTTACATTGTAGCAAAGTGTAATTTCTTCAGTGTTCTCACATGAAAAGATATAATAAAATATTTACAAAAATGTGAGGGGTGTACTCACTTTTGTGAGATACTGTTTATAGTGTATTCTGCGTAGTATACAGTTGTGCTCATAAGTTTACATACCATGGCAGAATTTATGATTTCTTGGCCATTTTTCAGAGAATATGAATGATAATGCAAAAACTTTTCTTTCATTCATAGTTAGTGTTTGGCTGAAGCCATTAATTATCAAGCAACCAAACTCGCCTCTGTCAACGACCTTTTCCTCTCCAACTCCCTTAATCTATTTGCTATTACCGAAAACTGGCTCCAGGAATTTGACACTACCTCCCCAGCTGCCCTCTCCCACAGCGGCCTCCTCTGGACTTGCTCACCTAGACCCAGTGGGCGAAAAGGAGGCAGTGTGGGACCTCTCCTCTCCCCACAGTGCACCTTCCAGGTTCTTCCCACACCTCACTCTCTTTCCCCCTGCTCTTTCAAAGTCCACTGCATTTGTCTTTTCTCTCCAGTTTGTCTGAGGGTCGCAGTCATTTGTCAGCCTCCCAGACCAGTGTCACGCTTCCTGGATGATTTTAACATTCCTATCAATATGAACACCGCAACCACTTCCCAACTATTCAACCTAGCTTCCTCTTTTAACCTAATGCAATGGACACAAACCACCACTCACTCCAACGGTAACACTCTTGACCCCATATTCTACCACCTCTGCACTCTCTGCAACCTCTCGGACACCCCTTTTCCCCTCTCTGATCACAACCTTATCTGTTTCACTCTCTTCCTGTCAACTACCTCCCATACTGTCAACCTGCAAACCGCTACCCGCAGGAACCTTCCCCACCTCAACCCTTCCCGCCTTCACTCTGCTGCTGACAGCCCTTACAACAAAGTCGCACCCCTATCCTGCCCAGATCTAACAACTTCCATCTACAACAACACGCTGTCATCCTCCATGGATGCACTTGCTCCTCTTTCTACACGCAGAACCAGGCCTCATTTACCACAGCCCTGGCAAACAGACAACACAAGAAGTCTCAAGAGATGCAGCCGTGCTCTTGAGCGGGCATGGTGTAAATCGAATCCCTGCATGACTTTACCCTCTACAAATTTGCCCTTCTGAATTCAGCTCCTGCCTTCACACTGCTAAACAAACGTACTACAACACTCTCATCAAAACCCTCTCATCCAAACCTTGTCAACTCTTTTCTACCCTTAATTCCTTACTTCACCCCCCACTGCCTCCACCCACTAACTTGCTTATCGTTCAGGAGATTGCCAACTATTTCAAAAGCAAAATTGACACAATTTGCGAGGAGATATCCAACATCCAACTCCCCCCCAACCAACACATCAGGTCCAACGCCACACTCAATACTCTCCTCCTTCAGCCTTCTTACCACAGAGGAAGTTGACCAACTCCTCTCCATGGCCCACCTCACCATCTGTCCTCTGAACCCTTCCCCCTCACAATTACTGCGACCACCTTCCTGCTCTATCCTAAACTCTCTAACCCACATCTATAACTTCTCCCTCTCCTCTGGCACTTCAGACACTGGTTACCACTGGCACTGGTTACCCCAATACTTAAAAAACCCTCACTAGACCCCACCTGTGTGAATAACTTAAGACCCATCTCCCTGCTCCCGTTTGCCTCCAAGCTCATCAAACGCCTTGTCCACAACCGAATAAGTTGCTACCTCACAGACAACCTTCTTGATCCCCTACAGTCCGGCTTCTGCCCACAACATTCTACTGAAACTGCCCTATTAAAACTCACTAACGACCAACTATCTGCAAAAACCAATGGCCAGCACTCCATTCTTATACTCTTGGACCTCTCTGCTGCCTTTGACACAGTTCACCACCTGCTTCTCCTCAGCAAACTCCACTCCCTTGGCCTCTGTGATTCTGCTTCATCTTGGTTGTCCCCCTACCTATCTCAGCGCACTTTCAGTGTCACTTACAACTCCATCTCCTCCACTCCTCTTCCTCTTTCTTTTGGGGTACCCCAAGGCTCCGTTCTTGGGCCCCTCCTTGTCTCCCTGTATACCTCTACCCTGGGCCAGTTGATAACCTCCCATGGCTTCCAATACCACCTCTATGCTGACGACACCCAGATCTATATCTCCATTCCTCAGCTCACCCCCTTGATCTCCTCACAGATCACAAACTTACTGAATGATATATCGGTATGGATGTCACACCACTTTCTAAAATTCAATCTTTCTAAAACGGAGCTTGTTATATTTTCTCCTTCCCGGTCTCCTCCTCATGCCTTTACCATTAAGATAAACGGCACAATCATTGGTCCCTTCACACATGCTAGGATACTGGGTGTAATCCTTGACTCTGACTTCCTTCAGCCCCCACATCCAATCACTGGCTAAATCTTGCTGCCTTAATCGCCGTAACAGCTCCAGAATTCACCCCTTCCTGACTAACGACACCACAAAGCAACTTATTCACTCCTTGGTTATTTCCCGCTTCGACTACTGCAACTCTCTCCTTAATGGCCTACCCTTACACAGGCTATCCCCCCTTCAGTCTATCATGAATGCTGCTGCTAGACTGATACATCTCACTAACCGATCCATGACTGCTGCCCCTCTCTGGCAATCCCTTCACTGGCTTCCACTACCCCATCGTATAAAATTCTAAATACTAACCATAACATACAAGGCCATCCACAACCTCACCCCCAGCTATATCTCTAACCTCATCTGCAGATATCGCCCAAATTGTCCCTTTCGCTCCTCCCAGGACCTCCTACTTTCTAGCTCCCTGGTTACCTCCTCCCATGCTCGCCCCCAGGACTTCACTAGAGCTTCTCCATTCCTCTGGAACTCCCTGCCCCGGTATGTCCGATCAGCCCCCACCCTGTCCACCTTCAGGAGATCCCTAAAACTCATCTATTCAAAGAAGCCTATCCCTCACCCACCTAAGAACTGTACCTGAGCCACACCCATCAAATCATCCCCGCAGCTATTACCTTTTGGACCACTTCCCCCCTCCCTTTAGAATGTAAGCTCCATGAGCAGGGCCCTCCTCTTCTGTATTGAATTGTTTTGTAATTGTGCTGTCCCCCCTCTACATTGTAAAGTGTTGGTGCTATATAAATTGTGTATTATAATAATAATGATCAACTGTGTTTACTCTTTTTAAATCATAATTAAACAGAAACTACCCAAAATACCCTGATCCAAAGTTTACATACCCCAGTTCTTAATACGGTGTATTTCCCCCTTTAACATCATTAACAGCTTGAAGTATTTTGTGGTATTTGTGGATGAGGCTCTTTATCTTCTCAGATGGTAAAGCTGCCCATTCCTCTTGGCAAAAAGCCTTTCTGGAAATTTTTGGGCTGTCTGAACTGCACATTTGAGATCTCCCCAGAGTGGCTCAATGATATTGAGGTCAGGAGACTGAGATGGCCACTCCAGAACCTTCACTTTATTCTGCTGTAGCCAATGACAAGTCGACTTGGCTTTTTGTTTTGGATCATTGTTGTGTTGGAATGTCCAAGTACGTCCCATGCGCAACTAACTGGTTGATGAATGCAAATGTTCCTCCAGTATTTTTTGATAACATACTGCATTCATCTTGTCATCAATTTTGATCAAATTTCCTGTGCCTTTGTAACTCACACATCCCCAAAACATCAGCAGTCCACCTCTGTGTTTTACAGGCCTTGTTGACTCCTCTCTAAATGTAACGTTTATGGTTGTGGCTGAAAAGCTAAATTTTGGTCTCATCACTCCAAATGACTTTCTGCCTGAGGGTTTGAGGCTTGTCTCTGTGCTGTTTGGCGTATTGTAAGCGGGATACTTTGTGTCATTTGCGTAGTAATGGCTTTCTTCTGGTGACTCAACCATGCAGCCCATCTTTCTTCAAGTGTCTCCTTATTGTGCAGCTTGAAAAAGCCACACCACATGTTTTCAGAGAGTCCTGTATTTCACCTGAAGTTATTTGTGGGTTTTTCTTTGCATCCCAAACCATTTTCCTGGCAGTTGTGGCTGAAATTTTAGTTGGTCTACCTGACTGTTGTTTGGTTTCAACAGAACCCCTCATTTTCGACTTCTTGATTACAGTTTGAACACTGCTGATTGGCATTCTCAATTCATTGGATATCTTTTAATATACCTTTCCTGTTTTATACAGTTCAATTACTTTTGATCCTTTGGCAATTATTTAGCTTTTCCTATCACTCAGAATCCAGAAACGTCAGTGCAGCACTGGATTAAAGATGCAAGGTTCTGTCAGGAGTCCAGAAACTCATTGACCTTTTATGCACACACTAGATATGTGTGGTTAGTTTTGTTCCAAATCTAAATTCTGACAAATTTTCATTTTTTGGAAATTCGGATGTATCTGAGTTTCCGAATTACAATAGCAATGAATTTAAATGTATCTGAAATAACGAAAAAAAAAATTCAGACGAAATTCGAATTCAAATAATTTTCTAATCGTTTCTGAATACTTTTCAAATTCAAATAGTTTTCAAATTCGAAAAATCCTCATATTTAACCACTTCCCGACCGCCGTATGCAAAATGACGGCCGGGAAGTGGCTCAGTTATCCTGACTGGACGTCATATGACGTCCTCAGGATAACAAGCCGCCGCGCGCCCGGGGGGGCAGGCACCGCGGCGATCGGTGGTGTGGGAGGTCAGTCTGACCCCCCGCAATGCCGATCTCGGTAAAGTGCTTCGATCCGAAGCACTTTACCATGTGACCAGCCCTGACCAATCACGGCTGGTCACAGTGTAATACAGGAAAGCCGTTTATCGGCTTTCCTGTACTCAGGTCTGCAGACCTGATGAGGGGAGAGCTGATCAGCTGCATCCCTGACAGGGAGGGTTTGTGCTGATGATTTATCAGCACAGCCCTCCCTCGGATCGCCACCCTAGACCACCAGGGAGCCTGCCCAGGGACCACCAGGGATGTGCCCACCCAGGACCACCAGGGAGCCGACCAGGGACCATCAGGGAGCCGATCTGGACCACCAGGGAGACCCCCCTAGACCACCAGGTAAGTGACATACTGCTCAG
>BLSH010329581.1:627181-638226 GCA_018402905.1 Glandirana rugosa
GTCTCCCCCTCTATGCTCTCTCTCTCTCTCCACTCTCTCTGTTCTCTCTCTCTCCTCTCTCTCTGTTCTCTCTCTCTCTATCTCCCCCTGCTCTCTCTCTGCTCTCTCTCTCCACTCTCTCTGTTCTCTCTCTCTCCTCTCTCTCTGTTCTCTCTCTCTCTATCTCCCCCTGCTCTCTCTCTCTCTCTCTCTCTCTCTCTGATCTCTCCTCTCTCTCTACTCTCTCTCTCTCTCCCTGCTCCATCCCAGGATGTGCAAAAAATCTGTGGGTTACTTGCCTTGCCCTGGGCTCTAACAGCCCACGCTACACCACTGGGTTCTCTTTCTTTACCTACAGATTTAGTGCAAGATAGATAGATAGGTTTACCTGGAAATTGCAGAAGAGTTCCGTGTCTATTATCCTTGAATATGTTATTATATCTAATATTATATAGCAGGCAACAAAATTGAGGCCCATCCGTTGGTTCCAGTCCTGTAATTTTGATATAATCAGTCCTATTCATGTAAGGATCCTTCTCTCTGTAGAGTCGCCCCTTATATTTCTCTGTAACATTCCCAGAAGGTGAAATGATTGTATCCTTAGCAGATGAACAATATTCTCCATTTGTCTCTCTCCAAATGATTTGTACATCTTCCTCCGGTTTCCCAAGGTTGGAGTATGAACATGGAATGGTAACAGAACCTCCAGACTGTACTGTATGAGATATTATCTGATAAACACACCCGGGAGATCCTGTGATCCCTAAAATGAGCAGATAAAGTCAGATTTAATATGAGTACTTTCAATCCGTCTGTGGGGAGACTGGTTGTATTGAAGTCGACCAAATAATTGACTTTAGTACAACCAGCCTGTTGTGTTTTTCCATACGATCACTACCACTGGCTGTAGCCGGCAGCACTGATCATTGTATTCTGATAGCGGGGAAACCTCCCGTTGTCAGAATACAATAGTGGGAGGGATTCCATTCAACGCTGACTGTGCTGATGGGGGAATCAAGCAATATTCTTTTCTTCTCCAGGGGTCAACCATAGATTTGTGGGATCCCATAGCAAAAGTGGATGGGGCTCCCTGGCAAGCTGGCAGAGCCAGCTGTCATGGACCTTGACCACCTCAAGTCCAGACACTTTTACCCCTTCATTTCCAGGCCGTTTTTTTTGCTTTCGGCAATGTCATACTTTGAATGACAATTACATGCTTATTCAAAACTGTCCCCAAATAACATTTTTAACATTATTTGAGACAGGTAGAGCTTTCTTTTGATTGTATTTACGTTCTGCTATGTAAACAAAAAAAACCCCTGAAAATTTTGAAAAAAACCTTCTTTTAGTTTCTGTTATAAAATTTTGCGAAGAAATACTCTTTCTTCATAAATGTATGCCAACATATATTCTGCTATATGTCTTTGGTTAAAACAACCCAAATCAGTGTATATTATTATACTGTGTGAAAGTTATAGAGTTTACAAACTATGGTATACAGCAGGTGAAGTAAGTATTAAACATGTCACCATTTTTGTAGGTAAATATATTTCTAAAGGTGCTATAGACATTACATTTTCTGCACATGTCGGTAACAACCCATGCAATCCATTCATACAAAGACACCAAATCAAATAAGTTCAGA
The DNA here is from genome assembly GCA_018402905.1 of Glandirana rugosa. Taxonomy (NCBI): domain Eukaryota; kingdom Metazoa; phylum Chordata; class Amphibia; order Anura; family Ranidae; genus Glandirana; species Glandirana rugosa. Next base: position 628,806 of record BLSH010329581.1, read on the forward strand.
AATTAAGTTATGTGTCATAAAATGGAGTGACACAGGGAAAAAGTATTAAAATAGTTAACTGAAATGTATTTAATACTTGGTATAAAATCCTTTGTTGGTAATGACAGCTTCAAGATGCCTCCTGTATGGAGAAACTAGACGCATGCGTTGCTCAGGTGTGATTTTGGCCGATTCTTCTGTTCTTTCCAGTTATAGATTATGGCCCCATCAGTGCTCACTGGAACATTTAGAAGTTTAGAAATCCTTCTGTAACCAATGCGATCAGTATGTTTTCCAACAATAAGGTTGTGAAGGTCTTGAGCGAGCTCTTTGTTTTTACCCATCATGAGATGTTTCTTGTGTGGCACCTTGATAATGAGACACCTTTTAATAGGCCATTAGTTGAGACTGAACCAGCTGATATTAATTTGCACTGACAAGGAGCAGGATTGCTTTCTCATTACTGATAGATTTCAGCTGGTGTCTTGGATTCCTATGCCTTTTTTGCAGCTCTCTTTCTTCAGGTGTTCAATACTTTTTCCCTGTGTCATTCCATTTTATTACACAGAACTTATTTTCTGAACTTATTTGATTTGCTTTCTTTGTATGTATGGATTGTATGGGTTGTCACCAACATGTGGTGAAAATGTAATGTCAATAGCACCTTTAAAAATATATTTACCTAGAAAAATGGTGACATATTCAATACTTATTTTACCCCTTGCATACAGTATACCGTATGTACTCGAGTATAAGCCAAGTTTTTCAGCACATTTTTTGTGCTGAAAAAAGCCCCCCTCGGCTTATACTGGAGTCAGTGTCCCGCAGCCTCTGTGGGTGGTCTGAAAAGATGAGTAGATTCACATGGCACAGAGCGCGCTGCTTCTAAGAGACACTCTGTGCATGAAACTGTGACCTAATTACATTGGAATGCAGAGAATGCAGAGAGAGGTGTCAGATTTTCAACTTGATGATGGGAGGTGGGCGGGACCTGTGGGTGTTAGTTGTTCAGTACCGCCCACCTCCTGATCTCAGTGAAGATCTGACAGCTCTCTCTCTGCATTCTCTGCATTCCAGTGTAATTAGGTCACAGTTTCATGCACAGAGCAGCTCTTAGCTCTGTGCATTGTGAATCTACCATACTAATCTCTTCTGCCACGGCCAGCCAGTACCATCCAGTGCCAATCAGTGCCACCTGCCAGTACCATCCAGGGCAGGTGGTGGGCAGGTGGTAATGGCTACAATACCTGTGTTCTGGCTACAATCCCTGTGTAATGGCTGAGTCCCTGTGTTCTGGCTACAATTCCTGTGTTCTGGCTACAATCCCTGTGTAATGGCTGAGTCCCTGTGTTCTGACTACAATTCCTGTGTTCTGGCTACAATCCCTGTGTAATGGCTGAGACCCTGTGTTCTGACTACAAGTGCAAGACCAAAATGCAAGGGGCACCTTAAGATGTTCCAGGGGCATTATGCATCTAATTTCCTGATTACCTATCACATTTTTAGACTACCTATAAAATTTTTGGAGGTTCTGGATCACCAAAACAGAGGGAACGCCCACAAAATGACCCCAGCTTTTGAAGATGTCATTTTTTTTTCCACAAGGTTTTGTAAAATGCACAAAAGAAAATGTTTTTTTACATAAAGTTGTCAATTAATAAGATATTTCTAACATGCATCATAGGTATACTTAGAAATACACTCCTCCCAAGTGTAGTGATACTGTACATGTAAGACTTTTTCAGTGTTTGGACTGAATGTTTTAGACATTATGTCTTGTGTATCACACAAATCAACCAATTGTGTCAAAACCAATGTATTGTAATAGTCTTCTCTATATGAGTGGTTCAGGGAATATAGATTAGTGTAACATCATCTATAGCAGCCCCAGTTCCTATAAGCCAAGCAAGCCTATCCTACTGGTATGTGGCTGCCCCACAGGAATATCATGTTCACTGGCCAGGAAGTACAGGAGGCTGAAGAAAGGAAGACCAAAAGAGTTCCCAATATGACTTGTGTGGTGGTGTTCAGGGACACTTTAACTGGTGTGGCGGTGTTCAGGGGTAATATGTATGGTGTGGCGGTGTTCAGTGGTAATATGTGTGGTGTGGCGGTGTTCAGGGACACTGGGACTGATGTAGTGGGGATCAGGTACACGGAGACAGGCGTGGCATTGTTCAAGAACACTGTAACTGGTGTGGAGGTGATCAGGGACAATGACTGGTGTGGCAGTGATCATGAACATTATGAGTGGTGCGCCACTGATTAGCAACACTGTGGTGGGTGTCAGTGATTAGGGACAATATGAGTGGTGTGGCGTTGATCAGGGATGCTAGGACTGCTGTGGTTGTGATCAAAAACACTGTAACTGGCATGGCAGTGATCTCAGACACTGTAACCTGTGTGGCAGTGATCAGGGACACTGTACCTGGTGAGGCAGGCAGTGATCATGATCATGGGCACCACAACTGGTGTGGTGCTGATAAAGGACACTGTAACGAGGTGGATGTGGATGGTGATTAGGGGCACTTTGAGTGGGTGGCAGTAACTAGGGAGACTTACTGGTGACAGTGAGTTAAAAAGAAAAAATATATATTTTTTTCTTTTTCTTTTTACAATATTTTTTTATACCCTAGCAGTACTACTCTGGTATAGGGTTGCCACATCATCCCTTTAATCCAGGACACCTATGAATTACACAGGTTGTTCTGAGGCTAATTTAATGCAGATGAAGCACCAAGTGAGTTTAATTACCACCTCAATCAGCCACAGAACCTGTGTAATTAGTATGTGTCCTGGATTAAAGGGATGATGTGGCAACCCTATTCTGATAGGAGATCAGGATTTTTTTTACACTGTGATTGCTTTTATAGCCATGATGGCTGTAAAAGCAATCATGTTTCACTCTCTCTGGCTGCATTCCTGCAGCCAATGAGAAATACTGTGATAACTGATTGGTCACAGCTATTACATGGTACAGGGCTGCTGTGAATGACCTTGTACTGTGTGATCTCTGTGACTGATCACATCTGATTGGCTACAGCGGTCACATAGTACCAGGGCTGTCCACAGTGGCCCAATACAAGGATCAGCGTTGCACTGGACAAAGCGGGCATAGATTATGCTGCTGCATGCTACCAAGGAGCATGCACAAACCACAGATGTGGAGGGATGTACGGGTACGTCTACCTGCATTGGCGCTCTTCCCTTCCAGCCATTTATATAGCCTGGCCATGAAGGGAAGCGGTTAAAATGAAGTATGCCTAAATCAATGACCAGCATGGATATACGTTGTTAGGGTAGAGCAGTAGTGCAGGGAATTTTTACTTTTAACTTAAAGTAGTATTAAGCCCTTAGAGTTTTTTCAGTTTAACACATTGAGCACAATAAAATAAATATTCCTCAGTAAACCTTTTGGTATAATTCTTACCCCAGCACTTGCAGTTTACAGCTTTCAATAGAGTTTATTTGCAGCTCCTGTTATATTAACCCTATCCCCTCTGGTATGGGATTCTATAGCTAGTTTTAGTCCAAGGTTCAATAACCAGCATAGGTTAGAGCCAGGTTATGCATCTAAAGGCCACATGATAGCTAGAGGTCCAGTTGCATGTCATATTAGAAACTACTAGGGACTAATAGTGCCACAGTTTTTGCTTGTGAGAAGTTGCATTCCAGGCTGGTTGGACAGTGGTTGCAAGATCTCCCTATCACCGCTGAACTTGTCTTCAAGATGAATGCTGCATCACAATCATCATCAGGGCCCCCATGCAGCTGGATGTTGCAGCAACATTTATTTGGAGGTATCTCTATTAAAACTGATATAAATTATATGTATATGTGCACAATTCCACCAGGACTTCTAACGGGCCCTTTGCTGATAATATGTGTTCGTATATTGAATGTACAGTATGTACTGTTATTGATCTCTTCTTATATAAAGCTTGTATTATTTCGATACTGGTGTGCATCTTTATGCTTATTAATGAACAATTTGACTGTTCTCTAACACAACGTACAGCTTTAACAATTGCACTGCCAGAACTATTTACAGTATATGTGGAAGTGATTGGATGGCTTTATAGCAGCTCAAATCATTTTGTTCCCCATGGCAGTGTCCATCCTCCCATGCCTTTTGTTTTTCAGTAGTTTGCTTATCAGCCTTTAAAAGGGCCAGAACTTAGCAATAGATCCCCCCCGTGTAGACTTTAACCACTTGCAGCCCACCGTATAGTAAAATAACAGCGGCAGGGTGGCACTCTCGTTCTGGGACGACATCATATGATGGCTTCCCAGAACCCCCCCTCCCTCCCTCACGCGCCTGTGGGGGTGTGTGGCATGGTGATCGTGCCCGCACGTTGTTCCTAGGATATGGCACGACCCCGATCCCGGTAAAGAGCCGATGATGCTGCTCTTTACCCATGTGATTGGCTTGGTCCAATCACAGCTGATCACATGTAAACAAGGAAGTGTCATTTATTGGCTCTCCTTGGCTCATACTGACAGAGTGTGTGGCAAGGAGAGCCGATCAGCGGCATCTCTTCGCAAGGGAGACATGTACAGGTAATCAGGGCACTGATCATCAGTGCCCTAATTACAGTACAGCTCCAGCAGTGCCCATCAGTGACACCAATCAGTGCCCATCAGTGCTGCCCATCAGTGCCGCCTATTAGTGCTCATCAGTGCCACCCATCAGTGCCACCCATCAGTGCCCATCAGTGCTGCCCATCAGTGCCGCCTATCCTGCCGCCTATGAGTGCCCACCAGTGCTGCCTATCAGTGCCCAAAAGTGCCTCTCAGTGGTCATCAGTGCCACCTATCAGTGCCCATCAGTGCGGCCTATTAGTGCCTCCTCATCAGTGCCACCTCCTCAGTGCCCATAAGTGCTGCCTCATCAGTGCCATTAGTGCAGCCTATCAGTGCTCATCAGTGCCGCCTCATCAGCGCACATCAGTGAAGGAGAAAAATTACTTATTTACAAAATTTACTGACAGAAACTATTTTTTTATCAAAATTTTCAGACTTTTTTCATTTTTTAGTACAAAAATAAAAAACCCAGCAGTGATTAAATACCACCAAAAGAAAGTTCTATTTGTGTGAAAAGAATGATAAAAATGTCATATGGGTACAGTGTACCACGACCGCACAATTGTCATTCGAAATGTAACAGCGCTGAAAGCTGAAAATTGGCCTGGGCAGGGAGGGGGTGAAAGTTTCCAGTAAGCAAGTGGTCAATGAGATTTGCCTCTAAGTTGGGGTTTGTCAAATTTTGATAAGATTCACCAAACCCAGGTAGATTCATCCATCAAAACGAATTCCTGGCTTCTGAAGGTATTGGAAGTTTCTGGATACGTGAATACACGCTCCTTCTGATGCACGCTGTTGCTCGTTCTTCACTGCAGGACGTACAGTATATGAATTAGCAGGAGGAGCCAAGGCACCTGGAAATGTCAAATACCTACAGCGGCTGGGGATTGGCAACATGGCAAATATTTGGCACATGGCTACTACAAAGGCAAATATAAAGGGTCTTGTTTTATAGGCTGGTTTGCTATTAGCTTACACCCTGTAGTGACAGGGTAACTGTAAAAATAACCTCAATATGCTTACTCATTACTTATACTTAAATGTAAAAATAACATTTAGGACCCATTCACAAATATTAATTATGTAGCAACACACAATACATGCATAAGTGCAATGTAATGCCATTTTAATGCACCCCAACACACTAAGGCAATGCACCTCTTACCCATATGTGTTGCAGCACACCGTAATGCACAACTACAGTATATGTCATTGTGCGCTGTGTTGGATTAAAAAGCGCTTGTCCAATTGTTGATCTGTTTAGATGCATTAACAACCCATTTAAATGGGTGGACTGCCTAATGCACCAAATATGAATGCACCACAGTCCTATCCAGGTGTGAAAAGGCCTAAACTTAATCTAAACCCAATACTTAGCATTAAAGGGGTTGTAAAGTCAGTAGGTTTTTAATCTTAAAAGAGAATATAGATGCAGCGCAGCAAAATGCATAAAAATTGTCCTAAAAGTCCATGTAGAAAGTGCATGTAGAAGATATCCGAAAGGTGCCTGTAATCAACACAATCTGTGAGCGATCCCCCCACCAGCTGCGCTCACCTTACTGCATGACCCCAGTTTTACTAGAGGGTCACAAATAAATTCCCACCGCGGGGAGCCAGATATATTGAAGTCTTGCAGCCACAGGATGAACTCAATCCAGACCCAGACAAAGCGCTCCTCCAATCCCATCACAACATCTCAGTATGGCATTCAACAGGATGATATGTATAACCATGAAGAGAAAGGCACAATCTAAGCGCAGACTGTTAAAATTTCCATCAAACCCCTTCCTTACTGGGCACTTAAACCCCCCTCCTGCCCAGACCAATTTTAGGCTTTCAGCGCTCTCGCATTTTGAATGAGAATTGCGCGGTCGTGCGTCGTTGTACCCAAATGACATTTTTATCATTTTTCCCCACAAATAGAGCTTTCTTTTGGTGGCATTTGATCACCTCTGCGGTTTTTATTTTTTGCGCTATAAACAAACAAAGAGCGATGATTTTGAAAAAAGAACAATATTTTTTACTTTTTTGCTATAATAAATATCCAAAACAAAATATAAAAAAGAAAATTATTCATCAGTTTTGGCCGATATATATTCTTCTACATATTCTTGGTAAAAAAAATCACAATCGGCGTATTTTGATTGGTTTGCTCAAAAGCAATTGCGTCTACAAACTATGGGAATAGATTTATGGCGTTTTTACTTTTTTTTTTTTTACTAGTAATGTCGACGATCTGCAATTTTTAACGGGATGTCGGACGTTTTTGACACATTTTTGGGACCAATGACATTTATACAGCGATCAGAAATTTAAATGTCCACTGATTACTGTATAAATGTCATTGGCAGTGAAGGGGTTAACCTGCAGGGGGCAGTGAAGGGGTTAACAATGTTCCCTGGGCGTGTTCTAACTGTGGGGGGGGGCAGGGCTGGCCGGGACATAACAGATCTAACTGATCCCAGTGACAGGGATCAGTAGATCTGTCTTGTCCCATTCACAGAAAGGAGAACCGCCGTGTTTACATTGGCGGTTCACCGTTCTGAAGCTGCTACAAGTGATCGGCGGGTCTCGGGCGGACATCGAGTCCGCCAGACCTGCGGGCACGCCCACGCAGCGTGCGGCAGCAGCGAGAGCGTGCCGCCGCAGGCTGCGAGTGCGCGAGGGGGCACGCACGAGGCAGGACGTCCATTGACGTCCTCCCGGATTTTCAGAGCCACGCAGTAGCCGTCTTTCGGCTATATCGCGGTTCTGTACTGGTTAAAATCCTACTTACAAGCTAGGGTCTTGTGTATAGCATAACAGCGGTGTGCCTCGGTGAATAGTAGCGGGTGACGTCACGACAGGTACCTCCTCTCGTACGCGTTATGGCAATCACGTGCCTTCGTCAGCAGTTTTTAATCTTAATGCATTCTGTGCATTAAGATTAAAAAACTTCTGCGTGCAGCAGCTCCCCTAATACTTACCTGAGCTCAATCTTCCTCCAGCGATGTCCACGAGTTCCTCGGCCATCCGGGACTCTCCTCCTGATTGGTTGAGACACAGCAGTTGCACCACTGGCTTCTGCCAATCAACATCAGTTAGCCAATCAGGAGAGAGAGGTGGGGGGGGGGGCAGAAACCGGGCTCCGTGTCTGAATGGCTCGGGTGCCCCCATAGCAAACTGCTTGCTGTGGGGGCTCTCAACAGGAGGGAGGAGCCAGGAGCACAGAAGAGGGACCTGAGAAGAGGAGGAGGATCCGGGCTGCTCTGTGCAAATCCACTGCATAGAGGAGATAAGTATAACATGTTTGTTATTTTTAGAGAAAGAAAAATAGACTTTACAATCACTTTAACTTAACTACTTCACCCCCGGAAGGATTTCCCACTGTAGGACCAGAGCACTTTTTGCGATTCGGCACTGCATCACTTTAACTGACAATTGCACAGTTGTGCGACGTTGTACCCAAATGAAATTTGTGTCCTTTTTTCCCCACAAATAGAGCTTTCTTTTGGTGGTATTTGATCACCTCTGTGTCATTTCTGATCGCCACTATAAACAAAAGAATAGCGACAATTTTGCAAAAAAAAGCAATCTTTCTTACTTTTTGCTAAAATACAAATCCAAAAAAAAAATATAAAAAAAACATTTTTTTTTCATTGGTTTTGGCCGATTTAGATTCTTCCTCATATTTTTGGTAAAAAAAAATCGCAATCAGCATTTATAGATTGGTTTGTGCAAAAGTTGCCGCATTTATGAATGATGGGAATTCATTTATGGGGTTTTTATTTTTTACTAGTAATGGCGGCAATCTGTGATTTTTAGCGGTACTGCAACATTGCGGTAGACATGTCGGACCATTTTGACACTTTTTTGGGACCATTGGCATTTATACAGCGATCAGTGCTATAAAAATGCACTGATTACTGTGTAAATGCCATTGGCAGTGAAGGGGTTAACCTGGAGGGGCCTGAAGGGTTAACTGTGTTCCCTCAGTGTGTTCTAACTGTATGGGGGCTGGGCTGGCAGGAGGAGGGAAGTCATCACGTATATATATATATACAGGAAGCCTGTGATCACAGCCCTTCCCCCTCTGTCAGAACGTGTACTTACACGGACCTTCGTTCTGTTGCTCTGGGGGGGGGGGTGATCGTGGGTAACTGCCGGAGATCAAGTCCGCCGTAATCGGTCCCTGGCTCCGGTGGTGCATGCTCACAATACTAGTTATCACGGCCGCCGTAAGGTGGTGGCTGTTCGCGATAACGAGCCACTTTGCCACCGTCACGCTGCGGCGGGCGGTCAGCAAGTGGTTAACATTAAAGTTTATCTAAACACAAAAACTTCAAATAAATTGGTTGTTCTTAAAGAAGAATTATACAACAAATTTCAAATCTTTATGTCTACATAATGATTTCAAATTTGGGAATTTCTGCAAGAAGGTGAAAGAGACCACAGAATGAGATCATAAGAAAATAAGGGAAATTGTGAAATTGTGTTTTTATCCACTCCAATTTTATTTACAATACTCTACAAAATGCAAATGATTGTAAATGATCACCTTGTAAAACCACCCATTCAGTTTAAAATGGAAATGAAAGGCAAAATATTTGTGTATAGATATAAAACCATTAAATAAATACCTTCTCTTTTCCCCCTTTTTGTGATCACATTTCCTCTGTTCTCAGCTGCGTAAGAGCTGGTGGAGAAGCAACACTGAGCTTCCAAGTGAATGACTGTGAGGGGGGGGTGTCAGCAGAAGTCTGATAATTGGAGAACAGGCTAAGTCCCCAGCATAGTTAGAGAACTGACCACGGTGTGCTCTTTTGCTTAGTGTGGTCAGTTTTTAATAGGAAAGCAGAGGGACTGTCAGGAACACACA
>BLSH010329581.1:642641-658593 GCA_018402905.1 Glandirana rugosa
GGCTGTGTCAGTAGGTCAGTGGGAGGAGTCAGTAGGTCAGTGGGAGGAGTCAGTACAGTCACTGTCTGTCGGTCTTACCTCTCTCTGTCACTGACAGTCTCAGGGATGGAGAAGATTCCACAGGGCAGGCAATGCGCACAGGCTGGCTGCAGTGTGCGCGCTGCTCTCCTCAGATAGAGACTCCACCCACCAGGACTCGAGTCGGAGGCGCAGAGCAGGCCGGGAGGGGGGGCGGAGCTTGTAGCTTGCAGTGTCTGTGTGACTCACTTTAGTGACGCTCCTGCTTGCCCGCTCCCTTCTCTGAGTAGGATGACCAGATGTTCTCAGCTCCAGAAATGCGGGGACAAAACCGGGGACAAATTTCCGCCGGGGACAAAGTGCCCAAAACGGGGACTGTCCCCGGAAATCGGGGACGTCTGGTCACCGTACTTTAGAAGTATTTAAAATGTTTGTAACCCTAAAAAAAAAGAAAAAGATCCTGTTTCTTTAAAACATGTTAAAACGAAGTATGGGGTTTTCTTTTATTTCAGATTTATACTTACCTAGGTGGATGCTGCATCTGTCCCCCGGCGTCTCTTCACTGAGAACCGAGCCATCAAACACCACTAATGGCTCGGTTCTCACAGATCCCCGAGAGGAGAGCTGCTGGCTGTCAGTCAGCAGCTCTCCTCTCTGCTCCTCCATGCTCACAGGAGCACTGAGCTGTGGAGAGGCGGGGATCGGCCGTCTCGGGCTCTCAGTGGCACCTGGCGGATCCAGAGTCTTGAAGTCATGATGACGCGGTGCCTGTCCTCACTCCTGTGACTGTAGTCCACTCTCTGCTGAAAATGGGTCACAGGAGTGCAAAACGAATTGCACTCCTGTGACCCATAGGAGAAGTATGGTCAAAGAGCTCAGGCCATACTTCTCCTTTAAACCGCATAGTGCTTTTGGTGTGTAATTTGTCCCTTTATATGCTGTAAAAAACCTGGTTGATTCTGCCACTTCCTGTGTCCCCCTGTGTCCTGACCACGGTAATCATGGCTGCTGGGCCCTGATTACCGTGGTCAGTTTACATGCCTCCCTCATCCCACTGCTCTCCTCTCATCCCTCCTTCCCCCTCCTCCGTGCCTGTCAGCTCCTTTGTGTGAGCCATCTCCGCCCCCTCCTGCCGCTATTCCATGTGACAGTAAAGGTATTGTCCTCAATTACTGAAGCCCCTCTGTTAAAAAATATATACAACTCAGAGTATGTGTTTTTGCAAAGTTCTAATCCCAAATACCTTAATCCACATCACTGATATGCGTTCACGTGACCGCCCAACTGACATCAGAGGGAAGTCTTCTCAGCCCCTCCTACTGTAGTCCTTAGGCCAGGGAAGGAGAATGGCAGGCAGTCATGTGACCACATATTGGCGATATTGATTAAGGTATATAGGATTAGAATTTTGCAAAAACACATTGTACATATTGCCCACTGTATAGATACAGCATTACTTTGGCAGATAGCTGCCGTAACCCCATTATATTTTTACACAGCGGGCGATCCTCTTTCAGATAAAAGTGGTCCAGGCTTGCTACAGGATCACTTTTATGGGCGGCGGGAGAGGTGCCCCCCTTCTGCCACTTCACGAACATTTTATCCGCTTTCCGGAGACGTTGGTAGCTGAGAAAACGATCCGACCTTCTGGACTGATAGGCAGGAAGTCGAGTGAGGTCAAGATGACTCCTACTCCACTCTATGCCCTTGGAGGACTGGAGCAACGTCAAACGTCACTTCCGCCTTCCAGCTTTAAAGGGCCCATTTTTTTTGTTTTGGTGTAAAAGTAAAATTACTTTTTTTTTTGCTTTTAGGTATACATGTGAGGTCTTTGTGACCCCAGATCTCGCATTAAATGGGCCTTGTCCTGCTTATTTCTATTACAAGGGATGTTTACATTCCTTGCAATAGGAAGCGTAGTGATCAAAGAAAATTTTTTTAACCACTTCCGGACCACCGGCCATTGTTATACATCAGTATTTTGATGTTGAATACCGTTTTTATGGCAGAAAATACTGTGGGCCCACCCACCCCCACCCACCCCTCGAGGCTCGTGTTCAGTGAACACCCTGCACCCATGGATGATACGCCACTGGCCATAACACTGGTATTTTTAAAAATGGCGGGCGGTCCACTTTCAGATAAAAGTGGTCTCTTCGGTGGATTCACAGCAAGATCACTTTTATCGGTGGTGGGAGAGGTGCCCATCCTCGTCCCGCCACATCCCGGTCGTCTCCGCTGCGTACCAGAGCCATCGACGATCCAATCCTTTCCCCTCAGAGGCATGAAGTCGAGTGAGGGAATGATGGCCCCCACTCGACTCCATACCATTGGATGACGGAAGCGATGTCAAACGTCACCTCCGCCCAATGGTCTTAAATGGGAAATTTTTTTTTATTTAATTTACATTCCTTGTAATAGGTATAAAAGTGATCCAATTTTTTTTTTCTAAAGGGACAGTGTAAAAATAAAAAGTAAAATAAATAAGAAAAAAAAATGTAATGCGCCCCGTCCCTCTGTGCTTGCCCCCGCAAATGTAAACAGTGTCCAAACCACATGTGAGGTATCATCGCTATCGTTAGAGCGAGAGCAATAATTCTAGCAAAATACCTCCTCTGTAACTCTAAACTGGTCACCTGTAGACATTTTTAAACGTCTCCGATGGAGATTTTTAAGTGACCATGAGCGGGTGCAATTTTGAAGCATGGATAAATTTACTTGGCGTAACATTATCTTTTACAATATAGAAATATAGAAATGGGCTAACGTTACTGTTTTCTTATTTTTTTAATTCAAAAAAGTGTATTTCTTCAAAAATAATTGCGTTTGTAAGACCGCTGCGCAAATACAGTGTGACATAAAGTATTGCAATGACCACCATTTTATTCTCTAGGGTGTCTGAAATATATATATAATGTTCGGGGGTTCTATGTAATTTTCTAGCAAAAAAAAATGATTTTAACTTTTAAACACCAAGTGCAAAAAATAGGCCCAGTCCTTAAATGGTTAAAGGGATAGTGTAAAAATAAAAAGTAAAGTAAATTAAAAAAAAAAGTTAAAGTACGCCATCTCTATGAGGCCATGCGCAGATGCGAATGCATACGCAAGTCGTGCGCACATATGTATATGGTGTTCAAACCACACATGTGAGGTATCAACACGATTGTTAGAGCGAGAGCAACTAGACCTCCTCTGTAATTCTAAACTGGTAACCTGTAAACATTTTTAATGCGTCGCCTATGGAGATTTTTAAGTACTGTAGTTTGTCGCCATTCGACGAGCTTGCGCAACTCTAAAGCATGACATGTTGGGTATCAATTTAGTCGGTGTTACATCATCTTTCACATTATCCAAAAAATTGTGCTAACTTTACTGTTTTCTTATTTTTTCATTCGAAAAAGTGTATTTTTTCCAAACAAATTGCGTTTGTAAGACCGCAACGGTGTGACATAAAGTATTATAATGATCACTTTATTCTCTAGGGTCTCTGCTTAAAAAAATACATAATGTTTGGGGATACTAAGTAATTTTGTAGCAAAAAATACTGATTTTAACTTGTAAACAACAAATGTCAGAAATAGGCTTGGGTGGTTAACAGAGGGGCTACCAGTCATTGAGGACACTGGCTTAAAGCGGAGTTCCACCCAAAAGTGGAACTTCCACTTTAAGTGTTTGTGGCCCCCTAACATGCCACAATTGGCATGTTATTTTTTTACAGGTATCCAGCTCCTACTTCCTCTCCTGGCTCTGCGGAGCCGGAAGGAAGTTCACCTCTCCCACCTCCCTCCCGGCAATCTTCTGGGACACATCACAGGTCCCAGAAGATTGCCTGGCCATTCACAGCACGCAGTGCACCGCACGGAGGAGGGGGAGAGGAGCGAGGCAGCAGGCGGTCGCATTGCTGGACCAAGGGACAGGTGAGCGTCTGATTATTAAAAGTCAGCAGATACACTTTTTGTAGCTGCTGACTTTTAAAAGGGTGGAACTCCGCTTTAACAACCACTTTAACTCTTACTTTGTATTTCTGAAACTCCTATTGTAGGGGATGCCTAAAATCTGACATGTATCTTAGTGTAGACTTTTGGGAAAATCAGCAAATCACACAAGCAAAAAAACTACATTTTTGGGGGTGTTCTGTACACCAACATTGTAGGTTGCCATATGGAATTGAAATTAGAGTGTTGCGGATTATAAATGTAGCGCCCCCATAGTGTAGGTGCATTTTCTAGCAGGGTTTTGCTAGGTGAGGTAAAATTTAGTAAGGCCCGAATGTTTTGATCTGGGCCGGGAGGAGTGGCTTAGGGAGGATTGAGTGGACTTGACAGATGAGGTCACCAGAACCTCCCACTTCTTTCTAGAAACCTGGTTTCTGGTCAGAGAGCTGGGAGATAGGTGGAGCCATCTGGAGTATTCTAGGGAGCGCTGACCAATCCCCAAACAGGATTGGCAGAGGGCAGACCTCCTTAAATACTCAGAGTCAGGCTAATCTGGAGGAGAAGTGTTGGGTGGAAGTCTGGAGATGTAGTAGAGGTGCTGTGGAGGCCCCTACCTGGGAGGTCGCCCCAGACTGGGGAAGGTGACCTTGGGGCCTGGAGGTTTAGGTGCAGGCAGGAGTGGTGGTGATTCCTGGAGTTGCACAGGGGAGCAGGAGAACAGCGGAGGTGCTACACGGTGAGAGACTTTAACCACTTCAGCCCCGGAAGGATTTCCCACTTTAGGATGAGAGCCCTTTTTGCGATTCGGCACTGCGTCGCTTTAACTGAAAATTGCACGGTCATGCGACGTTGTACCCAAATGAAATTTGCGTCCTTTTTTTCCCACAAATAGAGCTTTATTTTGGTGGTATTTGATCCCCTCTGCGTCATTTCTGATCGCGACTATAAACAAAAGAAGAGCGACAATTTTGCAAAAAAACCCAAATTTCTTACTTTTTGCTAAAATACAAATCCAAAAAAAAAATATAAAAAAACATTTTTTTCTATCGGTTTTGTTCGATTTATATTCTTCCTCATGGTTTTGGTAAAAAAAAATCGCAATCGGCGTTTATTGATTGGTTTGCGCAAAAGTTGCCGCGTTTACGGATGAGAATTAATTTCTGGGGTTTTTATTTTTTTTTTATTTTTTACTAGTAATGGCAGCGAGCTGCGATTTTTATCGGTACTGCGATATTGCAGCAGACATGTCGGACCATTTTGACACTTTTTTGGGACCATTGGCATTTATACAGCGATCAGTGCTATAAAAATGCACTGATTACTGTGTAAATGCCATTGGCAGTGAAGGGGTTAACCTGCAGGGGGCGCTCTAAGGGTTAACTGTGTTCCCTGGGCGTGTTCTAACTGTGTGGGGACTGCCCTGGCTGGGGAAAGGGGATGATCACAGCTTTCACTTACAGGAAGGCTGTGATCATCGCCCTTACCCCTTCAACAGAACGGAGGTCCGTGTTTACTTACACGGACCTCCGTTCTTTCAGTGCGGGGGAGCCATCGCGGGTAGCCGGCGGCGATCGAGTCCGCCCTACCCGCTCCCTGGCCCCCTCCCGAACACAGTGAGCGCGTGAGCGCGCCTCCGGCGGCGTGCGCGCGCTCACAATGCTAGTTATCGCGGCCGCCGTCCTGTGACGGCGGTTCGCGATAACGAACCACCTTGTCGCCGTCACGCTGCGGCGGGCGGTCGGCAAGTGGTTAAAGTGATCCACCGGTTTTGTGAGTGACGGTCCCTGGGAACTGCAAGAGAAAGTGCTGGAGCAGGCTGGGAGAGGAATAGTGGACAGTCTGTGGGAGCCTTAAGCTGACCCAATTTTTAAAATAAAATCCGGGGACATATTTTTTTTTTACAAGTAATTGTGGCAATCAGCAACTTATAGCGGGACTGCGATATTGTGGAGCACAAATCGGGTACTTTTGGCACTTTGTGGCAACCAGTGACACTAATACAGTGATCAGTTTGAAAAATATGCACTGCCACTGTACTAATGAAATTAGATAGGAAGGGGTATCATCAGGGGCGATAAAAGGGTTAAATCTGTTCCTAACCAGTGTTTTCTCACTGTGGGGGAGGTGCTTTTACTAAGGGAAGGCATAGATCCCTGTCCCTGCTTTGCAGGAGCACAGGATCAATGTCTTCCATATTGACAAAATGGTGATCTGCTTTGTTTACACAGGCAGACTGCTGTTCTGCCTGTGTACAGAGCGATGGACGGGTACCAACAGACATCGAGTCCGCCAGACCCGCTGATTGGCTCTGATACCCAGAAATGCTGGATCACATATATATATATACACACACATGATCCTGCGCACTCCCCTGTAGCAGAAAATCTGCTGGGTGCTGAAACTTATGAACAATAAGTTAACAAAATCAGCACCCAGCAGCCATGTTATGTGACACACTGTGACAGAGCCATGATAGTGTGCCTGCTGCCTGTGTGTTATGATACCACCCATGATGCCAGAGAAACAGTGCAATGTATTCACAGACACCCCCAAAGAACAGCGGTGTTGAAGCCTTGAAGGCACTGGCAGCCCCATGATTGGATCCGCTTCCCCTCTGTTCCTGCTGCTGGACGCTGTCAGCTGAGCTCAGCTGCCTCTCTCTGCTTGTTACCGCCTCATAGCCTCTCAAGTCTCACTCTCCGGGCCCCAGCTACTGCTGGGTGGGGAACGGAGCTGAGTGGAGGAAAATCACTCCGCCGGGGAAGGCAAGGAGATAGGCAGGTGGCTGGCCGGGACTTGAGCCAAGGCCGAAGAACATGCGAGCGGGAGCAGAATGGGCATGCGCCGAAAGCTGAAGAAATAGACCAGCAATTGATCATCAGAAAGGGGCACAGATAATGGAAAAAATACACCCACCTAAGCAAGTAGGAGCAGTGGAGTCGGTGTGTAATTCAGGATTTTTTTTTTTAATTCTGCATTGACTGTCTTTGAAATTGCCCGGGCCCCTGTTCAAATCCAATCCGGGGACAGACTTGGTCCGGGGACAGTGTCCTCACTCCGGGGACTGTCCCCTGAATCCGGGGACATCTGGTCACCCTATCTTGGGAGCCAGTTCAGGGAAAGGAGAGTCACTAAGGAAAAGCAGGTCGTGGGACTAAGGGATGGGCTAAGAGTTGTAGTCCATCAAAGGCCCGGCTAGACTCAAGTACTTTTGCTACACATTCAGGCCCCCGTGATCCCTGGCCTGTAATGGGTGTTCCGGAGGTTCTGTTGAGAGTAGGCCTCACCATGTGCTAGCCGCGGTGAAGAGAAAGGAAGAGAGGAGCTTGATAAATTTTCTTTCAAGCTGGAAACTAAGTTCAGTGCTGGAGAGAAGTAATGGAGTGATGATTTACTAAGTGCAGTGCTGGAGAGAAGTAATGGAGTGATGATTTACTAAGTGCAGTGCTGGAGAGAAGTAATGGAGTGATGATTTACTAAGTTCAGTGCTGGAGAGAAGCAGGGGTGTTGCTAGGTCTACAAAAGATCTGGGGCTAGGGCCCATAGCAGCAAAGTAAAGAAAGTCATACGCTTGAGTGGGCATACACATGTATATAGTATACGTGTATATATATATATATATATATATATATATATATATATATATATGAATATTGTTACATACCAGAGTGGGGATTCCCCTTACATCAGGGTCCCCAGAGAGACATACTTGCTAATTGCAGAACTGCACCCACCCGATAAGAGACTCGGGGCTATGGGCCCCAGACTCAGGGCTATAGCCCCAATAGCCACCCCCTAGCAACGCCCCTGGAGAGAAGTAATGGAGTGATGATTTACTAAGTTCAGTGCTGGAGAGAAGTAATGGAGTGATGATTTACTAAGTTCAGTGCTGGAGAGAGAACTGTAGGAGAAATGGTCAGCAAGTTGAGTGCTGGAGAGCTGTGAGGACTAACAGCCTGCAAAGGGATAGTCTGCAGTGAAGTGCGCATATACAGGAGTGTATATGGACTTTGTGTACTATAGTTCTTTGGGCATCCCACAGTCATCCCTTATCCCCATCCAAGTTATTTCTCCTGAATAAAAAACAAAAAAAACAAGAGCCGGCCCGGTCAGCAATGTGTGAAATATGGTGTAATGGAGCACAGCTACAAGGTGAACCACTATTACCAGCCACTCTCAAGGGAGCACATGGCTACATAAAGAAAAGTAATTTTAATAATATTTAATTACAATAGCAATTGTATAAGCTCTATTTTTTTCAATGTTTTTTCTGCAAAAGTGGAGTTACCCTTTAATCACTTGAGCTCCGGGAGGTTTTACCCCCCTTCATGTCCAGGCCATTTTTTACGATGCAGCACTGCGTTATTTTAACTGACAATTGTGCGGTCGTGTGATGCTGTACCCAAATAAAATTGATGTCTTTTTTCCCCCACAAATAGAACTTTCTTTTGGTGGTATTTGATCACCTCTGTGGTTTGTTTTTGCGCAATAAATAATAAAAGACGGACAATTTTGAAAAACAATAATACATTATATTTTTTACTTTCTGCTATAAAACACACACAATAAAAAAAATGTAAAAAATCGAATTTCTTCATCAATTTAGGCCAATATGTATTCTTCTACATGTTTTTAGTAAAAAAAAAAAAAAAAAATCCCAATAAGCGTATATTGATTTGTTTGCGAAAAAGTTATAGGGGTTAATTTACTAAAGCTTGGAAGTACAAAATTTGGTGCAGCTCTGCACAGAAACCAATCATCTTCAAGGTTTTATTGTCAAGGCTTGATTGGACAAGCTGAGGTTAGAAGCTGATTGGCTACCATGCACAGCTGCACCATTTTGTGCACTCTCCAGCTTTAGTAAATCCACCCCATAGTGTCTACAAACTATGGGATGTTTTTATTTTTATTTTTTTACCAGTAATGATGGCGATCAGTGACTTATAGTTGGACTGCAATAATACGGCAGACAATCGGACACTAACTGACACTTTTGAGGACCAGTGGCACTAAAAACATGCACTGTCATTGTACTGATGACATTGGCAGGGAAGGGGTTAACATCAGACGTGATCAAAGGGTTAACTGTGTGCCTAGGTTGTGCTTACTCACAGTTCGGGAGGTGCTTTGACTAGGGGAAGGCAAAGATCAATGTTCCTGCTTAGCAGAAACACAGGATCAGTGCCTTCCCTTCTGCCAGAATGACAATCTGCCTTGTTTGCAGATTGTGGTTCTGCCTGTGCCTTGTGTAATCCGAGGGCACCGGCGGACATCCGGTGCTGAGCTCCCGCTGTGTAGAATCACAGCCCTGCCGCAGTGAATGCATGGTGGGCGGTCCGCAAATGTTATTATGAATATGTATTTCATGGAGAAAACACACTTCTAGTAAGATGAGAAATTGCAAAAGCCATTCATAGTGTCTTATCAAGGGCGTAACAATAGGGGGTCTCAGGGGTCACAATTGAGACCCCCTCCCATGCTGCCTTACATTTTGACCAATTGATTATACATGCGCACAAGGAATTTTTTAGACATATATTTTCTGATTGCTGTGCATGGGGTAAGCGCAATTTTCCAAAATATTATGAATTTCCCTCTCAATATGTTAATAAAGCTCAGAAATAATTCTTTAGCCACCTGGAATATCTTTGCGTGCGGTGGAAGCAGTGGGTAGTAGCAGGGGGTCAACTTTTGCATCGGGGCCCACAAGCTTCAAGCTACGCCTCTGCGTCTTATTATTGATACAATCCTACCTGTGTCCAGGCTGCCCACAAATTTGATATTAATAATAACTTTCCTAATTAGTTTCAGCACTTACCTAGAAAGGACAGACTGATTAAGATGAAATGTCTCATGTCTCCTTACAGGACGCGCTAGCCGGAGAGCGGAGGATGTGTGGTCACCGCTGTACGCTTTGAATGTATTTTACTTTAAAGGAAGAAGAGGATATGGGTGAAACACGGAGTGAAGAAAGAGCAGAAATTGTTATTAAGATCTAGAAGGAATGTTTTACGGAAGAAGATCACATACATGGGGGTTATGAGGAACTAGACAAACCTAGACATAAGGGATTCCAAAGTATCAGTTTCCTTTCTGCAGATTCATACATTTCACATGTTAAAGTGCCCTTTGAAGGGTAGGTCATTTGTTTGGCCTGCCCTGTATGAGTGGCATAGAGCCTGCGACCCCCAAAATAGCTGACCAGTCCTTAGATGTGGTGGTGGCACCCTATTTTTTTTTCCATTTTGTTTCTACAGTGCCTTGAAAAAGTATTCATACCCCTTGATATTTTCCACATGTTGTCATGTTACACCCAAAAAGGTAAATGTATTTTATTGGGATTTATGTGATTGACCAACACAAAGTGGCACATAATTGTGAAGTGGAAGGAAAATGATAAATGGTTTTCACATTTTTTACAAATAATTATGTGAAAAGTGTGGGTGGCATTTGTATAGCGCCCCCCTGAGTCAATACTTTGTAGAACCGCCTTTCACTGCAATTACAGCTACAAGCCTTTTTGGGGAAGTCTCTACCAGCTTTGCACATCTAGAGAGGACATTATTGCTCATTCTTCTGTGCAAAATACCCCAAGCTCTGTGAGATTGGATGAAGAGCGTCTGTGAACAGCAATTTTCAAGTCTTGCCATCGATTCTCAATTGGATTTCAGTCTGGACTTTGACTGGGCCATTCTAACACATGAATATGCTTTGATCTAAACCATTCCATTGTAGCTCTGGCTGTATGTTTAGGGTCGTTGTCCTGCTGGAAGGTGAACCTCTGCCCCGGTCTCAAGTCTTTTGCAGACTCTAACAGTTTTTCTTCTAAGATTGCCCTGTATTTGGCTCCATCCATCTTCCCATCAACTCTGACCAGCTTCCCTGTCCCTGCTGAAGAAAAGCATCTTTACAACATGACACTGCCACCGCCATGTTTCACGGTGGGGATGCAGTGTTAGTTTTCTTCCACACATAGCATTTTGCTTTTAGGCCACAAAGTTAAAATTTGTTCTCATCTGACCAGAGCACCTTCTTCCATATGTTTGCTGTGTCCCCCACATGGCTTCTCACGAACTGCAAACAGGATTTCTTATGGCTTTCTTTCACCAATGCCTTTCTTCTTGCCACTCTTCCATAAAGGGCAGATTTGTGGAGTGCACGACTAATAGTTGTCCTGTGGACAGATTCCCCCACCTGAGCTGTGGATCTCTGCAGCTCCTCCAGAGTTACCATGGACCTCTTGGCTGCTTCTCTGATGAATGCTCTCCTTGCCCGGCCGGTCAGTTTAGGTGGATGGCCATGTCTTGGCAGGTTTGCAGTTGTGCCATACTCTTTCTATTTTCGGATGATAGGTTGAACAGTGCTCTGTGAGATGTCCAAAGCTTGGGATATTTTTTTTATAACCTAACCCTGCTTTAAACTTCTCCACAACTTTATCCCTGACCTGTCTGATGTGTTCCTTGGCCTTCGTGATGCTGTTTGTTCACTAAGGTTCTCTAACAAACCTCTGAGGGTTTCACAGAACAGCTGTATTTATACTGAGATTAAATTACACACAGGTGGACTCTATTTACTAATTAGGTGACTTCTGAAGGCGATTGGCTCCACTGGATTTAGTTTGGGGTATCAGAGTAAAGGCGATTGAATACAAATGCTCTCCAGACTTTTCATTTATTTATGTGTAAAAAATGTTGAAAACCATTTATCATTTTCCTTGCACTTCACAATTATGTGCCACTTTGTGTTGGTCTATCACATAAAATCTCAATAAAACACATTTATGTTTTTGGTTGTAACATGACAAAATGTGGAAAATTTCAAAGGGTATGAATACTTTTTCGAGGCATCACCTGGTGAATCTGCCAGAGGAACACTTTCTGTCCTATGGTGACAACACTCACTCGCTGCACTGTATCTATGTAGAGGCAGTGTTGTCACCCTAGGCTGCTCAATCCTGATTTGGATATAATCACCCCCTCCTCATATCCATTACATATGGTGGAGTTGTTTTGTAGTTTACAAAAGATAATTGGGAAAGCTCAGCTGACAACATTGAGGTTTAGTGGAGAGGATGCTACAAGGACACTGAAAATGTTCTTAGCCTTAAAAAGAAAATGCATGCACTCACCAAATGTAATGACTGATAAGCTGCAATATATAAAGAGATATTGGTAGAGGGATCAAGAGGCACATTTTTACAGGTTATCAAAATGTGGAAAAAGGCATTACTTGGACCCAACTGGCCTGTAATCGGCAGCTCACCACAAAGACGGGGTTCCTCAGGAGTGGACAATCGAGAAAGCAAGTTTAACCACTTCAGCCCTGGATTGATTTCCCAGGTTAGGACCAGAGCACTTTTTGTGATTTGGCACTGCGTTGCTTTAACTGACAATTGCGCGGTCGTACGACGTTGTACCCGAACAAAATTTGCGTCCTTTTTTTCCAACAAATAGAGCTTTCTTTTGGTGGTATTTGATCACCTTTCCGTCATTTCTGATCACCACTATAAACAAAAGAAGAGCGACAATTTTGCAAAAAAAACAAATTTCTTACTTTTTGCTAAAATACAAATCCAAAAAAAAAAAAATATAAAAAAAACATTTTTTTCATCGATTTTGGCTGATTTATATTCTTCCTCATATTTTTGATAAAAAAATCGCAATCTGCGTTTATTGATTGGTTTGCACAAAAGTGGCCGCGTTTACGGATGATGAGAATTAATTTCTGGGGTTTTTATTTTTTTTTTATTTTTTACTAGTAATGACGGTGATCTGCTATTTTTTAGCAGTACTGTGATATTGCAGCGGACATGTCGGACATTTTTGACACTTTTTGGGACCGTTGGCATTTATACAGCGATCAGAAATGTAAATGTCCACTGATTACTGTATAAATGTCATTGGCAGTGAAGGGGTTAACCTGCAGGGGGAGATCAAGGGGTTAACTGTGTTCCCTGGGTGTGTTCTAACTGTGGGGGGGTTGGGCTACCATGGGCATGAGAGATCTAACTGATCCCAGTGACAGGGATCAGCAGATCTCCCATGCCCCCACTAACAGAGCCGGAAACCACCGTGTTTACATCTTCCATTCTTTGGCTCTAGCAGCTCATTGCAGCTTGGCGGCAGACATCGGGTCCGCCCGAGCCGCGGGCACACTCCTCAGGAGTACAGCGGGTGAGTGCGCCCCCTAGCGGCCACTCGCAGATCACCGCTTTTTTACGGCGATTCGCACTCAGCTTCCACACTGCCGCCGTAAATAGATGGTAGGCAGTGTGGAAGTGGTTAATAGGTCAAAGAGAGTGTCAAATGAAAAAGAATCCATAAGCCGCACAGCATGAAGCAGACCCATGTGCATGAAGTGAGATGAATGGCAGCCTCAGGCCCAAATCTGGCCAGGCCACACCCTGTTTGCCCCGACCCTTGGAGCTTAATCATGGCTGCACTCACACCTGTCTAGTTGGACTTTACCTCTCTACCTGAGTGGCACCTAAAGTTTGTCTTTTTGGGTCACAGGGCAATAGGCAGCCAATGCATTTCAGGAGCCACACAATCTCCCTTTATCAGGTATACATAAAGCAGTCCAACAAAAATAGTGCAGCGCAATTCACAACAATGTATCAATATAAGGAAACTAAATATCAATGTGTCATGCAAAGCAATAGTTTGTAACAGTTCATCAAAGCCACTGAAACACAGTTCAGATCAGACATCACCACCCGCGGTCTCTGACGCGTTTTGTCCCTCCCACGAGGGGGGCCGTGGGCGGTGGGGTGGAGACTTATATAACTTGGGAGTGACGAAACACACCAGATGACCGCGGGTGGTGACATCAGTTCCAGCTGGTGAGACGCAGGTCCATTTCCTACTTCCGGTCCGGCGTTTTTTATGCTTCAACTTGAATTTTAATGTAAGTGGATATGTTTGGATTTTCACTTAAATAAACACTATTACACTATATCCATTTCCTTTGCCATTACCATCCTGACCCTTTGGGGACAATTGGGGGCCGGTGAACATTGCAAGTGATACACTGGAGGAGACTAGATCCGTGGAACCACTGGACCCAGCAGTAGAGTTGCCACCTGTCCGGGATTCACCCGGACAGTTCGGGTTTTGAATCATGTGTCCAGGTTTCAGTCCTCCTGAAGCCCGGACACATTATTCAGACAGGAATGTGGCTCGGAACAGGGCTTGACAGGAGGGGGAGGGGGCGCTATCAGACACCAAGGAGATTATGACTTCCGTGATAGGAGTCCTTTTTTTCTGGTGAGTGCGGGAACACAGGAGGGGAGTTCAGAACGCACAGATCTCACAGCTATGCTATGATCACCTGGCACTTTATGAGCATATTTATAAAGAAAGACTCTCTGATGAACTCGGCTATTATTATGAACGATCTCTAGTTGTGATAAACCATTTCCAGATTTGATGAAGTGACTATTCCATATTAAGAATGGTGTTTGATACCAGCCATTAAGAATTGTTGATTCCTAAATATTTTCATATCATTGTTGGCATTCAGGATTATCCTAATTTAGATTTGCACTTAGTTTTTAGAAGATTTGTGTACACATGTGTATATAGTATGGATCATATATTATGAATTTGTCACCATGTGCACTTTATTAATCAAGGTCTTGTGGTATTTATTAGAAAGTGCGCTCTTACACATATAATTTATTCATAAAGGCACCTACACCTCTACAGAGAAGCACTTTCTACACCTTTTTTTCTTGCGCTGAGGCAACCCAGCAATTTATTCACATTTAGCTACCACAAATATCACTCACATCCATAAGCGCAGGACAGTGACCCATATAGGAACACTACCAATTCACTGTAAAATGCTTGTAATCCGCTTCTAAAACACATGTAATGCACTTCTAAGAATGCACAAAAACTCACAAAAGAAGCCTGAAAGTTGCTTTGCTCAGGTATGAATGCAGTCTAAGTATACAAATGCACACCACTATGGAAACAATACAAGCTTTAACAGTACACACATTCAATGTACAAACTGGTAATGCCAGTAAAAGCACCGATAGGAGCCCTGGTAGAATTGTGCACATATACCTGGGTATATATAGCTATTAATAGAGGTACCTTCAGATGAATGTTGTTGCAAAGTTCAGATGCAGGCAGTGGCGTAGCGTGGGGGGGGGCAGGGGGGGCCATGGCCCCGGGCGCAAAATTTAGGGGGCGCATCCGTCACCAGGGTCACTCCATCCTTATCCTTACTATTTGGACTGGCGGTGTCACTTTCTGCGCTCTGGCCGTCATGTTCTGGCTCAGCAATGAGCAGCAGGTGCCATGTAATCGGACGAATGGACCATGTGCGGTGGCGGAGCTGGCTTGTCTGCGATTGGGGGTAGCACATGTGCAATTGGTTGCTTCCGGAGTCCCGTCTCGCTGTGTTTTCACCTTCTCCGCTCCAGACCAGATCTCCAATTTCCACGTTGTGGCAGCCAGTCTGGCACTGATGTCTGCTCTCTACCCCACATGTAAAGAAATGACACCTCTGGGAATCTTTTTGACCAAGTGCACTGTGATACGTGACACAGATCAATGTACAGTACAGTCACTTAGGGCATACTACACTCACACAATGTACACTACACACATACACAGAACATCACCCTCGCCCCCATTTATCCCCAATGTTCCTCCTGTCCCCCAATGTTCCTTCTGTCCCCTCAATTATCCCCAATATCCCCCCTGTTCCCCAATTATTCCCAATGTTCCTCCTGTCCCATTATCCCCAATGCCCCTCCTGTCCCTCCAATTATCCCCAATGTTCCTCCTGTCCCCACACTTATCCCCAATGTTCCTCCTGTCCCCACACTTATCCCCAATGTTCCTCCTGTCTCCCCAATTATCCCCAATGTCCCTCCTGTCCCCCCAATTATCCCCAATGTTCCTCCTATCCTCCACGTATCCCAAATGTCCCTCCTGTCCCCCAATTATCCTCAATTTCCCTCCTGTCCCCACACTTATCCCCAA
>BLSH010329581.1:659463-676028 GCA_018402905.1 Glandirana rugosa
CGATACACCAATGGCCCATTAACTTAGCACCAATATCATCGCCTATGCCCCCTCTTAGCACTAATGCCCCCTCCCCCCGCCTAACATTGCACTCCTACTGTAAGTTGTAGCTGCTCTTCTTCAGTAGGCCCTCTCTCTGATACTCTGTAGGTGGGGAAGAGGAGATTTGGGGTGGAAGGAGAGCTCTGTACTGGAAGGGGGGTTGTAAACTGTCCTGTGAGACATGCATTCTTGAACCCTGCAATCTATAGCACACTCATGAACTCTGCACTCTGTACGCAGTACACTTCTGAACGCTGCTCTCTCCTGAACCCTGTGTACTCTTGAGCTCTTTACTCTGTACCTAGCGGTCTCCTGAACTTTGCACTCTGTACGTAGGACAGTCTTGATCTTTGCAAGCAGTACGTAGCACAATCTTAATCTTTGCAATTTGTATATAGCACACTCCCAATCTTTGTACTCTGTACATAGCGCACTTCTGAATTCTGCACGGTGTATGCAGTACACTCCTGAACTCTGCATGTAGTGCACTCTTGAGCTCGTCACTCTGTATGCAGTGCACTCCTGACCTCTGCACTCTGTTCGCAGTACACTCCTGAGCTCTTCACTCTAAATGGAGTGCACTCTGGACTCTGTACCTAGCTCTTTCCTGAACTTTATACTCTGTACGTAGGGTACTCCTGATTCTTGCACTCTGTATGTAGCATAATCTTAATCTTTGCACTTTGTATATAGCACACTCTTAATCTTTGCACTCTGTACGCAGTACACTCCTGAACTCTGTCCTCTGTGCAGAATGTACCAATGGTATTTAACAATACCCAATTAAGACTCTCCCACTGTTAGGTAGTGGTGACATGGTTAAGTTCCTGCATCTATTCTCTGAGAAAAAAAACCCCTGCCTATAGTATGTCTCCAGTCTCTCGCCATCTCCTGTAGTATGTCTGCAATCTCTCACCATCTCCTGTGCTACGTCTGCAGTCTCTCACCATCTCCTGTACTACGTCTGCAGTCTCTGCTCATCTCCTGTACTATGTCTGCAGTCTCTGACATCTCCTGTACTATGTCTGCAGTCTCCCACCATCTCCTGTAGTACATCTGCAGTCTCTCACCATCTGCTGTAGTATGTCTGCAGTCTTTTACCGTCTAATGTAGAATCTCTGCAGTCTTTGACCGTCTCCTATAGTATGCCTGCAGTTTCTGAATGTATCCTGTAGTATGTCTAGCACTAAATAATATGCACAACCCTTACATCGGAGTTAATATTGGCTGCCTGCTCTGCTGTATATAGGTGCTCCTCGTTATCTATAACCGAGGCCTCAGATTGGCTACCTGCCACCTTTTATTATTGGTTGATACTGAGAAGATATCTCTTTGACTACTGTAATCAAAGAGATATCTCAGATCTAACAAATAATAAAAGGCTGCAGGCAGCCAATTAGAGGCTCAGGCTGTGAGTGGAGGAGCCATTTGTGTTTTGATGGCCACAGCACCTACACAGCAGCAGAGCAGGCATAACAGTCCCTGGGCCCCCATTCTTAGGTGCTAAAAGTCCACAGGTTAAGGGGCACAAATGACTTGCCTTGCCCAGGGTGCTGACAACCCAAGCTACACCACTGGTTTCAGGGAATGCTCGTGATGCAGTATACATCTTGGTTTTGTAGACCTGTATACAAGAGCAGTGGTAATGTGGAAATACTCCAACTGTTGTCCAACCAGCCTGGAACATAGCTTATCACCAATAGAAACTGTGGTGGAGCACTGGTACTAAGAGTCAGTCTATATTTTCTGCACTTTATTTCCTAGTAGCTTCTAATCTATCATGCAACCGAACCTCTAGCTACCAGAAATGGCCATCAGATGCCTAAATTGGCTCTAGCCTATGCTGGTTATCGAGCCCTAAGCTAAAACTGGCTATAGAATCCCAGACCAGAAGGGACAGCGTTAACTAAAATAACAGGAGCTGCATATAATCTCTATTACAATAAACAGGCTCACCTAATAATATACAGAAAGGTGACCACTACATATATACAGTAGCACAGACTTACAGTTGCTATCTGGCACTGTGCATGTGATATAATAACAATAGGACAGAGATACTGTATGTCTGTTACAAGGTTTCACACTCAAGAAGCTATGGGCAGCTGCAGTTAAACTATTAGAACTTTGGAATTCTTGCATAACATTCCCTGGTCTGGATTTATCATTATGGACAGGACATGTGGCTGAGAATTTCTCTCTCTCTCTCTCTCTCTCTCTCTCTCTCTTTCTCCCTCTCTCTCTCTCCACACTTTCTCCTTCTGAGGATTTTCACCTCCTCATGCCCCCACCATAGCCAAAAGATGGCTGCAGTGCAAGCCTAAATTGCAGGGAGGGGGTCTATGTATGTCCTCCCGTGCATGAGCTGCCGGTGCACACCTGCGTGCCCCCTGAGGGCGCGTTCTGTGATCAGCGAGTCAATGAGACTCCCGACCCCCTACCATGTGATCAGATGTCAGCCAATGAGAGCTGATCATATCATGTAAACAAAAGCAAGTCATCTGCTTTTTTTCTCTTTACGCTGACAGCTTACCGGCTTCTGTAAACGGGACATTGGTCCCGCACATGGAGAGCCACTGCCACCTCATCAGTGCCTACCAGTGCCACCTACCAGTGCCCACCAGTGCCTCTTGCCAGTGCCCATAAGTACTGCTAAGCAGTGCCCACCAATGCTACCTATCAGTGCCCACCAGTGATGCCTCATCAGTGCCATCTTATCAGCGCCCATCAATGCCACCTATAAATGCCAATCAGTGCAGCTTCATAATCGCACAATGAAGGAGAAAAATGATCTGTTTGCAAAATTTTCTAACAACTGTTTTTTTTCAAAATGTTCATCCTTTTTTTGTTTGTTTAGCAAAAACCATTGTCATTCAAAGAGTGACAGCGTTGAAAGCTGAAAATTGGCCTGGCAGAGACCTATGGGTAGGAACGAGGGTGGGGCTACCCAAACATATGCTGCCATGGAGTCCATCAGGAAAGGAAAATTACGATAAGTATTTGATAGTAAATTTTTATTTTTTTCTCTGGGAAGCCATAATTATGGGTGCCTCTGCTATACCACACTCTTTAGGAGATTTTGTCCTGCTTCCAGTATGATACAACACTATACTACAGAATTAATAAAATAGTAATATAACAATAATAATATTAATTGTGTCCCTTACATTGAAAGTTAAAGAGTGTGTGCTCTCTGGTATATTATCTGTGGGATATATGGTAATGAAAATAAAAAGGAAGTGGTTTGCAAATAGATGGTGAAAAAAATAAATTCCTAAGAAATAAATGTTGTTTTTTCATATGAAAAGGGTGATTAACCGATAAGATAAAAAGCATGAACAGAGATAAGCGTTACATCTACAGTGAGGTAAAAATACACATGCAGCTTACCAGTCTTTTTCTTACCAGTCAATTTTCTTTTTTTTACAGGCTTTTTACCTTTAATTTTCACCTTTTGATCCTGCCAATAGAGATGTGGTTCAGATTTGCCGCTACCACTTAATTCTGCATGTTTACAGTTAGCGGACCCGACAAATGATTGCAGGTATTCACCATAGTATCCATAATAAACTGCCTAGCCTTTAAAATAAATGAATCTGGCTTAGAAGAACCACAAAGTGGCTTTTGTCAGCCCCCTCATTATAAAGGGGTGGGTTCCCAGCAACCATATTTATAATGTAAATAGAAAAAGTAAGAACGCGCTAGGCTCTAAGGTGAGGTTTATACTAGAGAGAAAGCTGCCATACTGCGATCAAACTTAATCGTAATAAGACAAATAAAATAAAAGATGGCGCTAAATACCCTCAGTTTTGGAGACCAGGGCTCAACCAGTCTCCACAAGTATTAAATGTGTTCAAAGTGTGTTCCCCCCAAATATCTCGTTTTGTTTTATGCTTTATGCTTGGGTCCTGACCAGACCTTTTTGGGTTGGTGAACCCCATCCTCCTTAATTAGCCCCAATCAGTGTCCACCTGGCCCATGGGATGTGTCCTCTGTTCTCCCATAAAGAGAGGCGTTAGCTTCCATGGTTTAAGAGATAGGAGCATTCACTCTAAGGTCAGTGTAGGTTCCCATTGGTAACGGGGCACTTTGCAGCAGTCAATGGGCTTAAGCACTTCATGGCCATTCAGTTTGACCAAACCCCCGTATTTTTGCATTTTTTGCTACATACGTTTTAGATGCTTTTAAAATAGCCTGACAGGAGTATGTATCATGTGTGCGCTGTAACTTATAGATTTTTGTTTGTTGGTCGTTACGAGCAGCACCATGCGTTTGGCAGGGTGTTCCCCCCAAATATCTAGTTTTGTTTTACCCTCAAAATAGACATATACATCAACAGAATGTGTTAACAATGAAGAACAATTGTAACTTGATAAGTGTTATTAAAAATCTACTAAAGCATAACCATAGTGAAATATTACATTGCAATAAAAAATAGTGATAGTGAGGAGCAAGGTGTTGAGTCTTTATAGAGGCTTGTTAGAAGTCCTAAGGAGCTATGCTCCACGTTGAGTGCAAAACAATAACAAATTGTCCAATCAGTGTGCATATGTGGCAATACAGTCCAGAAAAAAGCAAAAAATCCAAATATAAAAAATTGGTTAGTTGTTAATGTGATGGTGCTTGAAAGGCAATAGTGATTATCAACGTAGTGAACCGTGGTGAACAATATGTAAATATCCGGTCAATCCAAAAACAGAAGAAATCAAGGCTTACCAGATGGTGAATACATTCACGCCTGAATATGTAAAAGGGGTGGGAGGGTCATCCTTCTCCGAACCGGGCCCGTCGCACAATCCTGGGGAGGTCTACGGACCTTCACGGGGTGGAGGTACGTCACACAATCAGATACGATATGTCCAACCGGCTATGTGCTCCTCTTGACACGCCTGCTCCAGGGAGTGTGGCTCCGAATTCCCATATATATAAAAAAGGAGGGGACTCTTCGTAGTGTAAATACCCTCTATCACAGGGTGTAACTTTATTGGTAATCAAAAATGTAAAAGTCCACAGGAAAATATGTATAAAATCCACAAGCTTATGGTAAAGAATCAATAAAAAACAACGCATCAATCAGGGGCTGGACGACGTCTATTAAGACGAAATGCGTTGGTCACTGCTGACCCCAAATTGCTGCGTTGTTTTTTATTCTTCTGTTTTTAGATTGATATTTACATATTGTTCACCACGGTTCACTACGTTGATAATCACTATTGCCTTTCAAGCACCATCACATTAACAACTAACCAATTTTTTATATTTGGATTTTTTTGTTTTTTCTGGACTGTATTGCCACATATGCACACTGATTGGACAATTTGTTATTGTTTTGCACTCACCGTGGAGCATAGCTCCTTAGGACTTCTAACAAGCCTCTATAAAAACTCAACACCTTGCTCCTCACTATCACTATTTTTTATTGCAATGTAATATTTCACTATGGTTATGCTTTAGTAGATTTTTAATAACACTTATCAAGTTACAATTGTTCTTCATTGTTAACACATTCTGTTGATGTCTATTTTGAGGGTAGACACACTTTGAACACATTTAATACTTGTGGAGACTGGTTGAGCCCTGGTCTCCAAAACTGAAGGTATTTAGCGCCGTATTTATAATGTGCTTTAGCTGTGATAGGGAGCAAAAGGCATGCAGCTAATAAATGGCCTAGTGTAAGGGCTACAGGATCTGGTGGGTCTCTTTAAGTAGCTGTAAACCCTTACTAAATTCCCTCTAGGTAGAAAATGATGTGTATGTTGGAGAATTAGGGGTTGGGGGAAGGCTTTTATCTTATTTTTTTTTTTTACCTGTGTAGCGCCCCCATAGTGAATAGGTGCTTCAGTGATAGATTTTTGTTAGGTGAGGCAAATTTAGTTAGGCCTGACTATTGTGCATGTCTGAATGTTTTGATCTGGGTGGGGGAGTGGCCCAGGAAGAGCTGGAGACTGCAGGAAGGAACACCCCTTGATTACCCCACCCCTTTGTTTCCAGAAGGCTCTGGAAAGGGGGATGGAAAAAGAGGTGGGACTTTCTGAGGTATGTTAAGGAGTCTTGACCAGTCCCAATGAATTGGCAGGGGGCAGGCCTGCTTAACCACTTCAGCCCCGGAAGAATTTCCCACTTTAGGACCAGAGCCCTTTTTGCGATTCGGCACTGCGTCGCTTTAACTGACAATTGCGCGGTCGTGCAACGTTGTACCCGAACGAAATTTGCGTCCTTTTTTTCCCACAAATAGAGATTTCTTTTGGTGGTATTTTATCCCCTCTGCATCATTTTTGATCGCCGCTATAAACAAAAAAAGAGCGACAATTTTGCAAAAAAAACAATTTTTCTTACTTTTTGCTAAAATACAAATTAAAAAAAAAATTTTTTTCATTGGCTTTGGCCGATTTATATTCTTCCTCAAATTTTGGTAAAAAAAATTGCAATCGGTGTTTATTGATTGGTTTGCGCAAAAGTTGCCGCGTTTACGAATGATGAGAATTAATTTCTGGGGGTTTTATTTTTTTTTAATTTTTTACTAGTAATGGCAGCGATCTGCGATTTTTAGTGGTACTACAATATTGCAGTGGACATGTCGGACCATTTTGACACTTTTTTGGAACCAATGACATTTATACAGCGATCAGTGCTATAAAAATGCACTGATTACTGTGTAAATGCCATTGGCAGTGAAGGGGTTAAAATGCAGGGGGCGCTCTAAGGGTTAACAGTGTTCCCTGGGCGTGTTCTAACTGTATGTGGTCTGACCTGGCTGGGGGAAGGGGGTGATCACGGCTTCCATATACAGGAAGCCTGTGGTCACCACCCTTCCCCCTCTATGAGAACAGAGATCCATGTTTACTTACACGGACCTCCGTTCTCTCACTGTGGGGGGGCCATCGCGGGTAGCCAGCGGCAATCGAGTCCACCCTACCTGCTCCCTGCCCCCCCCAAGCACAGTGAGTGCGCAAGCGCGCCTCCGGCGGCGTGCGCTCACAGTACTAGTTATCGCGGCTGCCGCTTCGCGATAACGAGCCACCTTGCTACCGTCACACTGCAGTCGGCAAGTGGTTAGATACTGTGGTCTGCCCAGCTGGGAGAGAAGCATGTCGGGTGAAAGAGTGGAGATGTAGCAGAGGTTGCATGAGGCCTGGGAGCTTGGGTGCAGCCAGGAAGAGAGAGAGATATCCTGAAGCAGCACAAGGGAGCAGGAGAGAAACAGAAAGGCTACAGGAAAAGGCTCTTTAAAGGATCCACCAGTGAGTGACATACCTGGGAGCTGGAGAAGAGGACTGGAGCAGGCTGGCAGGATACAGTGGACAGTCTGTGGAGGTCAGAGGAGCCAGTCAGGGGAGCGGTGTCACTGGGCAGTGGAGTAGGCCGGAGCAGCAAGGAGGGCTGAGGTGGCCTGGAAGAGGATGTGCTAGGAGCAGTAGTCCATCA
Source organism: Glandirana rugosa (assembly GCA_018402905.1). Lineage (NCBI taxonomy): Eukaryota > Metazoa > Chordata > Amphibia > Anura > Ranidae > Glandirana > Glandirana rugosa. The sequence continues at coordinate 666,931 of BLSH010329581.1, forward strand.
AACCCCGCTAGAACATTTGTACTCAGCTACACTTTGAGGGCCCGTGGCCCTTGCCTGTAATGGGCGGTCCAGAGGCCCTGTCATCAGGAACGCAGGCCTCGCCATGTGCTAGCCAGGGTGGAGGAAGATGTAATGGAGGTCGGATTAATATCCCTTCAGGCCTCACTGTGAGTAGTGTAACGATCAGCAAGTGTTAGTGCTGAAGAGAAGTGAAGGAATGTAATGTTCAGGTGTCAGTGCTGGAGGAAGAAGGAGTGTATACATGAAGGTGTATATAGACGGTCCCGTTTCTTGATCTGCTGGGCATCTCACAGTCCTCCCTACCCCATGTAAGTTTATTCCCCTATTAAACAACAAATAACAAAGTACCTGTTCTGTGACTCTGGATGAAAGGAAAAATTTGTGATTGAGGGAAGAGTGACAGATGGACCACATCAACCAGCCACCCCTAAGGGGGCCATTGGCTACATTTGAGGGCTCGTTTTCCGGGATTCATCTGTAAAGCTGCCAGTCATTACCCCTAGAAACTGAAATAGAACTGAGCCAGGGAACGGTATTTGTTCTGTTGATTAGCGTGGACTGAACCCGGGAAAGGACTTGTGTGTTTGCCTACTAAACAGTAAAGTTACTACAAGTGTGTCGTTGTCCATAGCAACCAGTGGGATCGGTCGCCAATTGCTGCTCCTGCTTGCCCAGTTGCTCCAATCGGCGTTGGGGCGGACACTTACACTATCCTACAAGTCAGTGACTTTGTTACCAGGTGCCGTTACCTGTGGCAACCATGCCAGGTGATCGCTCCCATGGATTACAAATATGTCCAGCGATCTGCAAAAGCTGGACATTAACCCACTGGATTACAAATATGAGCAAGTACTTAACAAGCCCCAAACTCTACCTAATACTTACTACCTCTGCGCCAAATGTGAGATAACCAATATTATAGGCTCTAAATGCAAAATCAAAACAAAAAAAAAGGGAAAAAAAGACAGCTGCTGCCTATAAATAACTAGACATCAAATTGCATATGTATATCAATAAAACTACAATAAAGGTAAGCGTGGTAAGGCCCCCGACGGGATCCCATGATTAAGTCGATATGATGAAACGTTGGGGGCGTGGCTGTACGGCAACCAGCTGATGGTAGTTGATTGAAGGAGACGCTTGTACTGCAGATGGCATGGGGTGAAATTATCCCGGCTCATATAGCCAATCCAGACTCAACACATTATTGAATACATGCTTGTTTTGATTTTAGCCTTGTGTGATAAAGAATGGTTTTATTAATAAATTCACCTTATTAGTACTGGCAATGTTGCACTAGTGGAGGCTTTTGTTTTCTTCCCCATACATGTGACACTGTGAATCAGCCGGCATTGGATCAACCAGCCGAGCTATTTATGCTGTAGTTGCTGAACACGAGAGTGTGAGGCCAGAAATTGTGGTGAGTGCAATTCCTATTGGGAGCGGTGTCTGTGAGCACACTGCTGGTGTTATGTAAACTACTCCTGCATCACTCTACACTTCTGGGACTCACGTTATGGACTTTTGATATATGAATTGTTTTATTTATTGCACATATCATTTGTACAATTTGGTTTATGTGATATCATTGCCTTATCACGTATACCTTTATTGTGGTTTTATTGATATACATGTGGTATGCAATTGGATTACAAATATGCCCAGCGCTCTGTAAAAGATTTTGCTCCAACTCCTCCTAACAGTAAAGTATGCCTGGGACTGTTCTTGTTGGGGGAGAAACTGTGTTAGAAGTGTTCTTTCCAGCGAAACAGTGGCTACTACAAATTACTGTTGCTACCGGCAACCACCAGCAAGGCCAGCAAGTCTGGACAAGTTCTGCTAGTGTTGGCATGTCTGCAAAGTTCCATCCTTCACACAAGGGGTTACAGCAGCGTGACCTGCAGCAAGCCTGCTTATCAGGACTTTTCGCGCCAGCTCATCTGGTTACGTGGGGGTAGTGCCACGCTCTGGAAGAGTCACAGCACTTGCAGCTAGCAGCAGGCAGGCCGGAATGGACACTAGTTTATACCGGGGTTCGACTGGAGCCTCACGGGGGACTGTAGGATCCCTACAGCAGAGGTCACTGCCTGGGCCTGGGGCATCCATTGTAACGAACCGCTCACCCGACTGGTGTCAGTACTGCAGGAACCACACCACTACATAGTGGACCTGCATTCAGGGCTATGTCGTCCACAGCCAGAGCACGCCTGGAATCATCACTTAAAGACGGGGTAGAGTTGCGGCCTGGCGACTCCCCTGCGAACAAAAAGGACATGGGACAAGGAGGAGCGGAAGCCTGTGACCTGGCCAGGGACCTGATACCTGTAAGTACTGCCATGTAGGAATCAGTTTAAGTCCCTGATGTGCTGGTCGGAACTGTGTCCCTTGCCATCAACATCCGGAGAGAGCCGCTGCAGAGAGAGATGCTGTCTCGGGTGAGCTGGATGAAGAAGGTGAGAACCGGTTTTTAGATTTGGGCTCCCCCAAACTGAAGCATGAGTTGGGGTCATTAGAAGAGCTAGTGGAATGTTCTTCTCTGGGGTCAAGTTCAGAGGAAGAAGAGGAGTGGGAAACTAGGGAGTCAAGCGTCCAGGGAACCCATCTGATAACTGAACTAGAACCCGCCGTGACACCTGAACCCACTGCAGGAGCTCTGATCCATGTACAGCAGCTGTTTCTATGCAGGCCATCCACCACCCAGACCAGGACACCCACCTACCAACAATGGGTGACAAGATCACCAGATACTGATGTTCTTCCCGGGAGAGGAAATCCCAGAGAACTGCTAAGACTGCCCAGGTTTCAAAGGGAGGTAAAAAGGAGGGTAGCCTAGAGTGGGGTCTGGACTTCCCATATGTCCCACCCCCAATAATGGCCATTGTGGAGAATTTAAGAGAGGAATGGGAGGATGACCTTGTTTGGGACTTTCTGCATGTTCCGAGGCCGCAGAGAGGGTCAGATAGTGTGTTGTGGACCCGGTTCCTTGACATCAAGAAAGAATGGTGGCTTGGAAGACCCATTTACAGAGATAGAGTACTGGTGTCCAGTGTGTTCCTGTACCTTTACAGTAAGGAGGGTTGGGCTCTTACAGTCACCTGTTCTACATCTATCCATTAAATGCATGTGCTTCCATTGTGGAGACTCTTATACAGAGATAAGTTCTGCAGTATACAGGGTGCCTTGCTGCCGATCTGCAGCTTACACATGCATTTGCAAATGTGTGTAACCAAACCACTGTTTTAACACATACTGTTAGCCAGGTTAATTTGGTTGGTCGCAAGCTGGTCAGTAAGTTGAGCTTGGATATTCTTTGGTTTTTGTTTGAAATGCGTCTGCCCTTCCAGTGCTCCTTACTGTAAAGGCCAGTTATAGGTGGGGGCAGGTGACATTTGTTTAGAAGTACAACGGAGGGTAGCCTTGGAGTTGGGTCTGGACTTCCCATATGTCCCACCCCAAATAATGGCCATCGTGGAGAATTCAAGAGAGGGATGGCAGGATGACCTTGTTTGGGACTTTCTACATGTACCAAGGCCACAGAGAGAGTCAGATTGTGTGTTGTGGATCAGTTCCTTGACATCAAGAAGGAGTGGCGGCTTGGAAGATCCATTTACAGAGATAGAGCACTGGTGGTTAAAGTGGGCCGGCCGACCCAATGTTACTTCCTCTACAGGGAGACAGAAGGAGGGGGCCGAATACGGTTGCCAGATCCCCGGTACTATGAAGAAGGACTGTGTGGAGCATAGGCCACCACAATGACTGTTGGAGAGTACAGCATGGTTTTTGTTCTTCTGTCTTTTCCCTGACCTTTGCCAGGCACACGCCAGCCTGCCACCCCGAGTCCAAGGGCAGAGACTTGGCTCATTGAAAGAATGCTGGGGTGAGGTGTGTTCTGGCCTATTTCAATCTTCTTCAGAACCTGTTTGTCCAGGAAGTGCCCCCCCATCAAGAACTCAGAAGAAGACTAACTTTGGCATTTATTTTATTCCTTTTTACTGTTCTGTCAGTGGGATCTAACACCTCACTGACAGATCAGACAGGAAAAACAAATGTATTGGCTAAAACTATTGTTGCTCGGCTGGGAGGTTTTATAACCCCTTTCCAGCTGTCCTGTGTGCTGTTTGTTTAGTTAGTTTGTAGTTTAGTTGTTGTTGTTCCTTCTCCTAGGATCCCTGAAATGGGGCGGCTGTCCATTCAATTCCTTCGAGAGTCAACACATCTTCTCTACTACTGTGTATGCTGCTATCTGCAGAGACCTGTAGTTAGGCTTATGGATATGTACAAATGTAGATAATGTGCAGAGAGTATATTTATTTTTGTACTTATTTATTCATATTGTCCCCGTCCAAGTTTGTTCCCTTTTTTCCCCTTTCCATAATATGACTTTGGGATGCCCTTGCTCTTGGGCCCAAGAGCTATTGTTTCTAAATTTCTCACCTAGGGACCAGGTTTTAGGGGAGGGGGTGAGTGTAGCGCCCCCATAGTGAATAGGTGCTTAGGTGATAGATTTTTGTTAGGAGAAGCTAACTGACTGTTGTGCAGGCCTGAATGTTTTAATCTGGGCAGCGGAGTGGCCCAGAAAGAGCTGGAGACTGCAGGAAGGAACATTCCTTGGTTACCCCACCCCTTTGTTTCCAGAAGACTCTGGAAAGGGGGATGGAAAAGGAGGTGGGACTTTCTGAGGTATGTTAAGGAGCCCTGACCAATCCCCAACTTGGATTGGCAGGGGGCAGGCCTCCTTAAATACTGTTAATGGGAGGATGTATGACAGCGCACTATGAACCGTGAAAGGGGTCAGACTAGAAAACAGCTGTAAACAGCTCAAAGCAGCTATAAAAACAAATTAAAAAACAACATATTTCAAAACATCACGTAGGAAACAGCATATAAAAGGATGGTCATTAGCAAATGAATGTCAATTTAAAAGCAATGCTGAACAATAGTCCATTTGTAATGACATTAAAGTCCTTGGTCAGTGCAATAGAGATCTGTACTGCAAAGGGCTGCATCCATTGGAAGTGAACCGAACTTCTGTTGTGGAAAGAGGAAGAAGAAAACAGGTGCGCCTCTAAGAGTGACAGTATAAAATCATGATTTATTGAGAAACATTAAGAACTACTCACAAAAGTAGTAAGATGCAGAGCATTGCAGTGTGAACCACTGCCTGCTTCTTTGGGTGTCCTGCTGGGCTGGAGTGACCGAGCATCCGGTGGTCCGCTGTACTGTGGATGGAGGGTCCGTCAGTGGGTCCCGGGGATTCCTCCACCATCGTCAGCTGTCCGTAGCTCTCACTTCCGGCTTTGGCAGGATGGGTGTCCACCACCCTACCCAACTCTCACCACCATCCAACAGAGAAGCGTCAGCAAAAATGTCCAGAACCGGTCCACCATATGCACACTCGCAAGCAACCCCCCAGAAACAATAGCATAACCACCCATGGCATCAAAACCACCTCCCACACAGTCACACCTGGTAACCTTAAAACCTCATCCATCCAACCTCTCATACACAGAAACCGCAGTAAGAAAGAAGACTCACCAACGGCTGCCCCACCAAACACAGGTGGAGAGAACGACACCACCAGAAGCATCCTTAGGCCCTCTCAGCCCCACCACAGAGTAGCCCCAGCCGAAGAAGACATACCCACATTCAGGCCACTTAAGCAGACTACCAACTACAACAATCCCCTGGAGACAGACAGCCACCAGTGCTCCTCCAATGAAAAGGCGCAAGAAAACCTTCAACTATCACCCCCAGATGACACTCCCACTCAGACACCGACCATAGTGGATACTGATTGTTTTTTAGTGGACCCCCCCTTGCTCCCCAAAAAAAGAAAGTTAGACACAGAGGCAAGCTAGGGGGAAGAAGAAACAAGCACCAGGACAAACCAGAAGAGAGTCAAACAAAAAATACAATAAAGATATTTAACCTCTCATCGCACGTCCTGACCAATAGCGAGATTTCACTGCTATGAAAAGAGCTAAATTTTGCCCCTACCAACCATCCCAACCCCTTCACAATTTTCAAGGATTTAATTTCCTTCATCTGGAACCTGATGCTAAAAAGATATTTTGAGATTACATCTAAAAACACCACCACCACAGCACATACAGGTGGGTTACCTTAGATGTCAACTCATTGTACACGTCCATTCCACATAAGATTGGCATCAAGGCCATATCACACTATCTATCCAGGGAAGACAACATCCACCTAGGACAGGCGAACTTTATAGTACAAACAGTTGAATTCCAGGAAGAGAGAGAGAGATCCTGGAACAGCATAAGGGAGCAGGAGAGCAACAGAAAGGCTACAGGAAAAGGCTCTTTAAAGGATCCACCGGTGTCGGTGAGTGACATACCTGGAAGCTGGAGAAGAGGACTGGAGCAGGCTGGGAGGATACAGTGGGCAGTCTGTGGAGGTCAGAGGAGCCAGTCAGGGGAGTGGTTTCACTGGGCAGTGGAATAGGCCGGAGCAGCCAGGAGGGCTCAGGTATCCTGAAAGAAAACAAAACAAGGAGAAAGGCGCTTCTAAGAGTAGACTGTTAAACAGTTTTACAATAAATTTTGGACATGTTTTCACCATGCTCTACAGAATTCCACACGGTTTAACCTCTGTTTTTATATGGATACATATACGTTTTTTTCATAATTTTTTCATTTTTAATTTCATTTTTCTATTTATTATTTTTATTTTGATATTTATTTTTATTTAATATTTTTCATTTATTCATTTTTTACATTCCATAAGCCTTTCCTTGACCTCTTTAACAAACATGTCAACCATGTTGACACATTTTTTTATATGCCCTTTCACCATTCTCCATTTTCCACACAGAATCCATAATTCGTCACCACTCATTACCTTTTCTAAGATTTTAATCATGGTTTTAACCTCCTGATTCCTCCAATAAAAAGTATTGTTTTCCCTATGGAGATATACCGACATATACATACTTATTGTTTCCTCCTGTGTTCCTTTTTTCCTTGCACCAGCCTTCCCAGCGTTCTGGTAGAATTGCTGACGTGTGTGATGTCCCGCCCCTCAGATGAGGTCGGGCCACATAAAGATGGCTGAGACTGTACCCATGTGTGCCTCCTGAAGAAAGAGCGTGGTCCCTTCATTCCCAGCGGACTGAATGCTTAGAAACGCGTCGCACAGTGCTGACGTCACGCCGCCGCGACCCACTGCTGTGTTCTCCAAGCCTCGGTTTGGCGTCCATGCCGGCTCCAGATGCTGCTGCACATCTCTACCGGACTTGCCTACCAGCACACCACCGGATGGCGAGCTGCTGACGTCCCCCACCTTGGGATACATTCCACAGATGTGCATAACCATGCCTGTCTTGTGAGTTGCCACGATACCGTGTTTTATTGCTATTAAATTGTTTAACAGTCTACTCTTGGAAGTGCCTTTCTCCTTGTTTTGTTTCTCCAGTGAAGAAGACAAAAAGGAGGCGCCTCTAAGTGCAGTATTACAAAGGATTTATTATAATAATGGTATAAAAACACTCACATTGTGGAGCAGCATAAACAGCATAATCAGCATGGGTAGTCCATAATGGCACCACTGCAACCTCTGCGATGGGGGAAGCGTCTCCAGGTATAGACAGGTGTCCAGATGTAAGATGAATCGTCCAGAGGAGATGGTGAAGAGCCGGCTTGTGAATCCAGGACGCAGTATGTGACACAGGAGACAGAACACAGGGGAGTGACGTCATCAGTACGCGACGTGTTTCCTAGGCGAATGACGGTCCTGATGACACGAGAACCGCGCCTCTTCCTCAGGCAAGGACTAGCTGATAGAGGAAGGGGTGGGAATATATAGGCAAGAGCAGGCACGGGGTTGGAGCAAACTAAAATGGTCTGTCTGGGGCTCCGTACAGGGAGAGGGAGAGAGACAGGAAGTCACTGAGGAGTGTACCCACAGGAGGTCTCAAAAAACAGGAAGTCTCAAAAACAGGAAGAGGGAGAGAAACAGGAAGTCACTGAGGAGTGTACCCACAGGAGGTCTCAAAAACGGCGATAGATATAAGCACAAAAAACATACACTATAAAATATACCATATATATAAAAAATAAAATAAAAGAAGCAAAGGGTGTGTAATCTAATCCAAAAGCATGAACATTAAGAACACATGTTTATCTAAAAAATTGCGGTATAAATGTGTGTGCGGGACAGTGAAAGGCATTTAAAAAAATGTATAGTATGTATGCATGAATGAAGCACAGATCCGGATAAATGGTAAATGTTTAAAACAATAGTACCAGGGATGATTATAAAAAGATGTGATAATTGTAAAAACGATAGTACATAATAGGACAAGGGTAAAAAATGGGTGTAGATGGATGAAGCACGGATATAAAGGAATGGCAAGTATTTCCAACACTAATAAACGGGGATGATTTTAGAATAATGTTATGATTAAAAGGAATATAATAATATTAAAAACAATGTAATAATATTAAAAACAATAGTAAACGATGGGACACGGATAAACAATGTGGGCACCCAGCACATAAAAGTACATAGGTGGGGTACGAAAAACGCACTATGATGGGGTATGATAACGCACTTTGGAATACAGATGAATATTAGCACTCAGCGGGAATCAGAACTCCAGCATGTGTGGGGGACACTGCCAGATGTCTGATAAAGTATTGTGGAAGAGTGCTAGAACAACTGACTGTGTTATGCATACATCATGCGATAACCGATATAGTTGCTAAAACGCATGGCATTATCGTACATCAGAGTGGTAGGAGAGAGGGGGAGGGGATGTGCAAAAGAGCAATATAGTTTAAAATAGACCAGCTTTATCTAGATGGGGAACAAGTATTATAAGATGCATGAGAAACGCATCCAAACCTTTTTTAACAACATGATGTGACAGCATGAAATTAGTTTAAGGTTATAAAATTATATTGAAAAACATATGTAATCACATGGGGATGTGACTAAAAACAGAAGGTAAAAGGTCTTATGTCAAGAATATAGATGGTGTACATGTGATAGCAGCAGGACTTGTATATGCCCTAGGACAGCGAAGGACATATGTAAGGACGCATGGTGACACT
>BLSH010329581.1:695561-707982 GCA_018402905.1 Glandirana rugosa
ACAGTCACCAGATTTGTCTGGGGGTTATATAGGGGTCCCTCTTTCCCCGACACCAATCTCTAAAGCCGCCCCCCCCCTCCCCTCCGATCCCCTCTGTGCTCCTCTGGTTCTCCCTTTGTCCTGGGATTGTTCAGGATGGAGAGCGGAGGAAAGAGCCGGTGAATCTGTCATTTACCAGCTCCTTGCTTTTCTGAATGGGCAGAGTCAGTGACTCTGTCCATTCATAACTGAGCATTGTAAACTGTGTGTTACGATGTCTCAGTCTATGAATAGAGAGGAGCCGCTGTCTCCACTTCATTCATCTTCAGTGCAGTGCTGAGGCTGCTGAGAAAGGGACTGGGAAATCTCTAACCACAGCCCCTTTCTCCCTGGGGATATATTGGGGGTCTGTTTAGACCACTGACATCTCACCAAAGCCCCCCCTCCCCAACAGGGTTGATTAAAAAAAAAAAAATTAAGTATAATTGTAAAAATAATTAAAAAAAAAAAAAAAAAACAATGGCATCGTCCACTCCCCCCTCCCCCCCAAAAAAAGAAAGCATTGTAAAAAAATATAAATTGTAAAAATTAATTAAAAAATTAATTGTAAAAAGTAAAATTGTGGAAAAAAAATTAAAATTAAAAACTACTAACAGTTCGCGCCTCATCAGCGCCTCCTATCAATACCCATCAGTGCTGCATATTAATACCCCTGTCACATGACATAAAAAAAAAGTGTCTGTAATCGGTATCGGTGAGTACGTAAAAAAAAAGTATCGGTACTCATACTCGGTCTTTAAAAAGTGGTATCGGGACAACCCTAATATAAATGGTAATTTTGTTGGCTGCTGGACAGCAAAGCAGGGTCATCAGGAAATATAGATGCAGTTAGAAAAAGTGGCATGGCAGGAATGTCTGTTGAACTGTCATAAAACATTTTGACACCCCCTCAGCACACTTTCATAGGTTATATCATTACTTTAACTGCCCTCTTCAGGGACCAGAAGAGATAGCTTCATCTGCAGCTTGTGAGCTTTTAATTTTCAATTTAAACTATTCACAAATATAGAGAGTCATTCTTGATGATTAGCAAATTGGACTTACACTGTCATGAATTGAACTTTGCCAGAACCAAAGATCAGGCAAACCTTGTTAAGTACTTTTCACTTGTAATCCTATTTATTTTACGGTTGCTATTGTGTTTCTGTGAAATAAAAGTATGTTAGATATATTCTTGGTAATTTACAGCTCCCAACTGTTTCATCCTTGTTGTTACTAACAAACATCTATGCCAGGCACTTATCCTAAATGATGGGGGACCCCAAAGAATAATGAGGTCCCCACACAAAAAATACAGTGTTAGGTTAAGTACATTCCAGGCCCTTATCCTTGATGGGGGTCTGGTATGAATGTTAAGGGGGAACCCCATGCAGAAAAGAAGCATTGGGTTCCTGCACAATCTATACCAGTTCCTTATCTAAATATGTAGCCTGGCAGGTCAGGAAAGGGCAGGTAAACATGTAACTCCCCCCCTCCTGACCATACCAAGCCAAATGCCATTAACATGGGGAGGGTACCTTACCATGGCAGGCCCTCTGATAAAGCTCCCTGTCCTCATGATGATGAAGACAAGGGCTTAGTGGTTGTAGTAGTCTGCAGGTGGGAGGCTTATCAGGGTCTGAAAACCCCCTTTAAAAATAAGAGGACCCCCAGATACCACCCCCACCAATGAATGTCGCCTAAGGGCACCGTATCCTCCTTAACCATTACAGCACTTCACAAGCAGTACATAGCAATACAAGGGGAGGCCAATTAGTTGTTACCCTCAACATAATCTAGATTTGCTAGGTATCTGAAATTTTGCAGGTTTATAGGCGGATATCTTAGTAATAAGCATGCCAATTTTTGTAGGTTGTGGTGAATTATAGTTAGAGCCAAGAGAACTGGAGTAGGTGTCATGCAAAGTTGAATACCGAGCCGTGATTAGGTTCCTCCATCTTCAAGGGAAATCTGCCCAAATAATCCATGAAGAGATGTCAGCTGTGTATGGAGAGGATTGCCCATCCAGCTGGGTATATCTATATGATCCCGAGGCTAAAGAAATGAGTAAAACATGGAAACATGCTTCATCATGCTTCATCACCCACCCCCAAAAAGGCTAAGGTGCAAGATTCATCCAGCAAGGTCATGTTGTCAGTAGAGTTGCCACCTCATCCCTTTAAACCCGAACACATATGAATTACACAGGTTCTGATGGTAATTTAATGCAGATGAGGCACCAAGTGAGTTTAATTACCACCTTAATCAGCCACAGAACCTGTGTAATTCATATGTGTTCGGGTTTAAAAGGATGAGGTGGCAACCCTAGTTGTCAGTGTTTTGGGATTGCAAGGCTATAATATTGACAGTAGGGTTGCCACATCATCCCTTTAATCCAGGACACACATGAATTACACAGGTTGTTCTGAGGCTAATTGAATGCAGCTAAGGCACCAAGTGACTTTAATTACCATCTTAATCAGCCACAGAACCTGGGTAATTAATATGTGTCCTGGATTAAAGGGATGATGTGGCAACCCTAATTGACAGATTATAAAAAGGGTCTACAATAGCAGAAGCATACTATAGGAACGTGCTATCAAAGAAAAAAGATGAGGTTTGCTATCAAAAGGTGTGTTGCTGCTAGCCGTCAATGCACCTGAACATCGAACTGCAGAAACTGTCACATTTGTTTGTAATTGTTGCTATGAATCTCTGCCCCGTCCACTTTATTCACCTGACCTGGCACCTTCGGGCTTCTTCCTGTTTCCAAATTTGAAAAAAACATTTACAGGGAAGACGCAGAGGCAGTCATTACTAAAGTTGATAGCTGGGTTTCCTCCAAATCTGCATACTTCTAAGCAGATGGTATTAAAGGTATGTTCCACAGATGTGAGAGGCGTAATCTGGACCTTGACAAGGGTAAGAACTTATTGGCCTCCACTCGTAGAAACAAACAAGTGTTTTCCGTATATACAGAGCCGTCGCAGGACCGGACGGCATGCGTGATGACATCACAGTTTGTGGGGTTTATAGAGATATGCACACTTATTAATTTTATTATTATTGTAACAGATTTTTAATGTCCTGTATTTAGACATTTGGAAGTGCTGCAGTCTCACACTATCTTTATCTTATCTTTTTTACATAATTAAACCTTTTGCTAAAACCCTCTGTGTAGTTCTGAATCTTCTCAGCAAATATAGCATGGTACCCAGATTCTATTTGTTTTTGGGCTCTGCCATGTTCTCACTAAACTTATATTGTCATAGAAGAACACAGATCACTGACTTGTGCAGGTTGAATTTAAGCCAAGTTAATTGAGTGTATAAACAGGACTCGTTAACAACAAAATGACAGTGCTAGGTTATTTACATTTAAAGGATATATTTATACCATTTTAATCAGTTAAGCAAAGAAGCTGATTAACATGACAATAATATTGGCCAAACCCATCTATGTAATTTTATATATCCAAATGCCTGTGAATTTCTTCTTGCTTAGCTATAACAAGTGTGCTTGGATTAAGATATCTGAGAGTCTCCCAAAATCGCTTTTTCTCGGTCCCACATAATAAATGACATAGGGATGGTCCTATGCAAAAAAGAACCAGGAAGGGATCACCAGTCCATATGTTTTTTAAAGGGGTACCTCACTCGGAAAACAAAAAAGTCTTGGGTCCCCTTGAAATCCATACCAATCCCCTTCATGCATGCAGCATGGCTGGCCAGGAAAAGGGGAGCAGCTAGGCTGTGCATCCACCCCCCCACCCCCCATCATACCAGGCAACATGCCCTTAACATGGGGAGAGGACCTTGCTAGGGGCCTCATTTGGAAAAGCACACTGCCCCTGTGTTGATGGGAACAAGGGCCTCTTGCCAGTATGACTGGCAACATGTATTTGGGGGTTTGTGGGGAACATATCAGAATTTGAATGCCTTATTTACAATAAGGAGGTTTTGGGAAATCTGCTTTCCCCACCATGTTGATGAGTAAGGGGTACACAGTGGTTACTTATTAACAGAACAAAGATACAAAGTAAATTAATAAACACATATATACAAGTATATATAAGTATTTTACATTAAAAAAATCCATCATCAATAATGTCATGTGGATGCATCATCAATAATAATGAACAATACTCATAAACCCACCAGAACAAAGCATGTTGACCACCAATGCAAAGCACTCTTGATAGACTGTGGCTGCAAATAACATATTCTTGGCCCAAACTGAATGTAAACAAATGGACGTGGTATCTTGGGTGATATCTATAACAAAATATGATGATGACCGTGGACGCCCTCCAGGCAATTTATTTATTGGTTGCTAGGATCCTGTGCAGGCCACCAGCATGCTAGCAACAAATTATGCTGTGCAGACCGTCGACAAGGGCAGCCAATGATGTTTTAAAGGCTGTCCAGATCTTATAGCATTAGCATTGTGAGGGCTGCCTGCATCCTAGCAACTAATGACACTTTGTGGCTTACACAGCATCATTTATAGCTTTGATGTAGGCTGCCTGCACAGTGCCATTGGTTGCCAGGATGGCAGTGGCCCACACAGCTCCATATTAGCCAACAACATTGTGTGGATGAGGTGCTGAACATGCAATAAGGACGGAGTTGCTGGTACAAATACTATGGCATCAGTGCCATCCACCACCATACATCCATGCAGCAAATATATGTACAGTACATGATTCCAACTTGTGCCTAAATCTGTCACAAGTAGCAACAGTGTTCTTATGAGTATCTACAAAATTCTTTATGAATTCCAGGGAGTATATCCAGAGTCTTCCAGGTTGGATGAAAGCAGGGACAAAGGGGCGCCAGACCAAGTGCAGCATTAAAATCAATGATTTACTAAAAGGACAAGACAATTGGCAGCTCACGAGAGAGTAGATAAAACAAGTGTGTAAGATTATAATTGTGTGTAGTCTGGATTGGAGCAGGAAGCGGCCGAACGCTGCCGTAACCAGCGTGCAACACAACATGGCGCCGGGTCGGATATGATGTCACATGGAGGGTGTGTGGGACGTGCTGATGTGGAGTGGGCGGTAATGCGCTTTGAAGCAACAGGCTTCTTCTTCAGGGGTCTGAAGATGAAGAGATCCGGAGAAGCTCTGGGATGGACAATTTTAACCCTACACGCTTGTTTTATCTACTATCTCGTGAGTTGCCAATTGTCTTGTCCTTTTAATAAATTATTGATTTTAATGCTGCACTTAGTTTGGCGTCCCTGCTTTTATCCACAGAGTTCACAGCTTCACTCTAAGGGTGCTGCCATCAAGTGCTTTCTCATAAACCTTTTGGACTTCCTCCATGGACTGAAATAGCAATTGCTATGCGTTCATATGATGTGTTGTATTCCCCATCCGTTTGAATCCTCCTCTGTTCTATTTTTATATTGTTATTGTTGCATCGTATGTGCTTGTACACCCCTCTAGGGCTACTATACATCCTTTCTTCCAGGTATATGATGCTGGGTGTAATCCAACCAGGTAGACTAAGGACATCTTGGGGCATAAACAAAGTAGTGCAGTGGACAGTTCAGTATTGAAGGTGAGTATCACAGTGAGTGCTGCTGTTATTATTTTAAAACCATCAATGGAACCCTCCCCTCATTTTGCCCATATAGCCCAGAGTGTATACTCCAGGAGTGCAAATAAACCTGGCATATATAAGTAATAGAGATAGGTCCTAGAGGTGGCATGCGTCTTATTTGACTTAACTTATAGGGGTTGATTTACTAAAGCTTGAAACTGCAAAATTTGGTGCAGTTCCACACAGAAACCAATCAGCTTCCAGGTTTTATTGCCAAAGCTAGATTGAACAAGCTGATGTTAGAACTGATTGGCTAGCATGCAAAGCTGCACCGGTTTTTGCACTCTCCAGCTTTAGTAAATCAACCCCATACTGTGCCTGCACTTTTTGCAAAGGTCCTGAATTCCTGGAATTCAGCTTTAATTCCACAGCTAGGCTGGGTTCACTCTGCTGTGAACTCTACTGCGAATTTAAGCCGTTGCGACTAAATTCGCAAGTCATCTCCAATAATATAGAGTTCTATCAGGGCAGTTCACATAGATGCGTTGCAAATCTAATCCATTAAAAAAAAGGGTCCTGTGCGAGTTTGATCCGTGTGCGATAATGTGCGTTGCGAATTCAGCTCCAAAGACTACAATAGAACACGGATTGAAAACTCAATCTCTCATTCACGTCACTGCAATAGCTTCCCCCTCCAACTCCAGCTACAGCTTTGCAGTACATTCGCACCAACACATGTAGAAATCGCACTTGTGTCTGAACTGAAAAAACTTGCATCGCAATCGTATTAAATTTGCAGAAAATTTGCACTGCAGCAGTGTGAATCCAGCCTTAATCCTTTAAACATGTGCACTTTTAATGGAAATGTGCACCCTTCACAGCATCTTCTGTTGCAATCCGCTATTGCATGCTGCCATAACCAGACAGGAATGTAACAGAGTTTTAAAATTTGATAGCCCTCACAGAGGCAAAAAGTAAAAAAAGAAACATTTTTACAGAAAACACAATAAAAATAGACAATAAGCAACACCAAAATGAACAATATTAAAAGTAAAAAGTACTTAGCAAAGTTTGCCTGGTCCTTAATTTCTTGCAGAGTACAATTCAATTGCAGAGAAGTCCAATTTGGTCTATCAGAGACAACCTTTGCTTTTCTTCATAGTTTCAATGGAGGCAAAAGCTGAGATTGGGACAGATCGGGACATTTTTTCTAGTCACTGAATCCGGTGTTTACAGAACCAATTAAAGGGTCTAAGAGCAGTGGCGGCCCGTCCATGCAGGGTGCAGGGGCACTATCCCCCATTTATGCGGGACGCCGGACGCATGGATTTCATTGGGTTTTTTTTTTTTTTTTGAAGCACGTGATTAGAGCCTGAGGCTCTGATTGACTTCAAAAAAGGGTGGGCTCGTTGCGCAGAATCACTTGTGTGACAATAGTGAATTAATATTCGCATTTGACAACACTGAAGAAATTACACTTTGCTACAATGTAAAGTAGTAAGTGTACAGCTTGTATAACAGTGTAAATTTGCTGTCCCCTCAAAATAACTCAACCCACAGCCAATAATGTCTAAACCGCTGGCAACAAAAGTGAGTACACCCTTAGCAAAAATGTCCAAATTGGGCACAATTAGTAATTTTCCCTCCACAGTGTCATGCGACTCGTTAGTGTTATTTGGGAGCCTGTATACCTCTATCTGGGACCCTGTATACCCCTATCTGGGGCTCTGTATACCCTGTCTGGGACTCTGTATACCCCTATCTGGGGCTCTGTATACCCTGTCTGGGACCTGTATACCCCTATCTGGTGACTGTATACTACTATCTGGGGCTCTGTATACTGCTATCTGGGGCTCTGTATACTGCTATATGGTGACTCTGTATACTGTACTATGGTGACTCTGTATACTGCTATATGGTGCTCTGTAAGTGTATACTGCTATCTGGTGACTCTGTATACCCTATCTGGTTATGCTGGGCTGTATACTCCTGACACAAGGGGTGGAAACGATAAGGGGTGGGGCTTATGAGAAGTGGGAGGGGTAAAAAAGGAAGGGTTGGGTCTGGCGCCCCCCCATCCTAAAATTTCACCAGCCGCCACTGCTGTTCATCATGATTACCCCATTCTTCCCACTCTGTTTGAGATTCATCTGAGTTCAGTATTTTTACAGGACATTTAAAAAAAATGCAGAGATGGGTTTTAACAGCCAGAATGCGTTCCTTTGTTTGTATCCTGGTAAATAAAGCATACTTACCTTATGTGGTGTTCCCATGTTGAGTATATAAGAAGTAGTACAGTGTATTTTATTGCATCATCCCCTACTTGCATAAATAGGAAGTTAAAAAAAAAGTTTTCAGTAAACCTAATATAAAACCATTAGTTACAAATGTTCAAAACATAAACATAAGAAATCTAAAATCTAAGACTGTGTTCAGCTTAAAATGGTACAATTTTTTTTTTTATAACAGAGTTCCTTTGTTGTCATGTTATGGTGTCATAGTGACAAATTTGTTGGATTCCAGACAAAAAAAAACAGAAACAAAAACCACTGTGCCTTTTTTTAATTTTTAAAAATCAACAAAAATTTGTTTTTTCATATTTTTTAACATTTGTTTTCTCACATTTCTATAAAAAAGAAAAATACAAATCAATTTTTGAAAGTATTCTATCAAAGCACTTTCTGTCCCCATAATTTCAATATCAAGTTTGAAAAAAAACAATAAAAGCAATAATTGTTAGACATTCTATCACAAGTTCAAACTCTAAAAAAAGCCTGGGGTTTAAGAGCGTTTATATAGTTTTAAAGCAGTTATACTATAACTGGATGACATTTTTTTAAATTCTTTTCACCTTGTTTATCCTTTGTTGCATTTCAGTGCAGCGGATCTCCTCCAGCCACTATCAGAGTCTTCCTGTCTACATGAACTCGCTCCATCATTGACGACACATTACTGCTCCAGATCGGCTTCCTGTAGACCCTGGACAACACTATGGACCATGTCTGTGTAATGTTTGTCAGCATGGCTGCTTTTAGTCTTATTTGAAATGCAAGGCAGGAACCCAATTGTAAGAAAAAATCAGGGCTGGTGCAAAGATTTTTGGCACCCTAGGCGAAACCTCATTTTGCCACGCCCCTTGGCTCCACCCCTGACTCTACCCCCTTTGCTCTGCCCAGCCTGATCAGTGCCAATCAAAAACAGCCTGATCAGCGCCAATCAAATGCAGCCTCACCAGCGCCCATCAAATACAGCTTCACCAGCATCAATCAATACAGCCTCACCTGTGCCCATCAAATACAGCCTCACCAGCATCAATCAGTACAGCCTCACCTGTGCCCATCAAATACAGCCTCACCAGCATCAGTCAATACAGCCTCACCTGTGCCCATCAAATACAGCTTCACCAGCGCCAATCAATACAGCCTCACCTGTGCCCATCGAATACAGCCTTACCAGCGCCAATCAATACAGCCTCACCTGTGCCCATCAAATACAGCTTCACCAGCATCAATCAATACAGCCTCACCTGTGCCCATCAAATACAGCTTCACCAGCACCAATCAATAGAGCCTTACCTGTGACCATCAAATACAGCTTTACCAGCATCAATCAATACAGCATCACCTGTGCCCATCAAATACAGCTTCACCAGCGCCAATCAATACAGCCTCACCTGTGCCCATCAAATACAGCCTCACCAGCGCCAATCAATACAGCCTCACCTGTGCCCATCAAATACAGCTTCACCAGCGCCAATCAATACAGCCTCACCTGTGCCCATCAGCCGTGGCTCTCCTCTTCACTTCTCCGACACAATTGAGGTGGAGTGGCCTCTGGGCAGGGGGGCTGCTCCTCACCAATTCTGGACTGCACTGATGACATGATCGAGGCAGCTGCCAGCCACGGCTCTCCTCTATGATGGCATGAATCAATGCAGAGCAGCCAGTGACAGATTAACAGGGGCCAGGTGCCCTAGGTGGCAGTGTGACCTAGGCGGCCGCCTACTCTGCCTAGTGGTAGAACCGGCCCTGGAAAAAATTATGCCCAGGCTCAACCGTAAATGCAGCTTCTTGTGGCTGGCTTAGCTCTGGCTAAGGTTTCTCCACACTCCAACAGAATCAAGCCAGCTACTCAGTAACAACCATAAAATGCAAAAAAATTTTTGGCCACGTATAAAAATACAACTGTAACAAGCTAACGTGTTTCAGCTTTAACAACTTTACTGTATGCTATGAAGAAGGCTATTACAGCTGAAACGCGTTAACCTGTTACAGATGTATTTTTATATGTAGCCAATAAAAATGTCATTTTATGGATGATACCAAATGGCCATCTTGATTCTACTACAGGACCAAAATTGGAAGACGGTTGTCAACCTATAATAGGTGGTTCCTGAACAAAGAACTTCATGATAGGATCACAAGCCACTCTTTTGAAACCAAGGTTGAAAACAACTTTTCCAATGACATTTAAAACTTATATGAGATTTTAGTGACTGGATATAGATACACTTTACACTGCTGGGACTCAAAGGTTAAAATTCTGAGTAGAAGCAATATGTTGTGGTTGTATAAATGCTGTTTATCCTCTTTAGTCAGATCTCTTGGTCTTTTTATCTCTTCCATATAAGCAGCTTAGGGCCACTAGGATGACAGCGGCGAAGAATTTTACAGCAACATATGCTGGTAGTACAAAAAGTTCTGTATTCATGTAAAGCATCCAAGGTGGTTCTGTAAAATATGAAACAATTAGGATGTATGAACATATTATTGAACCAAGTATAATATTTTCAGGTCATATTCACACTTGAATTTCATTTAAAAATTAATGTAAAAAAAAAAGTAAAATAATGTAACACACAGGTGTCTACTTATAAAACATGCATTTGATGAATGTCACAAGAATTTGTTCAGGCTGCGTAAATGTTCCCCATATTTTTTCTAATGCTATGGCTTCCTATGATCATCAGCGCCATCCAGAGAACAAATTGCAGTCGATTTTTTCAAAATATATCAATCATAATTGCATTTTGCCTACTAGATGAACCTGATAATTATAGGAAGTCATAAAATTAGAAAATTCTGGGAAGATTTGTACAGCCTGGGTGAATGCTTGTGACATTCATTCAAAAAATGTTTTATAAAGAGACCCCAGAGAGTAGAACTGCAATGCAAAATATTGTAATCTAATCAATTTGACTCTTGCGTGTGTGTATACCCCATATGGACCAAACCAAATATTACACTTCTGGACTTTTTTATTACCCACCAAAAAGGAAATTTCTGCTTTAA
Organism: Glandirana rugosa; assembly: GCA_018402905.1. Classification (NCBI taxonomy): domain Eukaryota; kingdom Metazoa; phylum Chordata; class Amphibia; order Anura; family Ranidae; genus Glandirana; species Glandirana rugosa. The sequence goes on from BLSH010329581.1 coordinate 706,420, forward strand.
GGCCTCCTCCCCCCTCCTCTTCACCAAATGGCACTTTTTTCAGGGGAGAGGGTACCTGATTTTGACCCACTCCAGTTCCACTCAGATCACCTAGGTGATCTGAGCAGAAGTTCTCATCTCCCTCCCCACAGTCTTCTGGGACATATCACAGGTCCCAGAGGACAGCATGACCATTTACAGCCCAACTCACACATGTGCATTGACCACCTGGCTGTGAAACCGCAAGCTGTTATAGCCAGGTGCCCACAGTTGAGATGCTGGCACCAGGGACAGAAGACCAAGGGAAGGAATAACTTGGGTGAGCACATTGCTGGATCCTGGGACAGGCGAGTGTCTGTTTATTAAAAGTCAGCAGCTACAGTTTTTGTAGCTGCTGACTTTAAATAAAGACAAAAATGACTGGAGCTCCTCTTTAAAGATGAACTTCAGTTTTTTGGGTTTTTTTACAAATACTCTAGCTGCCTAATTTTGGGGGGTCTGGGGTCCAGCAGTGTCTTCTGGCAGCCAGTTATTTTTACTGCTGCAGGTCCCCAGTGCCCCCATCTTGTGGTTCCTCAGAAAAGCATATGACGTGTGCCAGGAGGCTTCAGGGTGGGGGAGGCAGGGCAAGGGACATCATCATCGCCTAGGAGAGGATTACCAAAGAGGGAGCAGGGGCTGATAAAAATTGGTATTCGCCTCCCCTCTATCCAATTAAACCTGAAACTCAGTAATTTCCCAGTTGAAACCAATCTGATAAACGTGTAAATCTTGGGTGAAAGTTATGTGAATCTTGTGTGGAAACATTTATAAAAAAAAAAAGCCATTGCGTTAATTTAGTTGTTGATTTTGTGATTTATTTGGCTATTAATATGGTCCGTTGCTCAGGTTTTTTCTTGGGGATGGCTATTTATTTGAAAACCGGAGCACTATGAACCTTCATTTTTCAGGCCTTGAGCCAGCAGGCCCCTAGCGGCAATCAAATGTTAGCCTGTGTAATGACTTACATGGTATGCCATCCGTTTCAAGTGTTTGATTGTGAGTATGCCTATTTGTTTTAAATAAACACTGGATTTTAGCAATATCATACTTTACAGTATATGCCGCCTAAGCTTTTTTCATCTTATGATACAAATGCTGTAGAGAAAGAGGAGGAGGATTTGTACACCCTGAATGGATCACTGCAGCTAAAAACGTTGTCAGCCGATCTTTGCAAAAAAGAGAGGCAATTGATGCTGGCGAGTGTCTGTCTATCAGAGTGGTGAATGGATTATAGGATTTGCACAAGGATACTCAGATGTTGCATGAAGTAACACTTTTAATATTAGTTGTCTGTTCATTTTGCATGGATTGGAATTGTTTTTCACTGGTTTTAGTTCATTTATGAAGGAGCAACTCTCACATTTTAACATTTCATAAACATATATATATATTTTTTTCCTATATACAGTATATATTTCTGTGTTGTTATTTGAATGTATGTGTAATATGAGCAAGATTTATCACTACAGCACTGTATGTAAGACTGATATCCCTTGTACTGATTTAAAGGGTAAGTTCACCATTAAAGAAAAAAATAAACGC
>BLSH010329581.1:707992-718703 GCA_018402905.1 Glandirana rugosa
AACGTGAGGGTTCGATGGACAGACGAGATGGTCCCCAAGGGCTCAGTCCTATCATTCCCTCCAACGGGCGACGTATTCAGTCTGAGAAGGTAGTCCATGAGATTGCGGGTGCAATGTCAGGTTCCTGAAGACTCTCAGGATAGCTGTCTGCCCTTAACTCCGATACAATTCTTTGAGAGCAGGAAAATCAATGAACTGGAAGAGTGCTCACCAGCATCCTTACGGTTCATTGAGTCTATTTATTCACAGGAGAGTGTGAATGAAAGGCGCGGCTCTGCGTCAGGAGCCCAGCATGGCAATGCTGTTTTCAAATTGTGACAGTGGTGAGGGGAGAAGATCCGCTGCCTGCTGTCATAGGAAAGGGAGTGTCACGTACCTGATGGAAGAGTCTGACTTATGCAGCGGGCAACCTCCCTTACTATCCTGACTCGGGAACCCCTGGTAGAGCAGACAGGTAGCTTGGGAGTGCAAGATGGCACGAGGGTCGGACTGGGTCACTGGTGTTGGTAGGAAGTCTGTTGGTGCACTCGTGCACAAGAAGCGTGGTTGTACAGGCTGGGTTGTGTAACAGGCTGGCTGTGCGGTACAGGAGGAGCAGGTAGATGGATGGTCGGGTTCAGGCAAGGTCGTTAACAGGCGGGCAGCGAAGTACAGAAGGGTCAGGCAAGAGAGCGGTCGTAGAAAATCCAGGGGTCGGTGCAGGCAGAAATCAGCAGGGTCAGGCAAGCCGGGTCACAGGAACAGAGAATCAGAGTACAGGTAAACCGGGAACGCACACTACATGCTGTGGATCAGACAGCACTTGCTGCAGGGCGTGCTGGATCGAAATAGAGCTGTTTGGCGCCGTTTCCGGCGCGTGCGCGCGCACGCGAACGAGCGTGAATGCGCGCAAACGCTCCATTAGCGGCAAAAAGTCCACTTTTCTGTAGGATTTCCTCTAACAGGGAGAATGGGGGGGATGCTGAACTTGTTTTGACTGAGTTTGCACAGTATGTTCTGGAGTTTCTGGCTTGCCATGCAGCCAGTGTACTGTCTGAGAGGGTCTTCAGTGCAGTAGAAGATTTTGTTATGTAACTTTCGTAAATCTGTCTGTTCCCTGACATCATGGACCAGCTCACTTTGATCAAAATGAACCAGTCTTGGATTATCTATGGCTACGAAAACTCTGCTACTGTTTGCTGCAGGTTAAATCCTACTTTGTGCCTTGAGGTTTGTGGCCCAGTCTTGTTATTTCTAAGATAATACACTCTAATGTTTACTGCAAGATAAAACCTGCCTTGTCTCTCCCTCTTCTATTGTGGCCTAATTACTGTATGCTGCTTACATATTGTCCATATAAATGTAATAGGGAGAATTGAATCACACATCCAAAATATATTATGCCACAATACAGTGTCATTGATGCTGTTTTTGAAAATTGTACTATTGTGTAATACTACATACAGCTTAAAGGCATCTCCCAAGCATATAATGTGAAGGATCAGTGTTTTTACATGTCACCCTCAGGCCTCATACACACGGGCGTTTTGGGCACCGGCGTTTGTAGGCGTTTTTTTCCAGCTCTCCATGTTATTCAATGGCCCTCTAAAAACGCCGGCGTTTGTGGGCAGTAGAGGGCGTCGGCGTTAGTGAGCTGTAGCTAGAACGCGGGACCAGTGCGTTCTGAAGCTGCAGCGTCATGGCGTTTCTTGATGCCGGGCCGGCAAAACACTCATTAACGTTGCTTAACGTTATATACACAGCTCTGCGCCCCCCACCCCAAAGCACCTTGTCCCCATGTTGATGGGGACAAGAGCCTCTTCCCGACAACCCTGGCCGTTGGTTGTCGGGGTCTGCGGGCGGGGGCTTATCGGAATCTGGAAGCCCCCTTTAACAAGGGGGCCCCCAGATGCCGGGCCCCCCACCCTATGTAAATGAGTATGGGGTACATCGTACCCCTACCCATTTACCTGGGGGGAAAAAGTGTACAAAAAAAAACCACGACACAGCTTTTTAAAATATTTTATTAAATCCGCTCTGGCATCTTCTCCCCTCTCTTCTTTCTTCGGCTCTTTTGCGGGGTCTTCTGTCTTCTGAGGGGTCTTCTGCGGGGTTCTTCTGCTGGGTTCTTCAGCTCTTTTGCTCTTTTGCTGCTGTCTCCCCGGCTTCCTTCTCCCTCTTCTTCTTCTTCTTCTTCTTCCCCTTCTTCTGGAGCTGTTGACTCGTCGCTCTCTTCCACTCGAATACCGGGTCCCCACCCCCTTTCCTGGCCTGCCAGGCTGCGTGCTCGGATAAGGGTCTGGTATGGATTTTGGGGGGACCCTACGCCGTTTTTTTTCGGCGTGGGGTCTCCTCTTAAAATCCCTGCCAGATCGAAGAGCCTGGTATGCTCTGGGGGGGGGACCCCACGCAAATTTTTTTGCGGGGGTTCCCCTTTAAGACACGGCACACAAGTCGCGCCGCAAGTCGGATCGCCGCGATCCAACTTCTGGTGCGGCTTCTATTCAAATCAATGGGCTCCTATAGGGAACCATTGATTTTGAATAGAGGCAGAAAACGCCGCAAAAAGCTGGCGTGAAAAAACATCCATTGACGTCAATGCAAAACGCCAAGCAAAACGTCAGTTTTTTCCCCTGACGTCAGGCCCGGCGTTTTGCTTATTTTTCTGCAAACGCCCGTGTGTATGAGGCCTCAAAGTCACATTATAAGAACAACCCATTAGAAAATATTTTCACATTTTTTTGCTTTGGTAAATGTCACCCTTAGTAAAGCTCAGTTTCTCTTGGGATTTCTTGAAAATGGCTTGCCTATTAGCTTTTAAAACTGCCATTATTTAATATAATAATATCATATAATTATATAATATAATTTAATAAAATAGGATTTGTCCCTTCCCTGTAAGGTCTTCAGTGGGGTTCATGACTTACTTTTTTGTGGATTTAATGCTGGATTCAGTGAATCAAATTTGAACAGATTCAACCTACTTATTAGTTCCAGATGTACAGTGAAATTTAAAATATGGTGTTAAATCCTTCTTAACGTTACCTTTGACAATTAGTTTAGTTCCTCCTGCATGCTGAATATTATCTTCATATTGGTTGTCATCTGCACACAATTTGATCACCACAAAGCAGTGAAATAAAGTATTGTCTGCCTTAGTCACATTCTCTATCATTAGATTAGTCATCCCTGTTTTGGATGTCCGATTTTTATATTGCGAATGAACCATCTCATGGATGGGGTGGTAAGCATACGGTCCAGTTACATTCCCCACTCTCCAGTATACATTGACCTGCATAGCCTCTCTCTCTGTATACCGACTGCTTAAGGTATAGGAGCAGGAAAGGTTTACTGAATGTCCTTCCTGCACTCTGATCTCATCAGTTGGTTGATCCCAGGATGACTGGTAATCTAGAAGAAAAGAGGATTGCAATAATTTGATTTATAACATGGAAGAGATAAACCAATCCACATTTATTAAAGAGCAAAAATTCAGTCCTGTTTTTACATAGTACCAGATGTTGTGCATCAGTTTTCAGACCTGGCAAAAAAAAACCCCCAGACCCTCATTAGCTTCATAGCTAACCATTGCAGACATCTCTTTAGGGAATGCTGGTGTTCTATCTGATATGTTGGCCCTCTGGCTTTAAAGCTGAACTCCAAATTTATTTTCTGTAGAACTGAATGGAATGATCAATCTAAGCATAGATCATACCTGTGTACCATGTTGCTCTGTTGTCTGCAGATCCCCTGATATTCTGGGTTTAGTTCTTGTTTTTTATCAGTGTCAGCCCGACCATTAAGGGCGCATGGGCACCGCCCCCCCATCCATGCATCCGGCCCCCTAATCTACATGAGGGGTGCCAGACATATGGATTCCAATGGAGTTTTTTTTTTTTTGAAGCACGTGATTAGAGCCAGAGGCTCTAATAAGCTTCAAAAACAGGGTGCGCTCACCCGTTTGTGTGACAATTGTGAATTAAACTTCACTATCACACTGATTCTCCTCCCGTCCAATCAGGAAGCGGGTCATGAGACCTGTTTCTCAGTTGGGTGAAAGGAGAAGCAATCCTATTGGCCTAGGAGGAGGAGGGAGGAGACGATGCAGGGGAAGCCCGACTGACCGATCCACCAGCCACCATGGAGCAGCGGGGCGGTCCTCGCTCTATAGACAGCCGGAGTTCAGTATAGAGTCAGGGATGCCTGTGTGCTGTGCCCACTATACCCATCCCCTGTCAGGGTAGGCTTCAAGACGGAGGGGAGGCAAGAAAGCCAGGACACATGGGGGGAAGCTGCCACCAGCGGTCACTTTCCATCCGGAGATAGCAGCACAAAGTAGCAGGAGGTGTGTATGGTGCGTGATGGTGGGCTGGAGCGATGGGGGGCATTAAGTCCATCTGCCGCCCCCCCGACTGATGGAGCACCAGCTGCCACTGCTTTGTGTCATGTGACACTCTATATATCTGCTGATAGACTCGGCCCCTTCCACAGGCACTTCCTGCACTTACCGGAGTCTATAACACACCCCTTTGTAGTCTGTGCAAATGATGTAACTTCCTTCACAGCTTTGATGGTGGGTGGGATGAATACATCCTAATTAGCATTCAATCCTGTCCAGTCACATTTACAGAAGGAGTCCAAACCTCCCAAGTCCCATCTCACAGACCACAGCATTATTTAAGAAGGAAACCCCTTCATACACACACAAATACAGCCTGTTCTGGTAGCTAGCTGTGCTGCTGCTGGGCTGGATTGAATGGATCACAATTAGAATTCAGCCCTGCCCAGTTAAATATGCCGACCAGTATGAGCAGGGAGCCCTCAGATCCCACCTTCCCAGATCCCTGCTCCTTAGATCCCACCTTCCCAGAGCCTTGTCCCTCAGATCCTACTCTCCCAGAGCTCTGCCCCTCAGATCCCTCCTTCCCAGGGCCCTGCCACTCAGATACCACCCTGCCCCTCAGATTCCGCCTTCCCAGAGCCCTGATCTGCGTGAAGTGATTCTTTAACATAAGAAGGAAGCACCTTCATAATACTCTCCCATAGCCCTTCCTCTGTAGTCAAGAATGACACAGGAGGAGGTATGACACATTTACACCTTTCACCAGCTCATAAAGGCCCAGAAACACTCATAGTAACCCTAGGACCCGCCCACATCAACTCCCAGAACTGTTACAAGTGACTCCCATAGACTGCCCTGAAACTACAGAGGTTCAAAGGGTCATGGGACATGTAGTATCAGGACTGGTAAAGGAAGAAAATAGGAGGTCAAAAAACTTTGACACAGAAACCTGCTGTATACAGCTAAAGGAGGTAAGTTACCCACAAACTGACATCGGGGTTGTGATTAATTTACATGCACAATGCATCTGTTTTTTAGGAGATGAAAAGCTGGAGTTCTACTTTAAGTCCTACTCTGCAGGTATGTAGATAAGGTCTTCTGATTTTACTCTGACTTCTGGACCTATGGACTTGTATTGGGTCAATGACTCAGAAGGCATTGAAGGCAGTGGGGCTAATTTACTAAAGGCAAAAAGACTATGCAATTTGCATGTGCAGTTGCTCTAGAGCAGGGGTCTCCAAACTTTTTAAACAAAGGGCCAGTTTACTGTGCTTCAGGCTTTAGCGGGCCGGACTGTGGCCAGTGTGAGTAGAAAATGTCCCGGCATCAGTGGGAGTAAACACTGTCTCGTCATTGGTTTTAACAGGAGGAATAGTGCTCCATTGTTATTTTTAGCAGGAGGAGTGGTGCCCCATCTATGGAGTCAGTGGGAGGAATGATGCCCCATAATTGGTCTTAATAGGAAGAACAGTGCCCCATCGAAGGTGTCAGAGGGAGGAATGATGCCCCATAATTGCTCTTAGAAGGAAGAACAGTGCCCCATCTATGGTGTCAGTGGGAGGAATGGTGCCTCATCATTGGTCTTAGTAGGAGGCACAGTGCCCTATCGATAGTGTCAGTGGGAGGAATGATGTCACATCATTGGTCTTAGTAGAAAGAACAGTGCCCCATCAATGGTGTCAGTGGGAGGAATAGTGCCCCATTATTGGTCTTAGTAGGAGGAATAGTGCCCCATTGATGGCATTGGTGGGAGGAATGGTGCCTCATCATTGATTTCAGTTGCAGGAATAGTTTCCCAAGGGCCGGATAGAAGCAAGAAAAGGGATATATCTGGCCCCCAGGCCACAGTTTAGAGACCACTGCTCTAGAGATTAGTAAGAGGTAAAGTTTTACTTTACAAAAAACACCCAATCACATGTACAAAAATACAAAAACCAGCATTTTTCTTGCACATGATTGGATGATGGAAGCCATCTGAGCTTCCCCTCATTTTCTAAGCTCTGGAACAACCGCACAGGCAAAATGCACAGTCTATTTGACTTTCGGAAATCAACCCCAGTGGGTGACCACAAAAGCAAGTATTTTCAGAAGAAGGCCAGGAATGGCAAGCTCCATATTTTTTCAGTACATGTTAACCATAAAATGTCTGTCCAGTAAAAAAACATTTTTTTTTGTTTTGGACAGAGTGAGAAAAGATAAGTATTTCTGATGGGCTTTACTGCTATCTGGAGCTCCGTTGGAGAGTTTTCCCCTCACTTCCTGTCCTGCTGACATTTTTACTTCTGTCTGTTTTGTTGAAAAGTTCTCCTCACTTCCTGCCCAGCATAACATTGTAATCAGCATTGAATGTAAGGAGGGGAAATCAGTCTTGCAGAGCAGTAAAAACCCGGCTTTTTCAACCTATAAATTATTAGCCAGACCAACACTTTAACCTTTCACTACCCAGCTACTGCATATGTGCTGAGAGTGCACTCATAGATAGCTCCCGGTCTCTAGTAATGATTAGGAGTTGGTTGGATCATCTCTCAATCATGTGACCATTGATACACCCAAACACAGTGGTCATATGTTCAGGCAGCCCTTCCTGCCCCCCAGGCATAAAGACCCAGTTAAAGGGACACCAGTGCTGAGCAGGAATGGGATTAATCATAGACTACAAAGAAAAGGATAGTGTGCTATATTATACCTGCAATGATGAGCCTTGTAAATTGTTTGCTTTTTAATGTTGCTCCCATTGTAGAAACAACACAGCAATAACTTTGATGATCTTGTACGTGGATGTTATGAATGTGCAGTGAGACATCTTGATTAAAGTTGACCAGAGAGTACCGGCCATATCGACTTGCATTGCTCCACTTATGTATGGGTTTATCAGCACATAAGTTATAATAATTGTCCGCATAATTCCAGGTGACATAGGTAAGATGTAAGGTGTTCTTGGAATAATAACACGGAATGATGACCTCTTCACCCGAAACAGCCATCAGTTCATCCAGCTGAGTAATATATTCTTTACCTAAAGAAAGAAAATAGGTTAGAGGGGTATGTATGTGTAGCGCCCTCTGTGCTAGATAGGTGTGTAGAGTGAGGATTTTTTTTGCTAGGGAAGGCAAATTTAGGCAAATTTAGTCAGGCCTGACATTGTGCAGGCCTGATTGTTTTGATTCTGGGCTGGGAGTGGCTCAGGTAGGACTGGGTGATTCACAGATGAGGTCACTAGGACCTCCCACTTCTTGCCAGAAGCTGGTGGAATCTTCTGGACAGAGAGCTGTGAGGGGAGGTGTTCTAAAGAGCCCTGAGCAATCCCCGTTCTGGATTGGAAGGGGGCAGGCCTCCTTAAATACTTAGGGTTAGTCCAATCTGGAGGAGAAGTTTGGGTTGAAGTCTGGAGAGGGAGTAGTGTGGGCTGTCGTGGCCAGGAGAAGCTCCCAGTCTGGACTGTTCGTGTACAGCCAGGAGGAGAGAGATCTTGGTGGCAGGCACACGGCAGAATAGAAAGGATAGCAGGAGAGAGCACTATCCGGGAGAGATCTCCAGTGTGGAACTACAAGTATTAGGATGTCGGTGAGCAACATACCCTGGGAAACTGTTAGAGGCATGCCCAAACGGATTGGGGTGAGAGACAATCTGGGAAGGATGCAGAAGCCAGTATAGGATTCCTGTGTTGCTGTGGTAGTGAAGAAGGCCATAGAAACTGGAGGAGCTGAAGGGGCCTGCAGAAAGATGGGCTGGGAGTAGTAGTCCATCAAGCCAGTTAGCATACAGTACTTTGCTACATTTTGGTGGCCATCTGCCTCTACCTGTAAATGGTGTTCCGGAGGCCTTTTTTCAAATACAGCAGGCCTCATCATGTGCTAGCTAGGCTGGAAGAAGAAGAAGGAGGCCTGATAAATATCTTTTCAGGTCTCACCTGTGAGAAGCAAGTGTTGTGCAGGAGAGAGGAAACAGGAGTGGAACGGTCAGCAAGTGTTGTGCTGGAGAGCATTTTGGAGAAGTGAATATACTGTTGAGTATATATAGTGGTCCCATGTACGGAACTGTTCAATTCTCGGGCATCCCATAATCATCCCTACTCCTATCCAAGTTCAAATTTCCCTAAGAAATTAAACAAAACAAAGATGCCGGCTTGTTCAGTGACTCTGGATGCAGTATGGATGTGATTGAGATCAGTGTGATCAGGTGAACCACATCAACCAGCCACCCCTAAGGGGGCCATTGGCTACATATGTATAGGGGCCTTGTCACGGTCAGTGGTCAGGCTGTAAGACAGGTATCTATAGCAGCAGAGAGGCCCCCACTGATCAGCTGAATAAGTTCAAAAGCAGGTCACCCTGGAAGATAAAACGGGCTCACCCGAGTTGCCTGGTCTAACTGGTGTTCACCAGAGCTCCTTATGGTGGAGATGGATTTTGCTGCATGTTAGTACTAGGTCATGGTCCTCAGGATTGCCCCACCAGGAAGTGAGAAACCAAGGGTCCAGTAGCAGATATAGCAAGTAGGGATCAAGCAAAACTGTAGTCGAGGAACAAGCCAAAGATCAGTAGCAAATGGTTGCAGGTTGGGATTAAGCAGAAGTGTAGTCGAGGAACAACCCAAAAGTCTGTAACAAAAGGTTTCAGGTTGGGATTGAGCAGAAGGGTAGTGGCGGGACAAGCCAAGGTCAGTAATGAGTTGTAGTGAAGATATGGATGGCAGTAGGAAAGACAAGAGCAAGATATTGGCTGGAGAGAGCACAATAATCTGGCAAACAGCAAGTGCAAAGCCATGGATTAAATAGAAAGTTCATGGGAGGAGCAAGGAGCTCATGATTCAAGAGAAACAAGGCACAAGGTAGGATTCTCCAATGGATCAGAGAGGGTGCTGTACAGCATCTCAGGTGGCTCAACAAGAAGAGCTACCGCCAGTCACAGCTGAGGTTGTGGGTACAGATCCTGGCCCTGAGAGGCCTGAACAGAGGATTACATTTTTGTAGGCAGCAGGGTCTTCCCAATGATTGCTGAAAGATCCTGGAGAGAGAGAGCCAGCTCCATTGTTCCCTTTATCTAGTCCCAGGGGAGGTGTGCACACCTAAGGTGAGCTGAGTGACAGGATCTCTTCAGAGCTCCAGGCATAAAAAAACTTTCATTGAACTACATTCCTCAATAGCCACAAAGGACACAAATCCACCTTGTGTGTACCAACTGCCTTTACAAATCCGAATTTTACCTTGTAAAAGTAGCAGTAACATCATTCCTGTACATAGCCTAGGTAGGGAGAAGCGCTGTGGGAGGGACTCAGTAGGCTCCACGCACTACAGGCTGTCTGCAGAAAACTGCAGGAGGGGGCGGAAGCAAGACCAGTCATCCTGCTCAAGGAAAGAGAGCAGCAGTGAGCAGTCTTTATTACAGGAAGTCTCACACTGGATTACTGCACAGATCTGGAAGAAATGCACAAATTACACCAAGATTCAAGGAAGAATACACATAACAAATGAATTTAGCCAAAATTTGCTTATTCTGGAGTTAACCTTTAACCACTTTGCTTCCTTGCCATTTTTTTTCTATCATGTGCCCCATGTCTCAGTTTCAGTAATTGTTGCTGTCACCCAAGAATGTCTTCAATAAAAACACATCAGTCTTTTTTAAACCTTGTTTCATGCATTCCCATTGCGTTTAAGCAAAGATAATGCATTTGATTTTTAAATGTATTCATGTTGTCATATCTATAAAAGTACAGCCTGAGTCAATTCACTTTTATGGGGCTCTGAAGGTGCCCCATATCCCCCCGATGACTAATGAACCCAAAATAGACATGTATTCCATCAGTTAGCTGTTGTTTCCAGGCTACAGGGAAGATGCCAATCAAGCATGATCTTTGTTTAATTAGCTGCAGTGAAGGGCAGGGGAGACACTGCAGGTCTATTAGACCCCTAATATCTCCATAAAGAGGACCTGTCACATGCCTATGCTATCATATAGGGAGCTTGTTAGCCCCTTTGTGATAGAAATTTAAAGCGGAGCCAGACCCAAAAGGGGAAGCTCTGCATGTCTGCCTCCTCCCCTCCTCCACTGCCACATTTGGCACCTTCTGGGGGGAGTGGGTTGCGGGTGCCTGGTTTTGACAGGTACCCGCTCCCAATTCCGGCTCAGTTTGCTACTGCAAAGTTAGCCAAAAGTTCAGCCCCCTCCTTGCCCCACAGCCGGCCCATTCACAAAGCACAGCGGCACGTGCAGTAGGAAACTGGCTGTGAAGCCCCAAGGCTTCCCTGCTGGTTTCCCTTAGCTAAGATGGCGGCGCCAGCCCCTGAGAGCCAATTCAAGAATTGGACAATGAAATAGGAGGGGGTTGGGGACTTTAAATGAGGCACAAGTGGGTAGATCAAGTGTCTCCATCCCTATTAATCAATTTGAG
>BLSH010329581.1:741646-760969 GCA_018402905.1 Glandirana rugosa
CCAGATAACAACGACTAACGTCCCCTAAATACAATGATTAAAATAACTATAGTAATATTAAGTAAGGTAAGTTTAATGAATCGTAGTGTTTTGCTATGAACCAATACGTAAGAGATTTTCCCCGCCATGACTTTCCACTCATCCCTCACCTTGATTCTTTGCGACGAGTGTCCACTCATTCCCCGCCTCTGTTCCCCACCGAGTCTTCAACCCTCATGGACGTGGATAAGAGACTGTTGTTTTTCGGACGTATGGAGATATCTGGGTGAGACAGGTCTGTCATACCAGTGGACGACTGAACCGTGGTAGGTGTTCGTTTTTTGTCAGCAGGTGACCATACTGTCTGGACAGAGTGGGTCTATAGAGGTATGCAGGCTTTTTGTTGTCAGAGAATAGGTGCAGGTACTCCCAACTTCTGAGCCACCCCTTGTCTCCGCCCCTTACTCACCTGTGAGCAGCGTTTCTTAGTTCCACTCCCTACTCACCTTTCAGTACCGCCCCTTTTAGAGAATGCATAACCAAGTATCGTTTTGTGATGCTAAGTAATTTGAATGGAATGAATTATAATGATATCAATAAAATTAGTAACATAAATCCCCTGCAATCAGCAACAATAGACCCCCTCCCAGCAACAATACATCCGACCAGCAACAATAGATCCCACCAGCAACAATAGATCCACCAGCAACAATAGATCTCCCAGCAATAATAAATCCACCTCAGCAACTATAGACCCCACCCCCAGCAGCAACAATAGGCCCCCCAACAATTACAATACACTTCTTCAGCAACAATAGACCCCCAAGCAACAATGGGTTGTCTCCCTGCAACAATATAACCCCCAGCAAGAACAGATCCCCTAGCAGCCAACATGAATAAATCCTCCAGCAGACAACAACAGTAGACCCCCACCTAATTGTAGATCCCTTCCAGCAACCATTGACCCCCAAACAAAAAAGCCCCCCCCAGCAACCACAGACTTCCCCAGCAACAATAGATACCCAAGCAGCCAGCATCAATAGACCCTCGAGCACACCCCAGCACCCCTTGTCATTACATACATTCAGTGTTGGAGGTGCCGGAGCGGCGTTCCCCCATGTTCCCGATGAAAAAAAAGCCCTGGAGGTATGTCAATGCATAAAAGCAGCAACTGAAACTCTCTGCCTCCTGTTAAATCCATTGGAAGAAGTGAGAGTATATATTTACCCGGAAACTGGAGAAGAGTGCCGTGTCGATTATACTGGATCACAAAATTATTTTTAATGCTGTACAATTGGCAGCAAAATATCGGACCATCTGTTGGCTCCAGTTCTGTAATTGTAATGTATTCCGTCAGATTCCTGTTAGGATCCCTTTCTCTGTAGAGCCTTCCTTCATATTTCTCTATAATATTCCCAGAAGGGGAAAATATCCTCCTCTTGTCTGATAAGCAGAATTCTTCATCTGTCTCCCCCCAGACGATCCGTATATCTTCATCCTGATCCCGGGGCACGGAGTATGAACATGGAATGGTAACAGAACCTCCAGACTGCACTTGTTGAGTTCTCTGCTGATGTGCACACCTAGAGGATTGTGTGCTCCCTAAAACAAGAAAATCAGACGAGATTTAATATCCACAAAAAAGTGTAGTGTTTTTTCATTGATATTCTAGATGTAAACATAGAAGAGAAGTTTATGGGATTATTTAGAAAAAAAACCCTGTGTGAATGCCTGAGCGTTCCCACAGCCATCAAGAACAATCCCCAGATTGTGTAATATGTTTATTTCCTATGATCGTCAGCTCCATCTAGTGGCCATAATGCAGTATTTTCTTGACTGAGGTGTTTCAGGAAAATATCATGATATAGCCATGAGATGGAGCTGCAGATCATAGGAAATAAATAGAAAATGACATTTCGCTCATATTAGATACATTATGGGGATTATTTTTGACCACTGCACAAATGCTGGGACATAGTGAATTTGTTATAAATAGACCCCTTTCTGTCACATTGCTTACATTTTATCTAAGAAGAGAGCCAGTATGCTGTTCATCCTAATGAATTTCTGTGTATATACATGCTGGTATACACTATATTACTAAAAGTATTGGGACGCTTGCCTACACACACATAAAACATACCAGTCTTAGTCCGTAGGGTTCAGTAATGAGTCGGCCCACCCTTTGCAGCTATAACAGCTTCAACTCTTCTGGGAAGGCTGCCCACAAGGTTTAGGAGTGTCTATGGGAATGTTTGACCATTCTTCTAGAAGAGCATTTGTGAGGTCAGGCACTGATGTTGGATGAGAAGGCCTGGCTCATAGTCTGCACTCTAATTCATCACAAAGGCAATCTATCGCGCTGAAGTCAGGACTCTGTGCAGGCCAGTCATGTTCCTCCACCCCAAACGCGCTCATCTATGTCTTTATGGACCTTGCTTTGTATACTAGTCCAAACCATTTGGTGAAGGGGTTGTTTTTCAGGGGTTGGGCTTGGCCCTTTAGTTCCAGTGAATGGAACTCTTAAGGCGTCAGCTTACCAAGACATTTTGAACAATTTCATGCTGCCAGTTTGGGGATGGCCCCTTCCTGTTCCAACATGACTGTGCACCAGTGCACAAAGCAAGGTCCATAAAGACATGGATGAGAGAGTTTGGGGGGAAGGAACTTGACTGGCCTGCACAGAGTCCTGACATCAACCCAATAGAACACCTTTGGGATGAATTAGAGTGGAGACTGTGAGCCAGGCCTTCTCATCCAACATCAGTGCCTGACCTCACAAATGCGCTTCTGGAAGAATGGTCAAACATTCCCATAGACACTCCTAAACCAGAAGAGTTGAAGCTGTTATAGCTGCAAACTCAATATTGAACCCTACGGACTAAGACTGGGATGCCATTAAAGTTCATGGGCGTGTAAAGGCAGGCGTCCTAATACTTTTGGTAATATAGTGTATAACAGCATGGATATACACAGAAATCAATTAGGATGAACAGCATACTAGCTCTCTTCTTCATACTTCTGCTCTCATACTTCATATGTAATAATAACTTGGAATGAGACTATTTGTCAAAGCGAGCTTTCATGTACTATAATAGTCTGAGATATGGAGTTGCTATATTCTTCTTCCTTTTCTTCTCCCCTCGCAAATGTATATCAAAGATTACCATCCATCATTGCCTTGTATTTACTCCCAGATAATGACCTAATTTGCTCCAAAAAGATCTACCTCAAGCCAGAGGAGGAGGATACAGCCACCCTTTACCCCCTTCCCCTTCATCCATGTGTCTTTTATCTAACTGCCCCCTCTCTTCCCTTTGAATCCTCTTTGAATCCTCTTTCTGTGACCCCATTTTCCCCTTTCCATATTTTCTCTAATGCTCTCTCTCTCTTCTTGTTGTTACTAGATTATTTTTCATTATCACTTTATTTATCCCAGTCAGCTAACGCACTTAACCATCTCAGCCCCGGAAGGATTTGCTGCTTTAGGACCGGAGCACTTTTTGCGATTCGGCGATGCGTCGCTTTAACTGACAATTGCGCGGTCGTGCGACGTTGTACCCAAACAAAATTTGTATCCTTTTTTTTCACAAATAGAGCTTTCTTTTGGTGGTATTTGATCCCCTCTGCGTCATTTCTGATCGCCGCTATAAACAAAAGAAGAGCGACCATTTTGCAAAAAAAAAAACAAATTTCTTACTTTTTGCTAAAATACAAATCCAAAAAAAAATATAAAAAAAACATTTTTTTTCATCGTTTTTGGCCGGTTTATATTCTTCCTCATATTTGCGATAAAAAAAATCACAATCGGCGTTTATTGATTAGTTTGCGCAAAAGTGGTCGCGTTTACGGATGATGAGAATTCATTTTTGGGGTTTTTATTATTTTTTTTTTTACTAGTAATGGCGGCGATCTGCGATTTTTAGCGGTGCTGCGATATTGGGGCAGACATGTCGGACTATTTTGACACTTTTTTGGGACCATTGGCATTTATACAGCGATCAGTGCTATAAAAATGCACTGATTACTGTGTAAATGTCATTGGCAGTGAAGGGGTTAACCTGGAGGGGGCGCTCTAAGGGTTAACTGTGTTCCCTGGGCGTGTTCTAACTGTGGGGGGACTGCCCTGGCTGGAGAAGGGAAGTGGTCACAGCTTCCATGTAGAGGAAGGCTGTGATCACAGCCCTTCCCCCTCACAGAACGGAGGTCCGTGTTTACTTACACAGACCTCCGTTCTTTCACTCCGGGGGCGGGGGGGCATCGCGGGTGGCCGGCGGAGATCGAATCCGCCGCACCCGCTCTCTGGCCCTCCCCGGACACAGTGAGCGCGCTCCCCGCGTTACAGAGCCACCTTGTCGCCGTCAAATGCCGATCAGCCGTCGGCAAGTGGTTAAACAGCATTTATTGACTCAATAGTATCACAGGAATAGAGCACCATTTTTTACCTATTTTATTAAACCTTATCCTGGTTTTTGAGTAGCAGCTGTTCCACTAATTGAATGCAGCACATGGTTTTGTGTTTATTATAGGCACACTTGTGGCAGATAAGAAATGACAAAGTATTCTCACAGCCTTTTCTTCTAAATTCTGGCCATCACAATTCTTCCTGTGCCCAAACTGGCTGCCCATTTATTAGCAAAGGCAACAGCTTCCATAGGTGGACTTACCTTGCAGTTGCACTTACCAAGAAAGCAGAAAATGATCAAAATGAAGAGTCCCATGTCTCCATATACGGTGTGGTGGACGGAAGAGTCTTTCATCTGGTGCTCTTATCTTGCTTTAATGAAGGAGGAAATGAGCAAAACACAAGATGAAGAAATAGCGGAATTATGTTCAGAAAGTCCAGGAAGTAATATTTAACCTCCAGCTGTCCAGGCCAATTCTGACATTTCTCCCTGATTTTTTTTTTGGCTAGAAACTTACTCAGAACCCTCAAACATTACATATATTGTGACGTTATGCAAGGCGCAGTAGTGGACGCATGCGTTCATTTTGAGTGGACTAAGGTGGAATCCAGTCCAGGTGTTACCAGCCACCTTGGCAGGCTTGGTTCCGGACTGGATTTTGTGACCCTCTTGAGCCCACTCTCTGGTGGTGTTTAAATGACCAGGAAAACAGCACAATGTTGCTCTGGCCTGGGACTCAGAAGCCTTGATTCTGAGGGAGCTGATCTGGGAAGTGTTTGCGTACAGACTGTAAGGAAAAGGTTTGCATATTGCTTACATTTTGTGGCTGTCTGGGACCATTTTGTGGGTGTCTGGGATTAGCCCCGCACCATATAGTGAAGAGAACTATACTGTTTTGTTTAGCACTGGACGGCAAGGATTTGTTTTCTATTTTGTTTTGTTTTATTTATTGCACCCCTGACAATAAAGCTGGCTACACATCAGACTTTTAAAAACCTGCTGTCTGGACTACCTTCATCCCAGGGGAGGTGATCTCCCATTTAAGCAATCCCTCACACATGGTGGACTCAGTGGACAATTTCCTAAAAAATGGAGGAGGTGATAAAAGCCCTGTTGCAGGCCAATGCAGCCCAGCGGGAGGCGAACCGACAGTTTGCGGAGGCCCTGCTGGAGTTAAAGAAGGGGCCCGCAGCTCCTCCGCCGGTGGAACAAAAAATGGTATGAGTCAGCTACTACCTGCAGAAGATGACCCCTGCGGATGATGTGGAGGCATACCTCACCACTTTTGAGAGAGCCGCTGTCTGGGAAGGATGGAAAAAAGGACAATGGTCGGGGTGGTGTTTCTTCCCGAGTTAAATGCTTAGTGATGAACCGGAATCAACGTCTGTGATGACCCTCTATAGGAGGAGCGAAACGCGTTGACGCCATTTCCGGTCTATCGCAACCATCGACATCACTTTCGCCTGCGGTGGAACGCGCACTGTGTAGAAGATATTGAGAGCGATGCTTTCTTGTCCCGTTTTTTCTGTAATTAGTTTGTTTGGTGCAATAAAAGTATTTTAAACAGTACTTCACTATGAGGCTCTTTGTTTTCCTGAGCGCATTGGAGAGGGAGCTCTTGGTCACTTTGTCATATTCCACCACCAGTACCTAGCTTGTTTGACCCCCAGACTGAAAAGCTAGGGGTTCATTGTTTCTGGTGAGTGGGGCCACATGAGGGGTTTTACACCGAGCACTGTCGACTGGAGCACTGTGGAGCACTTTGTCACTTTCTAAGAACTTCAGTCACTTTTTTGGGATGAACTATCCGGTTACTTTGTGACACTTTATTGCATTTTGGCACTTTGCTGGACTTTTATAAGGACTTTCTAACGTTCACAATTTAGTCATATCACCAATTTTGTGACATTTTGTTGTATTCTTTTTTGCACCTTTTTGATATTTATTGAGATATTTCATTTTTTTTCAATTTATATGTATTTATTTCACTTATTATTATTGAGCAGTCATTCATATATGCTTTATGGTTATGTGTATGTGTGACCAGAGGGGTTGGCGTGGCTTTATTTGTTCTTTATCAATTCATTCAGGATCATAGGATCCTGCGAGCAGCAGCCCCCTTCCTCACAACAACTCACTTAGGTCATATTTCTCCTTTTTGCTTTGGTTTACGCATTTTAATTTATCCTCAACACAGATTGTTTGTGTATTTATTAATGGTCGGGACTGTTAGCACCTTTTCTGACAGGTCAGCCCCAAAAGGTGTCACGTACCTGGCGGTGGAGTCTGTCTTGTGCAGGAAGCAACCACTCTTACGGCCCTGGTTCGAGGGTCCCCAGTAGAGCAGACAGGGAGCCCAGGAGCTCAGGGGGGCACGAGGGCTGGACAGGATCCCTGGTGGTGATAAGGATGGTCCGGTGCAGCTTGTGCAGGTAGCGGATGGTCGTACAGGGCGGGTCGGTAACAGGCAGGCAATGCGGTACAAAGGGTGCAGGCAAAGGGGTCGTCAGGTGCAGGCAGGGTCGTCAACAGGCTGGCAGCAGAAGAGGATCAGGCAGAAGAGTGGTCGTGGGCAAGCTGGGGGTCGGTGCAGGCAGAAATCAACAAGGTCTAGGTCAAGCCGGGTCTCAGGATCAGATAAACAGGAAATCAGGATGCTCAGAAACACTCACACACTGTAGAACTAACAGCACTGGCTACAGGAAGCAGGAAGTTCAAATTGAGCTGCTCCTTCCAGGTGCTAGATGAAACAACAATCAACTGCCATTAACCCTTAGCACAGTCTTCTAACATTGCCCCCCACCCCCAAGGGGCAGCCTTTGGATGCCCAAACGGACACTTCTTTCTTGGCGGTTCCTTTTGAAGGCTTGAATCAGCTCCTTTGCATGAACATTTGCTTCTGGCTCCCAGGAATTTTCCTCAGGGCTGTAGCCCTTCCATTTAACAAGATACTGGGTGGAACCGCCTCTTTTCCGGCAGTCCATGATGGCCTCTACCTCGTACTCCTCCTCTCCATTTACCAACACTGGTTCAGGCGGGTCCGAACTTCGCCCCGGAAAGGGATCTGGGGCTGCTGGTTTCAACAGAGAGCAGTCGAAGACTGGGTGGATGCGCAGTGAAGAAGGAAGGTCGAGTTCAAACACCACCCTATTAATTTTCCTCTTAATGGGAAAAGGCCCAATGAACCTTGGCCCCAACTTTTTAGACGGACAGGTTAATTTCAGGTTTCGGGTGGAAAGCCAGACTTGGTGGCCAGGCTGCAAATCTAGCTCCCCCCGCCTTCTCTTGTCGAAGGTCTCCTTGTTCACTCCCTGAGTTCTGGATAGGGTGTCCTGCAGAAGCTTGTTGTTACTTTCAAAAAAGTCTGTTGTCCTTTGGGCTGCTGGGACTGTGTTCTCCATTGACAGGGCAAGAAGAAATGGGGGGGTGGAACCCATAGTTGGCCCAAAACGGAGACTGTTTGGTGGCCGAGTGGATGGTGTTGTTAAAGGCAAACTCGGCCAATGGAAACAGAGAAACCCAGGCGTCTTGTGAGAAGGAGGAAAAGCATCGGATGTACTGCTCCAGCGTTTGATTTGTTCTCTCTGTTTGCCCATTAGTCTGGGGGTGGTATGCAGAGGAAAATGACAGCTTGATTCCTAGGGATGAGCACAGGGCTCTCCAAAACCTGGAGGTGAATTGGACTCCTCTGTCCGAGACAATACTGATGGGGACTCCGTGGAGTCGAACTACTTCCTTGATAAAAGTCTCTGCTGTTTCTGCAGCCGTAGGTGTGCCCCTCATGGGCAGGAAGTGTGACATCTTAGTCATGCGGTCGACGACCACAAATACCGTAGAGTACCCCTGGGAAGGGGGTAATTCCACGATAAAGTCTATGGCAATTTGGGACCATGGGCGTTCAGGTACCGGAAGTGGGTTCGGAAGACCCCAGGCCTAGGCTTTGTCAGTCTTGTTGCGGGCACAGACAGAGCAGGTGCTGACATAGCCCTTGCAGTCCTCATCAGCTTTTGGCCACCAGAAGGTGCGGGAGAGCAATTCAACTGTCTTGCGTACCCCAAAGTGGCCAGCCAACTTGTGGTCGTGGCAGAGTCCTAGAACGGCCACCCGTTGACCTGCCGGCACGAAGATCCTGTTACCGTACCACCATAGACCATTCTTTACCTGTAGTCTGGAATCAGAAGGGCCGGAGGAGCCTGCCAGGGAGCGCCTGATCTGCGAGAGCAAATCTTCCTGGGTGAGGAGAAAGTTTCGTGAGGGCAAGATTGTATCAGGAGGTGTGGTATCTCCGGGTTCGCAGAACATTCGTGACAGAGCGTCCGGTTTGACATTTTTTGACCCAGGCCTGTAGGTGAGGTGGAATTGAAATCTGGAGAAAAATAGAGCCCAACGGGCTTGTCGTGGTCTCAGTCTTTTTGCCATTCTCAGGTACTCCAGATTCTTATGATCAGTATATATGAGGATGGGATGCGTGGCCCCCTCAAGCAGATACTGCCATTCTTCCAGGGCAGACTTAATGGCCAGGAGTTCTCTATCTCACACATCGTAATTCCTTTCCGGAGCAGACAATTTGCGAGAGAAGAAAGCCACCGGATGAAGGAAGGCCTTGGCGGCTTGCCTTTGTGAAAGGATAGCCCCCACTGCGACCTCAGATGCATCCACTTCCAGAACATAGGGCAGGGCAGGATTAGGATGCTTGAGGATAGGAGCTGAGGTGAACAATCCTTTTAACTTTTTGAACGCTGCCTGGGCTTCCAAGGACCAGTGATATTGGGTGTTCTGTTTCGTAAGCTGGGTGATAGAGGTAATAATGGCAGAGAACCCCTTAATGAAATGTCTGTAAAAATTTGCAAAGCCCATGAAACGTTGGACCCCTTTCTTGTCAGATGGTGCCGGCCAGTCCAAGATGGTGGAGACCTTTTGTGGATCCATGTTGATGCCTGTTACTGATATAACTAGTCTGAGGAAGTGGATGCTTGACTGTTCAAAAGAGCATTTCTCCGCTTTGGCGTACAGCCCATGTTGTCGCAGACGAGCCAGAACTGAAGAGACATGCTTGCGATGTTCCTCGAGGGAGGAGGAGAAAATCAGAATGTCATCTAAGTAAATGATGACGAACAAATCCAAATAATCCCGAAATACATAATTTACAAAGTGCTGGAAGGTGGCAGGAGCATTGCACAGTCCAAAGGGCATAACCAGGTACTCGTAGTGCCCGAATCGAGTACGAAAAGCGCCACCTTCCCGGATGCGGACCAAGTTATACGCTCCCCGGAGATCCAATTTGGTAAAGACGACAGCGGAGCCCAATCTCTGGAACAGTTCTGGGACCAGGGGTAGCGGGTAGTGGTTTTTAACCGTGATTCCGTTGAGCTCCCTGTAGTCTATGCAAGGACGCAAAGACCGATCCTTTTTTTCGACAAAGAAGATGCCGGCCCCAGCAGGGGATGTGGAAGGCCTGATGAAGCCCTTGTTCAAATTGTCATCCAGATAGGCCTTGAGGGCCACCAATTCTGGTTCGGACAAGGGATAGATCCTCCCAAAGGGTACTTCAGCTCCGGGCAGGAGCTCAATAGGGCAGTCATACGGCCTGCGTGGTGGTAGTTGCTCTGCCCCCTTTTTACTAAACACATCTAGATAGCTGTGATAGGCTGCGGGCACAGCTAGCCGGACATCTGGGTCAGGATCCGGGTTCAGGATGAGCAAGGTGGGAGTAGCATCCTTGGACCGAAAGTTTACAGTTCCCATGGTCCAATCAATGTCGGGGTCATGTGCCCGGAGCCAGGGCAGGCCCAAGATGATGGGGAACAAGGGGGACGCTATGATGTCCAGACGAAGCAACTCCAGGTGAACGTCAGCTATGGTGGCAAAAAGAGGAGTGGTTTCCTGGGTGACGGTGCCGGACTTGATGGGGGATCCATCCGCCAGGAGGATGGTCATCTGGTGGGTCTTGGGTTGAAGTGGAATGTGATGTGCGGCTGCATAATTTTCATCCAGGAAGCAGCTGCATGCTCCTGAATCAATAATCGCCGTGACCTGGGTAATCCCTCCGGGAAGCTGCAGAGAAAGGGAGATGATAAAGTGAGAGACCTGACTGGACAGGTTAGGCATTTCCACTAAAGAAACCGGCAGGTACTTACCACGCTTGGCGGGGCAGGACCTCACCACATGCCCAGGTTCCCCACAGTATAAGCACAGGCTCAGGGAAAACCTCCGTTGTCTCTCTTCAGGGGTCAGAGAAGGGCGCAGTAGCCCTATCTGCATGGGCTCTGGTTGGTCCATTGGAGAGGAGGAGGAGGTCGCTGGCGGAAAAGGAGCCGGACTGGGGTATCTTGGAACTCGGGGCAGCATCCAGGCGAGCCGCAAGGAACCCGGGGCTCTTTCGGCGCGGCGTTCCCAGAGTCGCTGGTCGATCTGGATTACCAGGTTGATGAGGGCTTCTAGGGTGTTGGGCACCCCTACACGGGCCAACTCGTCTTTGAGGGACTCAGACAGACCCAGGCGGAACTGATAACTGAGTGCAGCGTTGTTCCAGGCCGTGTCTGCACTCCACCTCCGGAACTCCGCCACATAGTCCTCCACGGACCGATGACCCTGCTGGAGGGTATGTAAGGTAGCTTCAGCTGTAGCGGCCTGGTGAGGATCATCATAGAGCTGCGCCATTGCTAGGAAGAAAGCAGCTAAGGAGGCGACCTCCGGGGCTCTCTGTTCCCAGAGTCTGTGGGCCCAAGACTGGGGCTCATCCTGCAGGAGGGAGATGACTAGACCCACTTTTGTGGCCTCCAGTGAGAAAGTACGGGGCTGGAGCCCGAAATACAACTCGCATGCATTCTTGAAAGCTCTGAATTTGCGCTGGTCCCCAGCAAACTTGTCTGGTAAGGGGACTTTGGGCTCTGATGGCAAGACTACAATAGTGCGACCTGTGGACTGACTAGTCCCAGAGGCTGCAGGTGCAGCAAGCTCGTGAACCCTTTCTTCCAGCCGGGTGTAGCCTTCTTGCAGGCTTTGGACCGCCCGAGTGAGGCCAGCCAGATGGGCACAAAGTTCATCCATAGCAGAGGGTGCTCCCTGCGTAGACTCAGCCATGGCTGTTTGTTGCTGTCACGTACCTGGCGGTGGAGTCTTTCTTGTGCAGGAAGCAACCACTCTTGCGGCCCTGGTTCGAGGGTCCCCGGTAGTGCAGACAGGGAGCCCAGGAGCTCAGGGGGGCACGAGGGCTGGACAGGATCCCTGGAGGTGATAAGGATGGTCCGGTGCAGCTCGTGCAGGTAGAGGATGGTCGTACAGGCCGGGTCGGTAACAAGCAGGCAATGCGGTACAAAGGGAGCAGGCAAAGGGGTCGTCCGGTGCAGGCAGGGTCGTCAACAGGCTGGCAGCAGGAGTACAAGAGGATCAGGCAGAAGAGTGGTCGTGGGCAAGCTGGGGGTCGGTGCAGGCAGAAATCAACAAGGTCTAGGTCAAGCCGGGTCTCAGGATCAGGTAAACAGGAAATCAGGACGCTCAGAAACACTCACACGCTGTAGAACAAACAGCACTGGCTACAGGAAGCAGGAAGTTCAAATAGAGCTATATTGTAAAGCGCTGCGCAAACTGTCGGCGCTATATAAATACTGTATAATAATAATAATAATAAATAATAGAGCTGCTCATTCCAGGAGCTAGATGAAACAACAATCAACTGCCATTAATCCTTAGCACAGTCTTCTAACAAAAGGCCTATTTTGATTTAGAACCTGATAAGGTCCAGGATTATGAGACTCAGAAAACGAAGATAATCACATGCCTGAGTGTAACCATGGCAGTCCGGGCCTAACGGGTGCATCAGTGGACCTACCACATGGACAAGCCACCCCGCTCCCAAATGTTTGACCTGGCCCATCTCACGAGGAAGTGATTGCAGCCAGAGACTTTGCCAGGCCCCCAGATTGTGGAGCTGTGGTAATGGACCGGTACCTGCATGCTCTCCCTGTTGCTCTGAGGAAGTGGGTCAGTCACGGGGACCCCAAAACTACAACCCAACTTGTGGACCTTGTGGAGAGATACAGTGCTGCTGAGGACTTGTTGCACCAGTCTGCGCCCCACTCCAATGTATCTAGGGGTGAAAGATCGCCCGGCGGATCCGGTAAGACTGTTCCAGGGTTCAAGGGCATGGGGCAGAATGATAAGACTGCTGTTATGTTTAATGAGACTATGGACTCTAGACCTGGAGACTGGCTAAAGAAGTCAGGAAGGTCTTTGGGAAGGCACGGGAACTCTTACCAGACCCTTTTTGCCAAATGGAAGGGGAGACTTTTGGCAGGACCGAGGAAGGAAGAGACCCTCTTCCTTTTCCTGTAATGTCTGGGGAGCCGGAGGAGCTGGAAGATAGCTCTCAGCTTGAGGTTACCAAACAAGAGGACATCTCTGACTCTAATAGTGGGATTGGACAGAATGTGACACCTGACTTAGAGGTCAGGAGAGAGGATTTTTGGAGCAATTACGAGATGTCACCCTCATTAGAGCCAGAGAGAACATTCAGATGATGGATGGGGAACCTGTGGATCCTAATTGGTGGTGCCTTTTCCCTACATGGCTCTTAAAAACAATTTGCTGTATCACGTGGTAAAACACGATGAGGATGAGGTAGAACAGCTGGTGGTGCTAAACTTGGCCCATGGTCATATAATGGGGGACATCTGGGTATGTAGAAGACCAGGAAGAGAATAACCCAGAGATTCTTCTGGCCCGGGCTGTATGCAGATGTCAGAGAATACTGCGAGTCAAGCCCCGAGTGTCAAATGTCTGCATCGTCACCACATTTTCACAGTCCGCTTGTTCCCCTACCCATAATTGAAGTGCCTTTTGAGAGAACAGGCATGTATCTGGTGGGGCCAGTAGTAAAGTCTGCCTGAGGCCACCAGTACATTCTGGTAACACTGGACTACGCAACACGTTATCCTGAAGCCATACCCTTGCGGAATACCTCCGCTAAGACTATTGCTAAGGAATTGGTCCAGTTATTTAGTCGGGGGGATCCCAAAAGAGATATTAACGGACCAGGGCACCCCATTCATCCAGGGTTACTAAGGAACTGTGCAGGTTATACAAAATCTCCCATCTCCGTACCTCTGTCTACCACCCCCAAATGGATGGACCTATGGAGAGAGTTAATAAAACCCTCAAAAGTATGCTGCAAAAGGTGGTTGACAAAGATGGGAGAAATTGGGATTTTTTGCTTCCATTTATCATGTTTGCCATACAAGAGGTTCCACAGGCGTCGACGGGTTATTCCCCGTTTGAACTCTTGTATGGTAGACATCCCAGGGGACTGTTAGATGTCGCAAAAGAGACATGGGAAGGAGAGGCCACCCCATATAGAAGGGTCATAGAGCATATCTCCTTGATGTAAGATCAAATCGCAGCTGTCCTGCCCCTTGTACGAGAGCATATGGAGAAAGCCCAGGAGGCCCAGAGAAGGGTTTACAATCGGGGTGCCAAAACCAGAACTTTCAACCCCGGGGACAGAGTGCTGGTGCTAGTCCCCAGTGTTGAAAGTATATTTCTCGCAAAGTGGCAGGGCCCCTTTGAAATTTTGGAAAGATTTCGGGAGGTAAACTGCAAAGTTTACCAGCCAAGGAAAAGGAAACCGGAACAAATTTATCATGTGAATCTCTTAAAACCGTGTAAGTACAGAGAGACTTTATTGACCATGTCCCCGCCTCAGAAGGACAAGGTACCAGTGAAATTGGACGTCCCCATAACGTAATCCTTGTTCGTGGCGCAGCAACATGGCATTAAAGAGTTTGTGAGTAAAAATAGAGACCCTTTCTCCCCTTTATCCGGACTGGCCACAGTGATCCAGCATGAAATGGGGGGTTGATTTACTAAAGGCAAATCCACTTTGCTTCACAAGTGCACTGCTAGTTCTCCACAAGTGCACTGCTAGTGCTCCACAAGTGCACTTGGAAGTGCAGTCGCTGTAGATCTGAGGGGAAGCTCTGCTGATTTTATCATCCAATCATGTACAAGCAAAAATGCTGTTTTTTTATTTTCCTTGCATGTCCACCTCGGATCTACAGCGACTGCACTTCCAAGTGCACTTGTGGAGCACTAGCAGTGCACTTGTGGAGCAAAGTGGAGCACTTGTGGAGCAAAGTGGATTTGCCTTTAGTAAATAAACCCCATAGTGACGGAACCAGGTAGTCACATAAATGTGAAGCCTTATAGAATACCGGAGGCTAGGTGCGAGGTAGTGGCACAGGAAATCAAGAACATGTTAGAGTTTGAGGTGATAGAGGAATCCCACAGTGACTGGTCGAGCATGATAGTGCTGGTCCCGAAGCCCGATGGCACTATCCGGTTCTGTAATGACTTTAGGAAGCTGAATAGCGTGTCCAAGTTTGATGCATACCCGATGCCTCGGGCCGAAGAACTTGTGGACAGGTTGGGAGATGCCTGGTACATACCAACCCTAGACCTAACTAAGGGCTATTGGCCAATACCCCTAACGGAGTCAGCAAAGGAGAAGACTGCCTTTTCTACTCCCGAATGGTGGTTCCAGTATAAACGCAAGCCGTTTAGCCTGCATTGTGCCCCTGCATCATTCCAGAAAATGATGGACAAGTCATTACAACCACATCGCCCCTATGCAGCCACCTACGTGGATGATGTTGTCATCCACAGCCCCGATTGGGAATTGCATTTGCCTCGGGTACAAGCAGTAGTGGATTCCCTCTGGAAAGTAGGGCTCACGGTCAACCCTAAGAAATATGCCATAGGTTTGGAGGAGGCTAAATACCTTGGCCACATTATTGGTCGGGGGCTAGGTAAGCCACAGACCAACAAACTTGAGGCAATCCAAAAATGGCCCCAACTGCAAACTAAAAAGCAAGTGCGTGCATTCATGGGGTTCATGGGGTACTACAGGCCTTTCATATCTGACTTTGCCACCATTGCCACCATCTAACAGACCTGACGAAGGGTAGAGGGTCGGTCATGGTGAAGTAGAATCCAGAGGCGGAAAAGGCGTTTCAGAAGCTGAAGCAAGCCCTTTGTGTACAACCGGTGCTCGTTAACCACTTCACCTCCGGAAGAATTTCCCAGTTTAGGACCAGAGCACTTTTTGCGATTCTGCACTGCGTCGCTTTAACTGACAATTGCGCGGTCGTGCGATGTTGTACTCAAACAAAATTTGCGTCCTTTTTTTACCACAAATAGAGCTTTCTTTTGATGGTATTTGATCACCTCTGCAAATTTCTTACTTTTTTGCTAAAATTCAAATCCAAGAAAAAAATATAAAAAGACATTGTTTTTCACCGCTTTTGGCCGATTTATATTCTTCCTCATATTTGTGATAAAAAAAAATAGCAATCAGCGTTTATTGATTGGTTTACGCAAAAATGGCTGCGTTTACGGATGGTGAGAATTCATTTCTGGGGTTTTTATTTTATTTTATTTTTTACTAGTAATGGCGGCGATCTGCGATTTTTAGTGGCACTGCGATATTGCAGCGGACATGTCGGACATTTTTGACACTTTTTTGGGACCAATGACATTTTTTCAGCGATCAGAAATTTAAATGTCCACTGATTACTGTATAAATGTCATTGGCAGTGAAGGGGTTAACCTGCAGGGGGAGATCAAGGGGTTAACTATGTTCCCTGGGTGTGTTCTTAATGTGGGGGGGTTGGGCTACCATGGGCATGAGAGATCTAACTGATCCCAGTGACAGGGATCAGTAGATCTCCCATGCCCGCACTGTCAGAATGGGGAACCGCCGTGTTAACATCGGCGGTTCCCTGTTCTTTGCCTGTGGCTGCTCATGGCGGTCCGCCCGAGCCGCGGGCACACTCCTCAGGAGTGCGGCGCGCGCGCGCGCTGCCTAGCATCCATTCGCAGATCGCCGTCTATTTACGGCGATTCGCGGCCAGCATCCACACTGCCGCCGTAAATATGCGGTAGGCAGTGTGGAACTGGTTAAGGAATTTGTCGTGCAGACAGATGCCTCTGATGTGGGGCTAGGGGCTGTACTGTTCCAGATCAGAGACGGTGAGGAGCACCCGGTTGTATACCTGAGCAGAAAGCTGAACAAGCATGAGAAAAATGATGCCATTGTTGAAAAAGAGTGCTCAGCCATCAAGTGGGCCTTAAAGGCCCTAAGGTACTCTCTGTTGGGAAGATGGTTTAGGCTAGTTACCAACCATGCCCCTCTGAAGTGGATGTGTGACAACCTGAAAAAGAACAGTCGGGCGACGAGGTGGTTAGTGGCGCTACAGCCGTTCAGCTTCACAGTGGAGCATCGGGCGGGAAAGCTCCAAAAGAAAGCAGATGCCCTTTCCTGAGGCCACTGTTTGGTTGGGACAATTGCTCAACCCCAGGGGCTTGAGCAGAGGGGGGGGGGATATGTGACGTTATGCGAGGCGCAGTAGTGGACGGACGCTGTCTGTCTCCCCGCATACGTTCATTTTGAGTGGACTAAGGTGGAATCTGGTCCAGGTGTTACCTGCCACCTTGGCAGGCTTGGTTCCGGACCAGATTTTGTGACGCTCTTGAGTCCACTCTCAGGTGGTGTTTAAATGACCAGGAAGAGAGGATTCTGAGGGAGATGATCTGGGAAGTGTTTCCTTACAGACTGTAAGTAAAAAGGTTTGCATATTGCTTATATTTTGTGGGTATCTGGGACCAGCCCAGCACCGTATAGTGAGGAGAACTATACTGTTTAGTTTAGCGCCGGGCGGCAAGGATTTGTTTTCTATTTTGTTTTGGTTTTATCTGTTGCACCCCTGACAATAAAGCTGGATACACGTCAGACTTTTAAAAACCTGCTGTCTGAACTACCTTCATCCCAGGGGAGGGGATCCCCCACTTGAGCAATCCCTCACAATATACAGTATTTCACAAAAGTGACTACACCCCTCACATTTTTGTAAATATTTTATTATATTTTTTCATGTGACAACACTGAAGAAATGACACTTTGCTACATGTAAAATAGTGAGTGTACAACTTGTATAAGAGTGTAAATTTGCTGTCCCCTGATAATAACTCAACACACAGACATTAATGTCGAAACCGCTGGAAACAAAAGTGAGTACACCCCTAAGTGAAAATGTCCAAATTGGGCCCAAAGTGTCAATATTTTGTGTGGCCACTATTATTTTCCAGCACTGTTTAAACCTTCTTGGGCATGGAGTTCACCAGAGCTTCACAGGTTGCCACTGGAGTCCTCTTCCACTCCTCCATGACGACATCACAGAGCTGGTGGATGTTAGAGACCTTGCACTCCTCCACCTTCTGTTTGCGGATGCCCCACAGATGCTCAATAGGGTTTAGGTCTAGAGACATGCTTGGCCAGTCCATCACCTTTATCATCAGCTTCTTTAGCAAGGTAGTGGTCGTCTTGGAGGTGTGTTTGGGGTCATTATGTTGGAATATTTCCCTGCCCAGTCTCTGAAGGGAGGGGATCATGCTCTGCTTCAGTATGTCAATTACATGTTGACATTCATGGTTCCCTCAATGAACTGTAGCTCCCCAGTGCCGGAAGCACTGATGCAGCCCCAGACCATGACACTCCTACCACCATGCCGACTGTAGGCAAGACACACTTGTCTTTGTACTCCTCACCAGGATGCCACCACACACGCTTGACACCATCTGAACCAAATAAGTTTATCTTGGCCTCATCAGACCACAGGACATGGTTCCAGTAATCCATATCCTTAGTCTGCTTGTCTTCAGCAAACTGTTTACGGGCTTTCTTGTGTATCATCTTTAGCCATGCAGACCAATGCGTATGGTCTGAACACTGACAGGCTGACCCCCTACCCCGTCAACCTCTGCAGCAATGCTGGCAGCACTCATTTGTCTATTTCCCAAAAACAACCTCTGGATATGATTCTGAGCCTGTGCACTCAACTTCTGTCCTGTTAAACCCCTGTATGGTCTTAGCCACCGCGCTGCAGCTCAGTTTCAGGGTCTTGGCAATCTTCTTATAGCCTAGGCCATCTTTAGATAGAGCAACTATACTTTTTTTCTTTTAGGTGCCATGTTGAGCTTCCAGTGACCAGTATGAGAGAGTGAGAGCGATAACACCAAATTTAACACACCTGCTCCCCATTCACACCTGAGACCTTGTAACACTAACGAGTCACATGACACCAGGGAGGGAAAAATGGCTAATTGGGCCCATTTTGGACATTTTCACGTAGGGGTGTACTCACATTTGTTGCGGTTTAGACATTAATGGTTGTGTGTTGAGTTATTTTGAGGGGACAGCAAATTTACACTGTTATACAAGCTGTACACTCACTACTTTACATTGTAGCTAATTGTGATTTCTTCAGAGTTGCCACATGAAAAGATATAATAAAATATTTACAAAAATCTGAGGGGTGTAGTCACTTTTGTGAAATACTGTGTGTACATAGGCGCTGCTGGGATGGAACTTTCCGGGTTTAGGTCGGGCAGAAATGTAGGGTGGAATCCATAGTTGGCCCAGAATGGGGACTGCTGGGTGGCCGAGTGAATGGTGTTGTTATAGCAGTGCAACCCAATCGTCCTGTGAAAAAGAGGCAAAGCAGCGCAAATATTGTTCCAGGGTTTGGTTCGTCCTCTCTGTCTGGCTGTTGGTCTGCGGATGGTAGGCGGACGAGAATGCGAGCTCGATCTCCAAACTAGAACATAAGGCTCTCCAGAACCTGGACGTGAACTGGACCCCCCGGTCGGGCACAATATTACTGGGCACTCCGTGAAGTCGCACGACTTCTTTTATAAAAGTGTTGGCCGTTTCGGCCGCAGAGGGGGTCTCCTTCATGGGGATGAAGTGTGCCATCTTCGTCATTCGATCCACTATGACGAAGATGGTCGTAAAGCTTTCAGACGGGGGAAGTTCCACAATACAATCCATCGCCAGTTGCGACCACGGGCGCTCGGGTATGGGGAGCGGGTTCAGGAGACCCCAGGC
>BLSH010329581.1:766100-777276 GCA_018402905.1 Glandirana rugosa
TGGGTGCTGGTAGGCTAACAGACGAGGGAACATGGAGACGACGGGCGGGCAATTGCTTGGAACGAAGGCAAAAGAGTAGTCAAAGTCCAAGCAAGGTTCGTTAACGGGCGGGCAGCAGAGGTACAAGGGAGCAGACAATCGGATGGTCGTGGGTAGCCGGGGTCGGTGCAGGTAGCACACAGCAGGTCAGGACAAGCCGGGTCAACAGGAGGCAAAACAACACAGGAACAGGTATCAGGAGCCGAGGCTTACAGGTCGGGAACGCTGTAGAGCGAGCAGCACTTGCTCTTAGAAATCTCCCGGTTTAAATAGGCCCATTTGGCGCCGTTTCTGGCGCGTGCGCGCGCATGGGAGCGCGCGAACGCGCACGGGAGCGCGCACCACCGCGGAAATGCCAGGATTTGGCCAGTAATTGTTCCTTTCCTAACACCTCCGTTCTGTGAGAGGGGGAAGGGCTGTGATCACAGCCTTCCTCTACACGGAAGGTGTGATCACTTCCCTTCTCCTGTTAGGGCAGTCCCCCCACAGTTAGAACACGCCCAGGGAACACAGTTAACCCTTAAAGCGCCCCTGCAGGTTAACCCCTTCACTGCCAATGGCATTTACACAGTAATCAGTGCATTTTTATAGCACTGATCACTGTATACATGCCAGTGGTCCCAAAAAAGTGTCAAAATGTTCCGACATGTCCGCTGAAATATCGCAGTACCGCTAAAGATCGCAGATTTTTTGCAAAATTGTCGCTCTTCTTTTGTTTATAGCGGCGATCAGAAATGACGCAGCGGTGATCAAATACCACCAAAAGAAAGCTCTATTTGTGGGGAATAAAGGACGCAAATTTCGTTTGGGTACAACGTCGCACGACCGCGCAATTTTCAGTTAAAACGACACAGCGCCGAATCGCAAAAAGTGCTCCGGTCCTAAAGCTGGAAATCCTTCCGGGGCTGAAGTGGTTAAAGGAGTTGTAAAGGCAGAGTGTTCTTTTTATCTTAATGCATTCGAAAATGGCTTTTTAACATGTGAAAAAAACATGAAAATGGCTCTGGCAGCAAAAGTGTTAAAGTATGTAAACGCTCATCCTGTAAAACCGCCCATTCAGTTTAAGATAGAAATGAAAGGTAAAACATTTGTGTACAAATATAAAAAAAATTACAATTACCTTTTTTTTTTTTTTTCTTTTTTTATAAGTGATCGCATAACCTCTGTTCTCAGCTGCATAAGGGGCATGAAGAGCTGGTGGTGGAGAAAAAGCAGCACACTGGTCTTCTGGGGGCTGTGGAGGAGGGGCGTGTCAGCACAAGTGTGACCATTGGAGCACAGGCAGGCTATTCTCCCAGCACAGCCAGAAAACTGACAACACTGGGATGGATGTGCTCTCATGCCTAGCGTGGCCAGTTTAAAATAGGAAACAGGGGGGCTAGCAGGAATACCAGGGATTTCACACAAAGGAAGCAACACAAAAAGAACAGGATACTCTCTTATACGAGTACATGGTACAGCAGGCACATATCAAGAATATGAAAAGATGGGGTAACATATTCTTTAAATATTGAAGCTGACAACCAGCATATTCTGAAGGACAGTTTAGCAGTGGTACCCCGCATATTTCTCAACGTCAATTTCCTTTGGGCTTGTGATGAACAAATCTTGTAATATCTACATAGGAATATTTTGCAATAGATTCCAGTTGCAATTTACAGTGTAACACTGATGACAATAGATAGAGTAATGATGTAGCTTCCAACTGCTAAAGCCTTGCTAGACACATAGAAACAATTGCAATTTTTTCAAATAGATTCTTTATTGTCGTTTTGCATAGGCATAGAACATTGTGCAGAATATATAATAACATCAGAATTCATCAACCACTTGAAGACCGGGCCAATTCTGACTCTTCTCTCCTACATGGAAAAATCAGTATGACTTAGAACCCCCCAAACAAGATGATGTTACGCCGAGTAAATAGATATGTCTTGCTTTAAAATTGCGCATGCTCATGGAATGGGGACAAACTACGATACTTAAAAATCTCCATAGGCAACAGTTTAAATATTTTTACAGGCTACCTGTTTAGAGTTACAGAGGAGGTCTAGCACTAGAATTATTGCTCTCACTATAACATTTGTGGCGATACCTCGCATGTGTGGTACTAACATCATTTACATGTGCTTGCGCACCCCTACATATGCGCTCACCTCTGCGTGCGAGCATGTGGTGGATGAGGGTGCTTTAAATTCTTTTTACTTTTTTTTATTTTTTTATTTTTACACTGTCCTTTTAATTCTATTTTTTTAATTTAATCACTTTTATTGCTGAACAGGATGGACTTGTGTTTTTTTTTCGGCCAGCCTAACTATGTAAACATCCCTTGTGATAGCAATAAAACATGAGATGTCCCCTTTATGGAGACATCTGGGGTCTATAAACCCCCAGATATCTCCTCTGCCCTTGAAAGCATGAGATAAAAAAGGCAGTTTACATTTTCCATAACAGGAAGTGACAAAATGCTTGTTGTTTCCAATCTCCTAGATCAGGGGTCTCAAAACTTTGTAAACAAAGGTCCAGTTTACTGTCCTTCAGACTTTAGAGGGAGGGCAGACTGTGGCCATTGAGTAGAAAAGGTCCCGACGTCAGTGGGAAAAAACAAAGCCCCATCTTTGGAGTCAGTGGGAGGAATTGTGCCCCATTATTGGTGTCATTGGGCCCCATTGTTAGTGTCATTGGGATGAATTGTGCCTCTTCATTGGTGTCAGTGCGGGGAATTATGCCCCATTGTTGGCATCAGTGGGTGAAATAATGCCTCAAGGGCCGGATAAAAGCAAGCAAAGGGCCACATCTGGCCCCTAGGTCACAGTTTGGAGACCACTCTCCTAGTCCATTGAGATGCTTGGGGATGTTCTGTTCCCTGATCACCTCTATTATTTCCAGTAGAAGCTGCTTGGATGTTGGGCTCTCCAGTGGGCTGGGCTCTCCATTGATGTTTATTCAGATGCAGCAGCTGCATGGGCACGGCCACTTCTCCAATTAGAAAGCTGTGCGGGTACACTTCCCAGTGTGCATTTGGGGACTCGCATGGCTGTCAGATTGGGACAAGTGGATGTGTCCATGTGGCCACTGTGCTCCAACATGAAGGAGACTGCCTGCATGCAGATGCACTGAACACCTGTACATCCTATGCGGGCTACACAAAGATACGCCCATGCCCATGTGAATGCAGACTTATTGTGAACATTCTTGGATCTCTACTTCAGACCACATAACAAGTTAAGAGCAAGAAAGCAAGGGTTCGGCTATCCCGTGTGTTGCCGACCATTTCCATGACTATGTGCATTTTTAAAGCATGACATATTAGATATTTATTTACGGTGTAACGTCATCTTTTATATTTTACAAAAAAATATTTGAGTTATATTTGAGTCATTAAAAAAGAACTATTGAGTTATTAATTGTGTTTTGTGCATTAAAATTCACTAAAGTATTCTTTCAATTGCGCTTGAAATATAGCTGCGCAAATACTGTGTGACATAAATATATATATGTATAATGTTTGAGGTGTTTTAATCTATTTTTTAGCAAAAAATACAGATTTTTAAATGCATACAAAAAGTGTCAAAATAGGCCTGATCTTCAAGTGGACAAACTTAATTTATTTACACACAAACAAAATATATTGCATACTATATATATATATATATTTATTATTATTATTATTATTATTATATTACTTTTTTAAGAACACAAAAGATAAGATTGCAAAAATAAAAAGTTACCCAACATGTCAAACCTTAAAGTTAGAGTTAACCATAGATGATTAAATGATGGTCCTAGAATTATTGTTCTCAATCCAGCATGCATGGCAATACCTAATATGTGTAGAACAATCAACATTTTTGCTTGTAGTTGCCCTAATGCGTGCCTCAGTATAGGTGGGAGCTTTACATTTTTATTTCTTTTGCTTGGGTGTATCTTTTGCTTTTAAGTTTTTTTTTTTACTTAACTTTATTGCTATGACATGGGGAGTTGACAACATCATTATACTCTTTATGGAGACATCAGGAGTCTATTAGACCCCTAATGTCTCCTCCGCCCTCCACTGAAGCTGATGGAGGGCAGATTGTACTTAATTTGCTTCTTCCTTGGCCACAATGGCCAGGGAAAGTGACAGCTGAAACAGAAAGTGACAATGGTGGGGCAACAGAGTTCAGGAAACATGGTGGAGGATCTCTTTCTGGGGATCCATGGAAGTGATTTAGTGGATTGTCTATCAGCATTGTCACTACTGATCCATAAATCTGTACCCTCCTTCTGAAAGCTGCAGCATCTGGGAGAAAGAGCTTATGATGAACTGATTAGTAGGATTTGGCTCACCCAGGGGAGGTAAAGAAAGTCAATGAAGTCCATTGAATGCATCTTCCTAAAATAGGGGGACAACGATGCTGCTCTGCTCATAAATTCAGAGCAATATTATCATCCCCCATGTAGGTGGAGTGCAGCATGGTGTGGCGGCAATAGCACACACAGTCCAGGTGCAATGAAAGAACTTGTATTGAAATAATGCACAGACAGTACACCTAGAGGGAAGACAGCCCAACCGGAAATGCTCCCTGGTCCAACAGCATACCGTGAAGCAGGTTTCAGCTGAAATTATAGCACCTGTTAGGAGGGGCAGAATGTGGCCTGGCCATCACATGCCCAGGTGGGAAGATGTCCAGAGCAACACTTTCCCTCCTCGTCAGGAACCCTTCCCTGCCATTAGTTCTGTCCCTACTCTACCCACTCGCAAAATGTGCACCAGACCTGGGAGCCAGGGTCTTAAATTGGCTCTGCCTGACCCAAGATGGCTGCTAAAGTGACATGGGATGGCAGCATCCAACCGAGTAGCTTCCCTACGGACCCAGGAAGCCATAGAGGTACCATGCTCCCTTTGACTTCCTCTCCAACTGCACTGCGGCTGCAGATGAGCACCACCTACAATGGAGAAAGTTGACTGCACCTGCCAAAATCAGTGTAGGCTGCCCCTACTTGCATTACAGACGGAGTGAGTTGCCACTATTAATTCATAAACCTGTAGCCTCCTTCTGGGTGCTGCTGTGTCTGGGAGGGAGAGCTTGTGAGGAACAAATGAGGAGGATTTGGCTCACTCGGGGGAGGTAAAGGACGTTTTTCTTACATTATAAGAGGTGTACAGAATATAGTAATTGGGTTTTAGACTTGTTTAGGCTTCCACACAGGAGCCCTTAGATGTAACAAAGAAATAACTTTTCCTGAGAGAAATACACAAGTTCCCCCTGCTGATCACTACTTATGAAAATGCCATTTGTTTGGCCATCTGGCTATCATGACCCAAAGGCTTCAAGAATTTCTAATTTATTGGCTGAGTATTCAGACTCGGAGTTCTAGGTACAAATACATGGTGCCTGCATATTCTAAGTCAATGATCCCGATGCCCAGAAAACCCCTGTGTTCATCTAATCAAAAAAGCTGAAAGCTTTGCAAGTGCTTTGTACAAGCTTGCTGTATACCCCACTCGTATACAAGCTGGAGCCCGTGTGTACAAGACATTAACCGCTTCAGCCCTGGAAGGATTTAACCCCTTAATGACCAGAGCATTTTTTGCGATACGGTACTGCATTGCTTTAACTGACAATTGCGCGGTCGTGCAACGCTGTACCCAAACAAAATGTATGTCCTTTTTTCCCACAAATAGAGCTTTCTTTTGGTGGTATTTGATCACCGCTGCGGTTTTTATTTTTTGTACTATAAACAAAAAAAGAGCGACAATTTTGAAAAAAAACTAATATTTTTTGACTTTTTGCTATAATAAATATCCTAATTTAAAAAAACAAAAAAAAAAACAAATGTCTTCATCAGTTTAGGTCGATATGTATTCTTGCTTCTACATATTTTTGATAAAAAGTTATAGCGTCTACAAAATAGGGGATATATTTATGGCATTTCTATTATTTATTTATTTTTTACTAGTAATGGCGGCGATCTGCAATTTTTAGCGGGACTGCGATATTGCGGCGGACAGATCGGACACTTTTGACACTTTTTTGGGACCATTGGTATTTATACAGTGATCAGAGCTAAAAATAGCCACTGATTACTGTATAAATGTCATTGGCAGTGGAAAGGTTAACACTAGGGGGCGATCAAGGGGTTAACTGTTCCCTAAGGAGGAGTTGCTAATTGTGGGCTAAGTGCATGGGCTCCGGCGACGAGCTGCGTGCGTGCACACGTGTCTCCGGTAGCGCGCCCGTGCCCCCTATAGCTCTTAAAGCGGCCGACGTACCATGACTCAAATTTCC
The DNA here is from genome assembly GCA_018402905.1 of Glandirana rugosa. NCBI lineage: Eukaryota > Metazoa > Chordata > Amphibia > Anura > Ranidae > Glandirana > Glandirana rugosa. The sequence goes on from BLSH010329581.1 coordinate 772,412, forward strand.
ACAGCCGTGCCAACCCGCTGTAAAACTGCAGCGGTTGGTTGGCAAAACTCAATTACATTTTCAGTTTAAATCAGCTAATGCATTTCAGATACATCCAAACAAATACATGCGCAATGCTTTATGGTGGTTTTTCTGTAAAAAGTAGGACCAGCCTGAGTAGAAAAGCCTGTCCCCTGCCAGCATGCTGTGGGGAAGGTCTCTGTCTCTTTGTGTGGAATCAATCATCTCTGTGGAATCCAACGAGCCCCCTGATGAGTCAGCCCTTTTGCTTCGTAATCAGCAAAATCATGATTCCTGCTAATTAGGGAGGGTTTTAAATTTGACTCAGCAGGGGGAGGGGGTGTTAGACCTCTGTTGAGAGACTGCTAATTGCACACAAAGAGCAAGGGTCCTCCTCTACATCATGCTTTCAAGGGACAGGCTTTTCTACTCAGGTTGTGGCTACTATCTAAAGAAAACAAACTGTGGGGGCTAGTTTGCACTCATGTTGCCCTCTGCAGAGCAATCTGTGTTCTGATCACTCTTAAGCAGGCATTTGACTTATTTGTTATGTCACCTCCTCACCCTGTTTAGACCCCTCAAACCCAGCAGCATGCCACAACTACATTGTGGAGAGCCCCCATTCAGTTGAATGGGATGCATTGCAGTTACCAGCTGCCCTCATTTAGTTACAAGGCCCCCCTTTAATTTGAATGGTCGTGTTGCAAGGCACCCCTATTCAGTTGAATGGGTTACATTGTGGTTGCGGGGTGCCCCATTTGGTTGAATGGGGGGAAGTTGAAGTTGTGGGTCGCACTATTCAGTTGAATGGGTCTTGTTCTGAGGAAGGTTCTGCCTGCCGAGCACAACAGTGAGGGTAATTTTTGCCATGGCACCATGCAAACACCTCCTATGCTGCCTTTGCTGGGGGGCAGTTGAGGCGGCCAATAAAAATACAGGTCGACTTTGCATTTTTACTGACCCCCAACCACATTTGTAAATGAGGCCTAAGATTTTGCAGTTTTGGTTTGGTTGCACCTGGAATCCATTTAGTGGATTTGAACTGAAATTTCAGTTGGGCTTTAAAACAAAAACCCTATTTATGGGCTGTATTGACCACATCCGCATAGACAACCTCCTCGCTGTGCTTCGGGCGCTGAGCTCGGCTTTTATCATTCAGCTTGGCTTCGTTCAGTTTGGCATAAAGCAGTTTATCCTGCGGAAAGAGGAAAGTTGAGTTAAGACAACACACATTCTATACAAAACTAATAAAAATATCATCGCCTCCACCCATGTGAATGGAGACTGGACAATGGATGTGGGTATTCATTCATTTTAAATGTATAGATTATGGGGAATTTGAAGTAAAAATATATTATTTTACAAAATGCTCTGCAATGTATTGAAACACAGTGTAGTGTTGGGAGTCATCTCTCAAGCAGAAGTCAGACATTGACATTGCAATGTTCGATATTGCTGCCCAATGACAGTGATCAGCAGTCGGGAACTGGTCACGATCATAGGGTTCAGCAGCAGGAATAGCCAACTAAATCCATAGGAAGTGCTATGCATAGAGAGTTAGAGAGACATCTTCTCCATTACTAAAGCTTGCCATTCACTAGTAGAATTTTGTTTAAATGATTTCATTTTGAGATCATTTGCTTGATTTTCTGGTCCATAACCACTTCAGCCCCGGAAGGATTTCCAGCTTTAGGACCGGAGCCCTTTTTGCGATTTGGCGCTGCGTCGCTTTAACTGACAATTGCGCGGTCGTGCGGCGTTGTACCCAAACAAAATTTGCGTCCTTTTTTCCCACAAAAAGAGCTTTCTTTTGGTAGTATTTGATCCCCTCTGCGTCATTTCTGATCGCCGCTATAAACAAAAGAAGAGCGACAATTTTGCAAAAAAACACAAATTTCTTACTTTTTGCTAAAATACAAATGCAAAAAAAAAATATAAAAAAACATTTTTTTTCACCGTTTTTGGACGATTTATATTCTTCCTCATATTTGCGATAAAAAAAATCGCAATCGGCGTTTATTGATTGGTTTGCGCAAAAGTGGTCGCGTTTACGGATGATGAGAATTCATTTTTGGGGTTTTTCATTTTTTTTTTTTTTTTTTACTGGTAATGGCGGCGATCTGCGATTTCTAGCGGTACTGCGATATTTCAGCGGACATGTCGGAACATTTTGACACTTTTTTGGGACCATTGGCATTTATACAGCGATCAGTGCTATAAAAATGCACTGATTACTGTGTAAATGCCATTGGCAGTGAAGGGGTTAACCTGCAGGGGGCGCGCTAAGGGTTAACTGTGTTCCCTGGGCGTGTTCTTACTGCGGGGGGACTTGCCTAGCTGGGGAAAGGAAGTGGTCACAGCCTTCACTTACAGGAAGGCTGTGATCACAGCCCTTCCCCCTCACACAGAGCGGAGGTCCGTGTTTACTTACACGGACCTCCGCTCATTCGCTCCGGGGGGGGCATCGCGGGTGGCCGGCGGCAATCGAAGCCGCCGCACCCGCTCCCTGGACCCCCCCGGACACAGTGAGCTCGCGGGCGCGCCTCCGGCGGCGCGCGCGCGCTCACAGTGGCTCTGTATCGCGCCCGCCGTCGTATGACGGCGATTTGCGTTACAGAGCCACTTTGTCGCCGTCAATTGCCGACCAGCGGTCGGCAAGCGGTTAATGGGGTCAAATTGATGTTTTCAACTGCAGTGACCAGAATATTTAAAGGAGCAGAATGGAAAATTTCTCACATGAACAACTCTAACACCTTCATTTTGCTATAGGTCGGGCGAGGGTTCCATTGTTCTGACTGGACGTCATATGATGTCCTTCAGAACAACCAATTTGTGTGCTCCACCAGGGTTGTGCAGCGCGGCGATCGATGGTGCGGTGTCTCCAATCACAGTAAAGAGCCTATAACATCGGCTTTTTACCACGTGATCAGCTGTGTCCAATCACATCTGATCACAGTGTAAATAGGAAGTGCAGTTTATCAGTATACCTCTACTCACGCTGACAGCACGTGAGTAGAGGAGAGCCTATAAGCAGCACTCCTGATGGGGGATCTGCCCTAATAATCAGTGCAGCCCCATCAGTGATGCCTGCCAGTGTCCAACATTGCCCATAAAGGCTGCCCACTTGCCCATCAGTGCCGCCTATCAGTTCCCATCAGTGCTGCCTATCAGTGCCCATCATTGCCCATAAAGGCTGCCCACAAGTGCCGCCTATCAGTTCCCATCAGTGCCCATCATTGCCCATAAAGGCTGCCCACCAGTGCCCATCAGTGCCGCCTATCAGTGTCCATCATTGCCCATAAAGGCTGCCCACCAGTGTCGCCTATCAGTTCCCATCAGTGCCGCCTATCAGTGCCCATCATTTTTTATAAAGGCTGTCCACCAGTTGCCATCAGTGCCGCCTATCAGTTCCCATCAGTGCCACTTATCAGTGCTGCATATCAGTGCTGCTTATCAGTGCCCATCAGTGAAGGAGAAAAATTACTTATTTACAAAATTTTGTAGCAGAAACGAAAGCCTCGTACACACACACCGATTATCGTACAAGCGCACGTCCAACTTTGTCCAAATTGGCTGTCCATGGTTTTGTCTAGCGTACTGATGTGAGTCAAATTATCGTCCAACAAAGCCGAACGTAGTGGCCTGTTACAAACGTATAAAGAGGAAGTTCAGGGGAATGCGATTTGTGAATTAGGAACGCAGGTTTACACGACCGAACACTTCCTAGATTCTGAGCATGTGTGTTTGTACTTCCAACTTTTGTAGGCCCAACTTCTCTACACACGAACCAAAAATTGGCCAAAGTTTTGTTGGCCAACAAAAGTTTTCTAGTCTTCACAGACCACTTTCGTTGGACGATAATTGGAAATTGACTGTCGGGACAACAGGCTGTTGGATGACCGTTGTTGGCCGATTATTGTACCATGGGTCTTTTTTCATTTGTTTAGCAAAAAGTAAAGAGCCAGTGGTGATACAACCAAAACAAAGCTCTGTCTGTCTAAAAAATATAAAAATTTAGTATGGCTACAGTGTTGGATGATGGCGCAATTGTCATTCACAACGTGATAGCGCTGACATCTGAAAATTGGCCTGCCCAAGAAGGGGGTGAAAGTGGCCAGTATTGAGGTGGTTAACAGTAAATGTGGTTTTTGTTCAGGAAAATCTGTTCTTTCCCAAATTAAATCCTTAAGGAAAATGAGATTTTCAAGTACGAAATTTGCCAAGTCATCCAAATTAAATGTTAATTTAAAATTTTCATATAAGTATTCATTCAAAAATCTACTAGCAACCACTTATAGTCTACCCCTGTTTTGTCCCATGCATATATTTTTTTTCTGTGTAGTGCTGGACTTTATCAGGTTGGTATTGTTCTGTAGACATGTGCACTGCCAAAAAATGTGTTCATTTTGTTTCATTATTTTTTTTTTTTCTATTTTTCGAGTCATTCATGATTGAAATTTGTTATTTCGAATAAAAAAATCGAAAATTCGAAAATTCAGAAATCCGAAAATAAGAAAGAAAATACAAAGATTCAAAAGAACAAAAATCAGAAAATCTGAAAATTTGAAAATTCGAAATAATAACTAACTATTGAATTATAGGTATTGGAATTTCCTTTCAAATTTGGCTGTTAGCCAATTTTCAGATTTCAGCGCTATCACGCTTTGAATTTATCCGAAATTACAAATTATCTGAAATAACAAATGCTGCATCTAAACGAATGGAACATAACAAATTAATAAAAATCAATAATAATAAAAAGGTTTCATTATTATTTATTATTATTAATGCATTGTGTTCCTGTAGTTTAGATGTGGCATTCATTATTTCGGATAATTCATTACTTCGGATAAATTTGTATTGAT
>BLSH010329581.1:815609-826023 GCA_018402905.1 Glandirana rugosa
TACGCGGTAACATGTCTCAGATTGTATGAATAATAAAAACATCAACACTTGTCGTTAACTTGTGGTAGGTACGAGGTCCATTCCAGGTCAAGTAGTGACAGTCACTTATTGACGAATGAATTTTCACCTACGTTTGGGAGTGAATATGGGTCACTTCACGTGTCGGAGTCCGCTATGTGTCTCTTATTTGTTTAGGAGGACGTATGCAAAAAAAATGTACATATAGACGACAGAAGTCGAAAGATGCAAGAAATCTTTCACTTCTAGTACAATCTTTACTAATGTGACACACACTCGACTAACCTCCTTTCTAGGTGGAGGGGGGTGTGCCTTTCCTCCAATCAGCTCACACACAGTGTAATCATTTCTAACATGATCTTCACTTTCTAAAGAACGTAGAAAGCTGAAGACAGCAGATATACATGTAAAAAAAACGTATGCAGGAGGATTTGTTTATTCTCTGTGTATCGCCTGAGGCTGTGCACTTCACTGGGTATAAGTGAGGGTTTGCATCCACTTTTAAGTAAGCAGTTATTCACTGACAGTGATGAACTGGACCTTACCTGGAGCATGGATGGTGTTCAATTGCTGTTCACAACTACAAAAATAATAAGTATGTTAGACTCTGTACAATGGCGCATAAGGTTTTTTTTGTATTGCATTAAAAAAGCGTAAGTGAAAGGAACATTTAGCAAGAAAATGAAAATTATGAACATTTTCCCAAACACAATCCAGCAAGCCAACCTAACGATAAGTTCAATGCCGGGCATTGGCATAGCTTTAGAGGGCATAGCAGATATTTTCCTCTACTGTCTAGTCAATTTTCGTTTCCTTCCAACAGAATAAAAAAAGTTATTTTAGTCTCCCCGGATGGGGGAGCTCTGATGTACTATTGCCCATCTCCTCAACCTGCTTACATCAGCAATGTGGGTATAACAGACACCAGTGCCAGTATTGAGACTCCAAGCAAAGCATATACAGAAAACATAGCAGCCGCACACCAACTTCCGCTCTTGACTTGCAATTTTTTTTAAGCCAAGTTCCATTTTAAGCCATATTAGTTAAAAAAAGATGGTCCAATAATGTGAGAAAAGAACAAAGAAGGATAGATTAAAAACCAGAGAAGTGTGAGCATTTGTGAGTATTACACTTACATATTTTCTTTCCTTTTACAGATAGCACCTGTAAGGAATAATCAGACAAAAAATATTTTTTTAATCTTTTCCTCCCTTCATGCTCAATCACCACCATTATGATCAGTGATGCATGCTGTAAATAAGATGGTGTTCTGAAAGTGACAATGACCCAGTACAATGGCTCCAAAGTAGTATGCTTTCAACATGTACAATTATTCAATGGCCATATTCTGCCATTCAAAATATAGTGGTCAGTGGCAGTAACATTAAATCCCACCATTGTTAGTGGTGAGTGACTGAAAAATTAAATTCCCCTTTCATTTGGGCAAGAACACCTAATCCTCTCTTCATTTGTGGTCATTGGCAGTAACAATAAATCCCCTCTTTCTTGGTGGTTTGTGACAATAAAAGTACATTCCCCTTAATCGGTCATCATTGGTGGTTGGCAACAGTAAAATTAACCCACCCCCTGCATTGGTGGCAGTATCATTCATTTTTTTGGAGATAGAGGACGCTCTAGCTATTTATTTTAATTAGGTACTTTTATACATGTTTTCCTGTAACAGAGAATGCCATCACTTTCTTATCAGAGGTATATTAGGTTTTTGTTTTGGTTCATATTGCTGTTTTATCTAATTTACATGCATTTTAGATTTTATATGTATATTATTATTTTGGGCACTGAGATGGATGTTTTTAGTGCAGACCTGTTTTTATTGGTCTTCCCGCTGATTCTTTTAATAATCTGAGGTCCCGCTGCATAAATGATTGATTTGGCAAGTTTTTGTATGTTTTAAATTCATTTTTAGAGTTTTCTTTTTCCTCTGGTTGGCAATATGGCTCCTGTTTGTACTTCCTGGGCTGGTTAACAATATGGCGGCAGTTGCTAAGCAATCCATTGTATACAATAGTATTTAAGGACGTAACAAGCCTTTTGACTCGATCTCCTTGAGATAGTCACATGACCGTGACGAAACGCGTCAGCATGGAGTCAATGACATCATCACGCCAAACAGTAAGTGAGGTTGGAATGCATGGTTAGAAAGTGATGCTGATTTCCTAATATTTTTTTAAGGGGGCAACACATTGTATACCTACAAGGCATAAATCCATGTGTACGGTTTAAAGTGCACTGTTCCATGAGTTTTAATAAAATTTGACTATTTTAATACAGTAAAGTATGATGATGGCCTTTTTTATTCTTTTTTTTTTAATCCAACAAATGTTTATTGAAAATTTAAAGTTGAAAATACAGCAGTACATAGTCAACAGCGAATTTTAACTTAACACACACCCAGTATCACCTCACCCCTAAGGTACCCGATTTCAGAGCCAAATCATGTACTAACACTGTAGCCTAAGCCTAGGCAAGGGAGCTACCAATACACATGCTAGTTATAATGAGCATCTGAACATGGCTGCCACTGCATAGATAGTCCATCTCACATTCCTGCCTGAGCGAGCCATGTTAACCAGCATTAAGTCTACGTAACCTGTCCATGGTCAGATCCACCGCTGCTTGCCCGGGAATATCCAGCTACGGTGCCCATACTCTCTCAAATTTATAATCATTGCCCGTGTTGAATACCAGTTTTTCCAACTGTAGTTGGTTACCTATATTAGCAACCCACTCCTGCACAGTAGGTGGATCCTCATCCTTTCAATGCACCATGAGATGTTTTTGTGCCTGAAAAAAAGCTCTGAGTATATCTTCTCTGGTATTGGTCTCCCAGTCATATTCTTCCAATATGCACACTGAAAAATTACACTTTGCTACAATGTGAAGTAGTGAGTAAATTTGTGTCCCCTCAAAATAACTCAACACACAGCCATTAATGTTTAAACCACTGGCAACAAAAGTGAGTACACCCCTAAGTGGAAATGTCCAAATTGGGCCCATTTAGCCATTTTCCCTCCCCGATGTCATGTGACTCGTTAGTGTTACAAGGTGTCAGGTGTGAATAGGGAACGGGTGTGTTAAATTTGGTGTTATCACTCTCACACTTTCATACTGGTCACTGGAAGTTCAACATGGCTCCTCATGGCAAAGAACTCTCTGAGGATCCAAAAAAAGAATTGTTTCACTACATAAAGATGGCCTAGGCTATGAGAAGATTGCCAAGACCCTGAAACTGAGCTGCAGCACAGTGGCCAAGACCATACAGTGGTTTAACAGGTCAGGTTCCATTCAGAACAGGCCTCACTATGATCGACCAAAGAAGTTGAGTGCACATGCTCAGCGTCATATCCAGAGGTTGTCTTTTGGGAAATAGATGCATGAGTGATGCCAGCATTGCTGCAGAAGTTGAAGGGGTGGGGGGGGTCAGCCTGTCAGTGCTCAGACCATACGCCGCACATTGCATCAAATTGGTCTGCATGGCTGCCATCCCAGAAAGAAGCCTATTCTAAAGATGATACACAAGAAAGCCCACAGACAGTTTGCTGAAGACAAGCAGACTAAGGACATGCATTACCGGAACTGTGTCCTGTGGTCTGATGAGACCAAGATAACTTTATTTGGTTCAGATGCTGTTAAGCGTGTGTGGTGGCAACCAGGTAAGGAGTACAAAGACAAGTGTGTCTTGCCTACAGTCAAGCATGGGGGTGGGAGTGTTCTGGTCTGGGGCTGCATGAGTGCTGCCAGCACTGGGGAGCTACAGTTAATGCTAACATGTACTGTGACATACTGAAGCAGGGCATGATCCCCTCCCCTGGACCGCAGGGCAGTATTTCAACATGATAACGACCCCAGACACACCTCCAAGATGACCACTGCCTTGCTAAAGAAGCTGAGGGTAAAGGTGATGGACTGGCCAAGCATTTCTCCAGACCTAAACCCTATTGAGCATCTGTGGGGCATCCTCAAATGGAAAGTGGAGAAGCGCAAGGTCTCTAACATCCACCAGCTCTGTGATGTCATCATGGAGGAGTGGAAGAGGACTCCAGTGGCAACCTGTGAGGCTCTGGTGAACTCCTTGCCCAAGAGGGTTAAGGCAGTGCTGGAAAATAATGGTGGCCACAGAAAACATTAACACTTTGGGCCCAATTTGGACATTTGCACTTAGGGGTGTACTCACTTTTGTTGCCAGTGGTTTAGACATTAATGGCTGTGTTGAGTTATTTTGAGCGGACAGCAAATTTACACTGTTATACAAGCTGTACACTCACTACTTTACATTGTAGCAAAGTGTCATTTCTTCAGTGTTGTCATATGAAAAGATATAATAAAATATTTACAAAAATGAGAGGGGTGTACTCACTTTTGTGTGATAATGTACATCTGATGCATGTATCCTCATTACACAGGCCCATCAAATGTAACCTATGAGGAGTAAAATACACCCTCAAAAGAATGTACAGTTGTGTTAATCTTTGTGATACATTTAATGAGCAATTAACCACTGATTAGAAGGCCTCCTCTCATTGGTCCCTGTCCATTGGACCAACATCCCGTTCCCATCATTCCATCACCGTCAAGGGGTGACGCCCAGGTAGGACTGCAAAAGTATGGCATAGCTCTGTGAAATAAAGCCCTTGGATGAGGCGGCATCCCTAATGAGACCAAACAGTGGGGCGGGAGATACGTGCCAATCCGAGCATCTACTTTGTGCCATTAGTGCATGCTGCAGTTGTAATTAATAAAAGTTCATATAAGAAGGTAATCTAAACTTGTTCTGAATAGCAGCAAATGACAGAAGTGCCCCATTATGAAATATATGTTTAAGGTGCGTCACTCCATACTTTATCCACCTAGGACCTCTCTGCAGCTTGGCTAATTCCAGGTACGTGTTATTGTCCCATATGCGGCTGAATTCTGTGTAGCCTGTCACTTCTGGAGGTACCTGGTCTTATTCCAGATCTTATGGATGAGGTTATAGGTCAGAGAGCATTTGTGTGGCAGTTCGAAGGCCTGCTCCTCCAGACTCTGTGAAACCGATCCCCTGCGGGTAGTATAGGTCATTACTGCAATAGAGGAACCAAGCTCTTTGCCATCCCTCTCATTCCCTGTGTCCATGGCACCCTTAAGGTGTTGTAGTTGAGCTGCTAAGTAGTACAACCATGGGTTCGGCGGTGCCAACCCACCTTCGTGTTTAGGCCATTGCAGGTACTCTAATTTAATTCTAGGGGTGCCTTCCTTCCAGATCAAAGCACGAAAAAGTGTGTTAACTATTCTAAAGATTTTTAATGGTATCACTATTGGTGTATTATGGAGAAAGTAGAGTAGTTGCTGCATTAGAATCATTTTGATAAGGTTTACCTGTCTGGCTACCGATATTCAAAGAGAGTGGCAAGTTTTGATATACGGTTGTGAAAATATTGGAGGGGAGAAATATTTAAATGACAAAAGTCTCAGGGACTCCGCGTCACCTGAATCCCCATGTACTTAAAGGAGGATGTAAGGGGTATGGGGCACGCAGGTGTTACCACTTGCGCATCGTCCGCATCCAATAGTAGCAGGGCAGATTTTGACCAGTTTATGGTGAGACCCGAAAAAGTTACAAAGTCAGTAATAGCGGCCATGGCTTTCCGTAGCGAGGTGTTCATGTCTTCTAGCAGGAGGAGCGTGTCATCAGCGTATAACATCACTTTTTCCTGCACATTTGCATATCTGAATCCTATAATCCCTGGATGAGACCTAACCCTGATCGCCAGAGATTCTATCGCCAAGGCGAACCGGACGGCCGAAAGGGGGCACAACTGCCTAGTGCCTCTCCTCAAAGCTATGAGATAAGTTCCCGAATGCTCTAATTGCAGCTTGAGGCTGGGCATAGAGCAGTCTCACCCAGGAAATAAATTGTGAGCCTAATCCAAATCACTCCAACACTGCCCATAAATATTCCCAGTCCACACTATTGAACGCTTTTGTGGCATCTAACGACAGCAGAACCCTACTGCCTATGTTGTCTGCTGGGGACTGTATGTTCAAGACGAGCCTTAGTAAATGAACTGCAGTCGATTTATTGGGCATAAAGCCGGCCTGATCGGTGTGCACAAATGGACGCTATAACCCCATTCAGTCGGACAGCCAACAACTTGGCAAGGATCTTCACATCACTCTGTAAAAGTGAAATAGGTCGGTACGATCCTGGGTCTACTAGGTCTTTACCTGCTTTTAAAAGTAACATAATATTGGCTTTGGACATGGAGGGGGGCAAGACTACCAATTCCAGTAACTCATTGAAGACCCTCAGTAAGCATGGGAGCAGTATCTTGGGATATTGTTTGTATAGCTCCATGGGGAGGCTGTCCTCCCCAGGCGCTTTACAATTCGGAAAAGTCCCCACTGCTCCCTGAAGCTCCCCAATAGTAAACGGGGCATTAAGCCCTTTAGCCTGGTCAGCCATTAGACTGGGAAAAGTAATGTCTCTCCGGTAACTTTCAAGGTCCCCCGGGGTTGTAGAAAGTACCGGAAAGGTATTGATTCTCATAGAAATTGGCTAGCTCCTGAATAATCAATTCCAGGGAGCAGACCAAAGAGCCTGTCTGAGTTTTAATCGCTCCTATCACAGGAGATCATTGCTGAGATGAAGCAAAACACGCCAATAGGCGGCACATCTTCTCCCCCTCCTCAAAGAACACCTGTCTAGAGATGAACGGCTTCTTCTCAGCCGAGGAGGAGAGCAAGTGCTCATAGGCAGATTGACCAGACTGCCATGCTTCCCTAGCCGAGTCAGTAGGGTCCACAATATACCAGTGTACTAGCTCCTGGGCCTCTACAGCATCCTTGAGACCCTAGAAGGCACATTTGACCTTATTAATTTCCACAATTAAAAGAACCCTCAAATAAGCCTTGAAGGTGTCCCATTGCATAATACTAGACTCGGATGGATCCCGCAATGCAAAATACTCCCGTATGCTCCGTTCAATCTCATCATGTGAGTGGAATAACTTTAACCAGAATGCGTTAAATTTCCAGGGGGCTTTTTCTAAGAGAACTTCTAACAGTACGTGCACCAATAAGGGGGCATGATCTGATAAACTATGAGGCCTGTACAATAAATCAGAGACGAACGAGAATATGCCATAGCTGCCCACCGCAAGATCAATTCTGGACAATGTAAAATGAGATTTAGAAAAACAGGAAAATTGTTCAGCATTTGGGTTTTAGAGCCTCCAGGTATCCACCCTACGCACCTCTTGCAACAATCTCGCCAAGGGCGTACCTCTGGGGAGAGCAGAGGACTGAGGGACCGGGTGTCTATCCAGAGCTGGGTTCAAGCAACAATTAAAGTCCTCAACTATGAGCAGCAGTAACTCAGGCCTCCCATCCAAATAAGAGATAAGAAGCCAGAGCACCTCCGCAACAAAGGGTGGAGGAATGTACACACAATCCAATACACATATTAAAGTACCAATACAGCAATGTAAAAAAAACATAGTGCCCTTCATAGTCAATTTGTTTGTCAAATTCCTGGAAATCCAGGGCGGCATGTACCATTATGCTAACCACTATGGAGTAGGTTGTATGCATTGAATGGTATGCCCACCCCACCCAAGAGTATCTCAAGCACTGCACGGAGTAAGCAGTGAGGTGAGTTTCCTGAAAACCAATAATGGCTGGATAAAACTTCTTGAGGCACATAGAGATCACGGTGTGTTTGAGAGGCCAGTGGGCCCCCCTAAAGTTCCAGGAAACTATTGGTACAGTCGTCATAGGGAAGGAAGATATTGTAACAGCACCTGGCATACCCGGGTAGAGAGAACACAGTCAAAGATACTCCGCCAGGTGTGCACTGTCATAGTCAGTTGTCTCGCGGCTGGTGTTCCACATCCATGGGACAGTGGCGTATTTGGGTTTAATAAACTGAAAGCAGTAGCAGGGAACAGTGTGACAGTCATTCCTCCTCCCAAGTTATTGCTGCTGGTATTGTACCAATGCGTGAGCAAGTTGGCTGTAGAAACAAACAGCATGAAAGAAAACGTTTCCTGGGTAATCAATGTCAACCGGGCAGCCCAGACGTCTAAAATAGCAACCATCAACAAGGAGTTAAACATCTTTCAACTGTTTCACAGTTAAGCAATACTTTTTATGTAGCTCACACTTTGAGCTGTAATATTATGTTCCCCGGCCTGAGAACACCTTGCCAAAAAAAAGGAAACAGAGAAAAAGCAGATATAAGATATACTGAAGATTAAAGACAGCTCGTTACCAAACAGCATAACAGAAACCCTCATGTCAGTCTCCTTCCATCTCTTCATCATGCTACCGGAGGACCTGCTCAATGCGTCTAGCCAGGCCATTGCTTCCTTGGGGGATTCAAAGAGTTGCGCTCGCCCTTGTGCTGTGACTCTAAGTTTTGCCGGATAAAGCATGGCATAAGGTAATTGCAGAAGCTGGAGGCGCCTTTTGAAATCCGTGGATCTGGCTCGGCACCTTTGCACTTCTGCTGAAAAGTCCAGGTAGAAGGATATTCTTGCACGATTGTAAAGAATGTTGGCGTGCTCCCGCGCTTGGCATAGCACCACCTCCCGGTCTCGGTAATGAAGTAGTTTTGCCAACATGGACCTAGGGGCACTCGCAGGTGGAGGTGGGCGGGAGGGGACCCTATGGGCTCTCTCTACTGCAAAATGGGGTGAAAAGGCCTTTTTCCCAAACAGCTTCTGGAGCCAGTTCTCAATGAAGGCCATGGGGTCCTTACCCTCTGCATGTTTAGGCAGGCCCACAATATGGACATTGTTTCTTTGGAGGCTATTCTCCATATCTTCTGCCCTGTCATTGGCCTCTCTCGATAGCTGGAGGGCCGATTTGATATCATGGATCAGAGGAGGTAGTTGGTCTTCCATGTCACTAACCCGACTCTCAACCTTTTTTTATTCTATTTGAGCTTTGAATGCAGAAGCAGCTGGTGAAGCAGATGATATCCTATACCAGTGGATTTTACCCCCAGTGGGGGGAAGGCGTGCAGTGACCTATTAGTGTCTAACACGGAGGTTAGTGCATAGGACTGCTGGTGGTGGATATCATGTGGTGCAGTGTTATTGGTTACATTTTCACACAAACACCACAATTTTAAGTGGACTGTTTCTGGATACAAATTTTATTTGATTATACTTAAACTTTGGAGAGATTGTTTTTTGCATTGCACTTTCATATTCACTTTACAGAGGTTCTCACCATCATTAACTATACGTTACAGTATATACACAGTATATATATATATATTTGTTTTTTTTTAAGAAATTGCTTTAAAGTGCCGTTTGTTGTATCACATTTGTATGGTTTATCTGCTATGACATATATGGCACCTTTTTCAGCCATATGGGTTTTTTTAGGCACAATATATAATTTTATATTATATACTGTATATCATACATTTTCTTGTACACTGAGTATTTTGTTCTGTGTAATACTGGTTATTTAGGTGCAAGCAGTATAAATAGGATATAGTATCCTGGTTATTCACATTGGGGGTTTCCACCACTATTTGCGCATGTAAGTTTGTTTTAAGGGGCAGTGCTACACTTTTTTGTTATTATATTTGGTTCAGTTTGGTGTGGGCACACATTTCAGTCATTAGCAGCAAGCCCATTATTTCTTTTGGCATTTATTATTTTTTTTTATCACAAATAGTAGCACGCTGATATTTGCACATAACTTTAAATCTCCCTCTTCTTTGGTGGTCAGTGGAAACAATATTAAATCTGCGCCCTATTGATGGTAAGGGGAAGAAACATGAACAACATTAACAAAATACTGAAGAAGTGAATGTTGTTCATGAAACACATTGAGAAAAGTCTCAAATCTATGGATTGTGTGATTTATCGTATAATTTTGAATACCAAGTCCTAGGATTATGCAGTTAGACTTGGATAACATTACTTGTGATTATATGTTCTTATGGTTACAGTCTTGTATAGATCAAAATGGTGGATATGAAACCATGTGGTTTATTTACTAAAGCTGGAGAGTGCAAAATCAGACTCACTTCTGCATAGAAACTTCAGCTTTCAGGTTTTATTGTCAAATCTTACTTGAACAAATTGAATGTAGAAGCTGATTGGCTACCATGCACAGCTGCACCAGCTTCAGATTTAGTAACCCCCCCCCCCCCAGTCTTTAGTCTATTTCTAACATTTGGGGATTTATGGTCTTAAACATACCTCCCAAATTTTTGAGATGGGAATGAGGGACACCTATTAGCAAAAGTATGTAGGTATAGGACACATCCCCTACCACACCCCCTTAAAGGAGAATCAAACAAAAAAGATTAGCTAAACCCACAAGTGCTTTTTTTACCATTACTATTCCTATAATATGGCATTTGGAATTTTTTTTT
>BLSH010329581.1:826033-837529 GCA_018402905.1 Glandirana rugosa
CACAGTTACATGAGACGTCCTGTGTCGTCCTGAACCCTCGTATGGGAGTCCCCACAGGGGTACCTTACGACGAGAGGTACCCCCGTGAGCGGCTTCTCCTCCTCACGACGGCCCCCTGGGGTCTTTTCTTCCAAACCCCCTACCACACCCCCTTAAAGGAGAATCAAACAAAAAAGATTAGCTAAACCCACAAGTGCTTTTTTTACCATTACTATTCCTATAATATGGCATTTGGAATTTTTTTTTTAACTAACAAACATGTCATACTTACCTGCTCTGTGCAAGAGTTTTGCACAGAGCTGCCCAAACCTTCTTTTCTGGGGTCCCCCGGCAGCACTCCTCCTCTTCGGCGAGTGCCCCCATGGAGAGCAGCATTCCATGGGGACACCCCTGAGGGTATGCTCCCAAGTCCTGCTGTGTCCTGCAGAGTACATTGACACAGACAGCAGGACTCGGCCCCATCTCCCAGTTCCCATGTCACTGGATTTGATTGACAGCAGTGGGAGCCAATGGCTACTGCTGCTATCAATCTATCCATTGAGGACCCAAGACAGCGGCTGGAGCCGCATTAGACTGCATTAAAGCGGATTTCCACATTTTTTTTGTTTATTAAAAGTCAGCAGCTACAAAAAGTGTAGCTGCTGACTTTTAATAAACAGTAACTTACCTGTCTCCCGGTCCAGCGACAGCTGCTCCCGAAGCCTCGCTCGTCTCCCCGCTCCTCCCGACGGCCCCGCCATTCCTAGTGTGGGCACCCGGCCCAGCTTCACGGCCGGGCACCCACTGCGCATGCACGAGTCGCGCTGCACATTCCTAGTGGCCAGGCAATCTTCTGGGGCCTGTGACGTGTCCTAGAAGAATGCCAGGAGGGAGGGGCCGCCTAGGAGGAGAGGAGGAGTCGCCTAGGCGGCCCCGAGGCGGAAGGTGGAAGAGGGACAGGAAGTCTCTCTGAAACCTGGGGACACCCCCCCCCCAAAAAAAAATTACATGCCAAATGTGGCATGTAAGGGGGTGAGGAGTGCTTAAAGCGGAAGTTCCATTTTTGGGTGGAACTCCGCTTTAAGGTGAAAAACCTTGAGACTTTACAACTCCTTTTAGTGTTGTAAATAAAGTATATACGATTTTAATTTTAAATTTGACACATCATTTTTATTTTTATTTTTTATTTATTATTTATGCTGATTAATCCTACCCAATGAAGTCCCACAAGCTTGGAATTTACTACAGACAGCATCTTCAATTCAGCGAGAGCTGCACATGATCCATCACACTTGACAACTGTTCATGCTGTAAAACACCACAACTGACAGTACAAGTGTAAACGTGCCCTATAAAGTATATGTCCAGCCAAAACTTTTTTTCTTTCTGATGGAGTGGGAAAGGACTAGAATGAATAGTTTACTGCTATCCAGGGTTCCTTTAGACGGATTTCCGCAAACTTCCTGTTCTGCAAACAATGTTATAATAACATGGGAGTGTGCAGCCTATTGCATTAGGGTGTGCACCCCAAAGCTCAAACACGTGTGCGCGTGTGTGTGCGCATGTATGTATGTGTAATATACACACACACACACTCTTGTAAATAAATGTGAAAACATTTTAAAATGTATTAAAACATGGATGATGTTAGTAGGACAAAGATTGGTGTCAGTAGTTTTTATTTTTATTTTATTTTTGTATTTTTTTTTTCAATTTTTTCTTAGGAGCCCCGTTGAGGGGCATTGGTGAAATATCAGCAGGGGAAATCTGCTTAGCATGGGGTAATCTAGGTGTGCCCAGGCACACCCGACACAACCCCTGCACATGCCTATGGTTATTGCACAGGAAGTGAGTGGAATTCTACAGCAGTAACATAGACAGAAATAAAAATGCCTTTCTTTCATAGAGTAAGGAAGGGCTAGAGTACACTGCTAACCTCTAAATGACTAGTATGCACTTAAAATTACAAACACTGACTTTGTTTAAAAGATATGGAAACTTTTCTAACAAGAATGGACTCCCCAGTTACATGTATTACCTTTTTTTTGTTCTATCTGTTACTCCAATCTCAGAACCAGTACCTATTACTAATTCCTATATAAATTAATTGTGGGTGCAGTCTCTCTTCCTAGCCTAACACAGGAGAGTTGTAATTATCTTGAGGTCCCACTTGTGCCACAAGAAATAGTTGATATACGCCTCTCTTTTTCCACAAACCAAACTACACTGTACACAATGATTACCCTTTGAATGGTACAAAGCAAGCAGTGATCTTCTGGCACCTCAAGTGTTTGTGATTTATTAGGATGCAGTTTATCGTAGTTCCTTACCTCCCTATGGCCTAGGCATTGACAATTGTCTTGTCAATGTCCAACTTGGTTAAAGATAGTTAGAGGTGTAAATCTTTTATAGATGTTTCTGGCATAATTCCTCTACAATGGGGAAGTGCACCCATCACCTTTGGCTTTTGCAATGGTAGTGGAGCCCTTGGCATGCTGTATTAGAAAATGCCACATAATTCTTGGCATGTGGTGGGGAGCCATTGAAGAGAACATCTCTCTATAGGCCAGTGATGCTCTTATCTATTTAGGTAACTCTGAAAACTCACCAGTGATATGATTAAATATAATGGACAGTTTTGGTAAGGTTTCAGGTTCGGGGGAAACCTGGTGAAGTCATCTTTCCTAGAGGTCCCCACAAATGTCAATTAAACCTGATAGAGAGAATTAACCTTAAAATATATTACTTTCCCCAATACCTCTACGTATTTAAAGCATCCGCTGTGTTTACTCACAAAACATTTTTCTATCAAATTAACTCTGTAATTTAGAATAGCTCTCAACCACATTTTGCCAAATTTGCACTACAAGCATTACCCACAGATGGTGGCCTTGCTTATTTTAAACTTTTTAAATATTTCTTGGCCTCCCATATGGCATTTACACAAGAGTAGTTGACTTCCTCCAATGATAATATTATGCCCTCGCTGCAACTCGCTGCAAATTAATGAATGACTATAAATTCCATTCTAGCAAACCAATTAGCATTTACAGCTTCCTTATCACAGAAAGTACTTCTTCTCACTTTCTCAGTATCTTAAATGCCTTTATATGTAACTCCTATGCCAGAATTATGTTTCAATAAATTTGTTATTATACTTATAAAACAATACATTTTCACAGGAAGGACCCTCGCCCTTCGGACAGTACGATGTTTGCTAAATTGGTTAATGAAACCCTTCCAAGGTTTAGGTTGATATACAGAACCAGCATGTCCTACCAAGTTTACTAAAATCTGGGCTTTGTGCCTGGAGCATATGGAAGGAGGTTTTTTTAGGCTAAAGAGACATTTTGGTATCCTGTGGTATTCCTGTCTTTTATTTATCAGGGTATATTGCTCCCAATACAATATTATTTAGTGTACAAGGGAGAGGGCATCAGGCAGTGGTGTATCATCCATGGGTGCAGGGTGTTCACTGAACACGGGCCCTGAGGGGTGGGGGGCCCCACTGTGCTCTGACCCACACTGCACCCATGGATGATCTCTACCTGGTTGACAGCCGGGGATGATCGGTGCAGTGTTGGCTTGCACACGGGCCCACTAATTTCATGATACGCCCCTGGCATCAGGTATGTGTATGATGATTGGGTTTGATCAATGCTGCAACCTGGTTGGTTGGTGATTATTTGTTGTTTATTTATATTGTCTCAAAAAAGAAAAGAAAGAAAGAGTAGGGGAAGTCTTGAACCGCTATCAAATTCTGTCATTGTTGCTGTTTGAGAGTTCCCTTTGCTTTCTTCCTGGTAAAATGTTGTCACAAAGACTGGGAGAGAGGGAAAATCTGATGGAGACCCCACATAAAAATAACATCCTGAAAGAGGTTATACCCACCCCCCATCCAAAACTTAAAAAAAGTTGTTGGCTTGGCATACACTTCAATAAAAGTTAGTCAGTAATGGACAGACTATTACATTGGATATTATACAGTATGTGTGTACATGGTTTATTATGACTTTTGGTTACACCTGTGAAATAGATGACATACATGGTTTGATAAATAAGAAAAAAATCTCCAGAAAGGGAAAATGTTAAGCTTACTCACCTTTTACTTTTAAAACTATCAAAATCAGGATGATAATAATCATGAAAATCACAGAGAAAAGGATAATAATGATCAAGTAAGTTGGAAATTCTTTGTCAGGCAAAGTCCCTTCATTGGGACCTTTTTCATATTCAGGAATGCCTCCTTTAACGTGGGTTCCTTCATTAGAAAGACACAAGAAAGAAACATTTTAACTAACATAATATAACAAACCAGTGAGCCTAAATTGTTATCAAAAATTGAAATTAAAATTAAAAATATATATATATCCAAAAGCCGTCATAGCAACACAGAAATTGATATTAATAAAATTACATTTAAAAGGAAAGTTTAGAGTCAATTTTATTACATTAGTGTAAGTGTATACATTTTTACACTAATGTGTGCTTGGCTACTAGTGTTGGGCAGAACGTTTCGACCCGAGCATGAGTTCGGGCCGAACATTCACCCCGTTCGGAATTTTCAGAAACCCCCTGCCCCAAAGTACCCCCACCCCCCTCCTAGTTGACGGCATGTGGCCTGGTATGGTTCAGGAAGGGGGGGCCCTCACTTGTCCCCCTTCTTTCCTGACCTGCCAGGCTGTGTACTCGGATAAGGGTTTGGTATGGATTTTGGGGGGGACCCATGCCTTTTTTTTGTAAGTTTTGGCATGGGGTTCCCCTTAAAACCCATACCACATCACGTCGTTTTTTTCTTTCTTTTTTGTTTCAATAACAATTGCAACCGCAAGTCAATTTAAATTAGATTTTTTTTCTTTAGAAATGTAATTTTTGCTGCAGAATGTTCTATATATGCAACAGATGCACCAGAGGCAGACTAAGGGGACCCCCAGGTACTATATTTAAAGGATTTTTTCTTATTTATTGTTTAAGCATCATTAAAATCACTGCTGCTAAAAAAAACTATTTTTTTAATAACAAACGTTTCCATTGATACGTGTCCTCCAGGGCAGTACCCGAGCTCCCATACCCTTTTTCTGGCCAATTACTTGCATATAAGCCTTCAAAATGGGCACTTTTGATTTCTCATGCTCGGCTCCCATAGACTTCAATGGAGTTCACTGTTCAGGGCAAACTTTCCTGTTCAGGAGTTCTGCTGTGAACCAAACAGGAGGTGTTCAGCCCATCTCTATTTGCTACTTTGCAGTTCAATGCGTTTCAGAAAACAGTAACTAAAAGGCTTGTATACATCTTGGCAATATAAAGTTGTAGATCGGTATACGACGATGGAACCATGATACTCCTTTATTTAACACAGGATTAAAAAAACAAGTGTCGTTCCTTGCTTACATATTTTAGCCTTGTGTGGGCTTTAATCATAGCCTATAGCCACAGGCTATGATTAAGGCCAACACAGAGTTGAAACATGTAAGCAATTAGAGACATTTATTTTTTTAATCCTGCACTAAATAAAGGAGTATCATGGTTCCATTATCCATTACACTGCCATTGTGGCTGTCAGGAGCCTCCTGAGCATTGCACATTTGCACTGGACCTACATGGACATTCAGGTTGAGTAGTGGATGCTATTTAGCTGTGACACATCATGGCAATGTAGCTTTGTAGGGTTCACTAAATCCCATAAACAGTGGGGGGGGGGGGGGTGGGGGGGTTGGCTCCTTGGAGTGTAGCATATACGTATATGTATTATGCACATACCCTAACTTTGATCATGCCAACTCTAGTCTCTTGGCATTCAGAACACTTGTTGTGCCTTCTTCAGAATATTCTTTGGTTGTGCTTTGTCCTCTACCACAGAGCTCGACACTACCAGTCAAAAGTTTTATAACATCCCCATTTTTCTAGTTTTTATTGAAATTTAAAAAGTTTGTCTCGTGAATAACCTGAAATGGTACAAAGGTAAGCGGCAAACATCCATAAGTGAAAAAGAAAAAAGTTTAGATTAGCAAAAACTGAAAAATAAAGTACATTTCTGAGTACAGGAAAGAAGTAATGGGTTAACAACTCACAGTTGTTCTGCAGCAATGTAGGTAAATTAAGCCTTGAACGTTTATGCTAACAATTTCTATAGGCGTCCCAACTTTTGTTGATTACTTACAAGCTCTCTGTCTGTATAAAAACAGAGTTGATACAGAATGTTACACAGAAGTAGTATATTGCTCTCAAAGAAAGAGGCAAATAAGAATAGAAGACTGGAAGACCATTATAACCCTTAAAAGTATAATCCCTTTGGGAGTGGTGTGCAGAGTGCAAAAATGATGATTCAGTCACAGTTCAGTAATATCCAAGCATATTATTGCTAAAGAGATTAGAGAGCTGAGAGAATCACTGAAGGGCAAAGCGCACAAATTTACCTCTAAGCCTTCTCTTTTTATATACTTTGGCATGGGAGTGCACCCCTTAATGATGTCCATACGATGTTCCCCCTATGACGCTGAGGGACTCTCAAGGGACACCAGGCAGTGTGACGATCCTAAATCTCCTACCACAGAAAGTGGCCCCTTGCTCCATATATGTATTCAGGCTTGAATATATATTTTTTCCAGTAAGCCTTCTATCTAGATGTTAATGGATGACACCGAGTTTGGCACACCGTTCACCTTCATTTCACTGTCTACTCCACTGAATTATCAACTTTATGCCAATGTTGCTGATGAACTTTTTTTGCATTAATTTTGCACACTTATCTTATTTGAACATTGACTTTTTTGCACAATTTCTTCACACATTTGCACATTTTTATCCACGTTTTCTTCTTCTGACCGTATAAAGGACTATAAATGTGATAAGTTATAGATGAAGTTTTATCCACCAGAAATCCTGTTTGACTGTTTAAGGACTATACATGTGATATGCTATAGATGAATTTCTACAAGTTTTATCCATTTTTAATTGCATTATTTACTGTATGTGGCACACTATAACTGCATTAAGTTAACTCAGTACTTTTTTGCACTAGCACTTTATTCAGTCATTCATTTCAGTTTGCACACAGCCACTAGTTCCAGTAGAGCGCCACACTTTTGTATGATACAACCTACAATTGCAACTGGTGTTTTTTTTGCTGAGCAGCACCCCCTCGAGCGGTAATTGTCCCCCACTGTTTCCCCCGGTACTTATCCCATCTAGGCAGGTAGCGTGCAGTGGCTCCGTGACCTCTTGTCCACGGCGGCTTCTAGCTTGTGCCTCCTCCACCTAGGGGTCTAAAAGGATCGTCTGTCCTTTCAGCCAACCGGGTGACGAGTGTCAAAATCCGCTACCTCATTGGCCGGGAGGAGGATCAGTGTTACAACAGTGTTACAACAGTGAATATTCATTCGCTGTTGTAACACACCTGGGTGGGCTGAGACTGGGTGGGCTGAGAGGGCACTCTCTGCGCTCACAGCCCACCCTATGTTGAAGCCTATTAGAGCCTCTGGCTCTAATAGATGCTTCAAAAAAACAATCCCACTCACCCCAGCAATTGTATTATGCGCCCGGCGTCCTGAAGGGGCCCAGGCACATGGATAGGTGGGCGGCCGGTGCCCATGCACCCACAATGGATGGGCCGCCCTGCATGCAACACATTTGTGGGAACTTTTGCAACAGTGTTGGGAAGAACTTTCCAAACTGTATTTGATTTGTACAAAGAATGCCACAAGTGTGTTTGCCTGTTATATCTGCAAAAAGTACTACTTTGATGAGTCAAAAATGTAGATTACATTTTGTTAACCACTTGACCTCCAGAAGATTTACCCTCCCCTCATGACCAGGTCATTTTTTGCAATATGGCACTGCATAACAAATGTGACATTTAACTGACAATTGTGTGGTTGTGCGACGCTGTTCCCAAGTTCTTTTTTCCAACAAATAGAGCTTTCTTTTGATGGTATTTGATCACCTCTGAATTTTTTATTTTTTGCGCTATAAACAATACAAGAGTGACAATTTTTAAAAAATACTATATTTTTTCATTGCTGCTATAAAAATCTAAATTGAAAAAAATCAAATTTCTTCATCTATTTAGGCTAATATGTATTCTGCAACATATTTTTGGTATTTTTGGTAAAAGAAATAAAATATAATACAATACATATTAAAAAATGATGTGCATTTGCACTAGATTAAAAGACAGTACAGATGTAACATCATTGCATGCATGGTACAAATAGGTTTGTGACGGATGGTACAATTTGATGGTACGTATCCTACATGTTTCGCCTTACTTAGGCTCCATAAGGGATTTTATTGTAACCCACGCATAAAGTCAAAACACTGTATAAAGGAGAAAAGGAAAAAAAAAAATTTCAAAACCATGTATGCATTAAGAGTAGAGTTGAGCGGACACCTGGATGTTCGGTTTCGGCGGGCTGGCCGAACTTCACGAAAAAGTTCGAGTTCAGCCCCAAACTTGACCCGAACCCCATTGAAGTCAATGGTGACCCGAACTTTTGGGCACAAAAATGGCTCTAAAAAAGTCCTGGAAGGGGCTAGAGGGCTGCAAAAGGAAGCAAAATGGGGTAAGAGTAGGACAAGTGCCCTGCAAACAAATGTGGATAGGGAAATAACTTAAAATCACATAAAAAAAAAAATAAATGGAGGAGGAGGTGGACATGGAGTAGGGGGTTGAGGAGGCGGTGACCGTGGCGGTGTAGGTGGTGGAAGTGGTGATGGAGGAGGAGGAGGTAGCCAACACAGTTTTTTGTTTGTTTGGTTTCTTTTTCTAATTGGGGTAGTCCCCAAAATATTGAGACATATTAAAAAAAAAAAAAAGGATACGTTCGCTTAAGTATACCAATGGCTGTGTGAGGCCGGTCTAAATGTCTATTCTGCACAAGGTACAGACAAGTCTTGTGGGATCCATGCCTGGTTCATTTTAATAAAGGTTAGCTTATCCACGTTGGCTGCGGACAGGTGGCTGCACTTGTCTGTGATAACTCCCCCTGCCATGCTAAACACACGTTCAGACAATACACTGGCCGCAGGGCAGGCCAGCAACTCCAAGGCATAAAGGGCAAGCTCAGGCCATGTGCCCAATTTGGAGACCCAGAAGTTGAATGGGGCAGACCCATCAGTCACTATGTGTAGGCGTGTGCACACATACTGTTCCACCATGTTGCTGAAATGCTGCCTCCCGCTAAGACGTTGCCTATCAGCTGGTGGTGCTGTTTGTTGTGGCGTACTGCTGACAAAGCTTTTCCACATTTCGGCTATGCTAACCCTGCCTTCTGAGGTGCTGGCGGTGCCACAGCTGTTTGGCGACCTCCTCCTCTGCCTTCGCCTTGTCCTTCCACTGAGCCCCCGGTGTCATTTGGGAATGCCCTCAGCAGCGCGTCTACCACGTCTACCAGCGTGCGCTCGTAGTCGCGCATCTTCTGATCATGCGCCAGTGAGGGAATTAAGGACGGCACGTTGCTCTTGTAATGGGGATCCAGCAGGGTGGCCACCCAGTAATCAGCACAAGTTACAATGTGGGCAACTCGGCTGTCGTTGCCAAGGCACTGCAGCATGTAGTCGCTCATGTGTGCCAGGCTGCCCAGAGGCAAAGACAAGCTGTCCTCTGTGGGAGGTGTACCATCTGTGTCCTCCGTATCCCCCCAGCCATGCTCCAGTGATGCCCATGAGCTGCGTTGGGTGCCACCCTGCTGTGAACATGGTTCATACGCCTCCTCCTCATCATCTTTCTCGTCCTCCTCATCCTCCAGAACTGTGCCCTGGCTTGAAATTTTTTTACCTGGCCTATGCTGGTGCAGGAACCCACCCTCCAAGACACTTGTGAATGACAGGCCTGATAACCGTGGAAATTACCCCTTTTCCTCCTCCTCCTGTGCCACATCCTCTTCCATTTTCAAGGAGACATAGAAGTGGGATAGTAACGCTCAGAACAGTGTCATCGGCACTGGCCATGTTGGTGGAGTACTCAAAACACCGCAATATGGTATACAGGTCTAACATGGAGGCCCACTCATTGGTGGTGAAGTGGTGCTGTTCCGCAGAGCGACTGACCCGTGCATGCTGCAGCTGAAACTCCACTATTGCCTGCTGCTGCTCGCACAGTCTCTCCAGCATGTGCAAGGTGGAGTTCCACCTTGTGGGCACGTCGCATAGGAGGTGGTGAGCGAGAAGGCCGAAGTTCCGCTGCAGTGCAGACAGGCGAGCAGCAGCAGGGTGAGAACGCCGAAAGTGCGCACAGACGGCCCGCACTTTCTGCAGCTCTGACATATCAAGGTAGTTTTTTAGAAATTTCTGCACAACCAAATTCAGCACATGCGCCAGGCAAGAGATGTGCGTCAAACTGGCTAGGCCCAGAGCTGCTCCGAGATTTCGCCCATTATTGCACACACCACCAGGCCAGGCTTGAGGCTCAGTGGCACCAACCACTCATCGGTCTGTTGTTCAATGCCCTTCCACAGCTCCTGCACAGTGTGGGGTTTATCCCCTAAACATATCAGTTTTAAAAAAGCCTGCTGTCATTTCCCCCTGAATGTGCTGAAGTTGGTGGTGAAGGTGTTATTCTGACCGGATGAGGAGGTGGTAGAGGAGGAGGAAGCTGAGTAGGAGGAAGAGGCAACAGGAGGCAAAGAGAAATGCCCTGCAATCCTCGGTGGCGGAAGGACATGCGCCAAACTGCTATCCGCCTCAGGCCCAACCACCACTACATTTGGCCAGTGTGCAGTTAGCGAGATATAGTGTCCCTGCCCGTGCTTACTGGTCCACGTATCAGTGGTTATGTGGAACCTTGCCACAGATGGCGTTGCACAGTGCACACTTGATCTTGTCCCCGACTTGTTTGTGCAGGGAAGGGAGGGCTCAACTGGAAAAGTAGGAACCATGGCTGGGAACCACGTACTGTGGGACAGCCACCACCATCAGGTTTTTAAAACTGTCCATGTCCACCAGACAGAATGACAGCATTTCAAAGGCCCGGAATTTTGAAATGCTAGCATTCAGGGCCAGGGATCTCAAGTGAGTAGGGGGGTACTTCCTCTTTCTCTCCAGTGTTTGGAGATGGAGAGCTGTAAGCTTCCATGGGACCATGGTGTGGAAATGCTTGGGGATGGTGGCGGACATGGTGGCCTGGCTGTCACATCGTCTGTTTGCTGGGTGGCAGGTGACACTGGCACTGTAGAGGTGGAGGAAGAGGCTGAGGCAGCAGCAGAAGAGGAAGCAGGAGGAGCCCGAGACCTTTCCTGGATTTTGAGATGCTTATTCAATTGCAGCTCATGCTTTGCATGTAGATGCCTGGTCATGCAGGTTTTGCTCAGGTTTAGAACATTTATGCATCGCTTCAGGCTCTGATTGCATGGCGTGCAAACCACATGTGTCTTGTCGTCAGCACATTGTCTGAAGAACTGCCACACCAGGGAACTCCTTTGAGCTGCCTTTGGTGTGCTAGGTCCCTGGGTGCGGTGGGTAGTAACAGGTGTACTGTCTAGGGGACGGTCGCTCCGCTTTTGCAACCTGCTTCCTCTTTTG
>BLSH010329581.1:838586-862233 GCA_018402905.1 Glandirana rugosa
CAACTCACTTGGGCTTGACATTTCAAGCCCAAGCATGGCCTGAAATCTCACAGGCACAGGGCTTGGGTTTGTAAACTCTTTTTCAGGCCCAAGCCCCAAGCCCATAAAAAAACGCGGAAAACTTATCGAAGTCCCGTCGGTTAGTTGTTCGTAAAGTGAGCAAACGGAAATCTTCGGTGGTGTCGGTACGGATGATTACCGTACCGACATTAAACGGTCACGTAGTACACTGGGTCGGAGCTATATTCGACCTCAGTGCATAGCGACGTACAGTGTAGTAGAGTATGATCACATCCCTCTCCTACGACGGCGACGACACTCCCTGTCTAATCATGAGATGACTTTATAATGCTAATCTGTCCCTCACAGCAGCGGCAGCATCCTCTCCCTACACTAGTATGAGATGATGTGACATGCAGCGATACGTGACTCCAGCTTATATCGAGGCTGGGTCACATGATGCACTGGCAAATTACAGCCATGCCATTAGTAGGCATGGCTGTGGTGGCTTCTAAAGGCAAACGAGTGAAATGCTTGTTGATTGGCTGCCCTGAAGCTATTCAAAAGGCGCAAAAAAATACCCGAACCCCGAACCCGGACTTTTTCTCAAATGTTTGGGTTCGGGACACGGACACTCTAAAGTCCGGTACGAACCCGAACTTTACAGTTCGGGTTCACTCAACTCTAAACACGTGGTATGATCTACATTACTCCCTTGAGTGGCACACTAACAAACCATGGGACATAGTGGTTACCTGCTGTTAGGGACATATTTCTGAACCTAGATGCAGAGACATTTTATCTAAGGGTAAAAATGTATCCCTAACTGCAGGTAACCACTGGATGTGCGGACACATGTTTACAGCAGCAGACAGCATTTTCAGCCCATCACTCAGGTGCACAGACTGAGCATAGATTGAAACTTTTGAGATCCTAGGCATAGGTATTTGCACAAAACAAAATGTGTTTCCAACGCTTGAGATGAAAGGCTCCACTGGGATAATAATACAAGCCTTTAGCTTGATTGGTTTGGATAAATGCTGCCTTGCTGCCCTTGGAAGACTGAGGATGTCCAGACACACTAGAGCAAAAAACACAAACAAGGGCGCACCGGCATAGCGCATTATCCTCAATATTTGGTTCGATGGAAAAATGTAAAAACATACTCACAAACGATCTCTTATTACAAGCATATCGAATCTCAAAACAGCTTCACATCCATATTCTTGTATGCCACATGTCAATGATGTCCTACACAGGCTACTGACGCGTTTCGAGGTTCAGACCTCTTGCTCAGAGCCAAGTGTACCATGTCCCAACAACAGACTTATATACCCAGGAATGACATAGTGGGGAGGGTGTAGTCCCATGTTACCCCACCCAAAAATGGGTGTGGGCTCCATTGTGACTGGTTCGCACAGTCCTGTCATGTACCTCACCCGCCAAACCAGGTTCTCATGTATTAACACTAGATCAATAAATGCAATAGGAGAAGGAGGTAGGGATAAGTATATAGAGGTATACACCTGCAGGATATCCCATACCATATCAAATATAAAGGAAGAATGACTCACCTCTTTACTCTCTACTCACCATCCACTTAGCTAGCAGCTCCTAAATGGCGGCAATCGTCTGAATGGCAACTCCACCAAAAGAAATTCCCCAAGGCTGTAATTCTCATTCCCTCCTTACCCCAAACAGAAAGTGTATGCCTCCCCACTTACCAGACCTCAGATTCAGTGTGGCACATAAGCAGGAAAACTTTTGCATCCCCAGGTCCCCTTCGGCTGTGTCATATAATACCTCGAGAAGGAGTCTAGGAGTTCCCTCAACCATGCACTGTCAATTGCCAGCATCTGAGACCTGTGTGGGGGTATTGTAAGCATCGAAACCTCTCGGGAATGTCATGCTTTTTGAGGGGGACCCTTATTAAACTGATGGAATTGGGCATAATCGAGGGGGGCTGACTGCTGCACTCCGAAACTCTGATTTCTTCTACTGTGCTGATGCTGAGGCTAAACAGCATGGCAGCAGGGACACTGTCTGGGTATTTTTCCAGGATGCTCTGGGGAGGGGGGTTTGAACACCCCTGAAACCCCCCTTATCTACGCCCCTGCTTCCATCTGGATAAAAGGGTCTGGTAAGAGTTCCTGTGCTTCCCCATCAGGGGGAGCTCTATCCTCCAGACTCCCTGTGCCTTCCCATAACCTCCAAAAATGGGAAAAGTCTCTCCCCCCTGAGGGCTTCATGAAGCAGTGAATGTGCCACCCCCACTGAATGTGTCACACTGCCCCAAAGGGTGTCAGTCTCAACCACCGCAGTATGGTAGTCCCTGAGTGTCCCCATGGATGCAAATGACCCCAATAGTGCTAGGGTGTAATTTTGCAGGGTTTACACAGTTGCTTTTGACTAAAGTCACAACACTACCAGAGTCAAGCAGTGCAGTGACTGGCTTTCCATCAACAGAATTCACACACATTTGCTTTTCCATTCGACCCTGTGTGACGCAGTATATGTGACCTGTACAAAAAGAGAAAGGCGTCTATTCATAATAGCATAATTACATTGCATGGGTTCATCATTCAGGGAACAGTTAGCAGCAATATGCCCAAACGCATGGTAGCGATAACATTTCATATGTTCTGTACCCAGTCCTCTAAATGGCCTCAGAGACCTTCCTGACCTGCTTGGCCAGTCTCCAGGTCCTGAGCCCATAGTCTCCTTATCTGTGGCCACAGATTTGTAGTTTCTTCCCACACCCTTGACCCTGGAACAGTCTTACCAGATCCTTCGGGCGATTTTTGGGGCCCGGACAGGTTCAATAAGTCCTCAGTAGCAGTGTACCTTTCCACTAGGTCCACCAGTTGGTTTGCTTTTTTGGGGTCCCCATTAGGGATGGGCCGAACAGACTCCTGTTCGGTTCGCACCAGAACTTTTGAACACCGGAAAAGTTCAGACCTGAACAACGAACCCCATTGAAGTCAATGGTACCCGAACATGAAAAATCAAAAGTGCCCATTTTGAAGGCTTATATGCAAGTAATTAGGCATACAATGGTTATAGGGGTCTGGGTCCTGCCCTGGGGGACATATATCAATGAAAAAAAAAGTTTGTAAAAACGTCATTTTTAAAGGAGCAGTGATTTTAATAATGCTTAAAGTGAAGAAAAAAATAAATATTCCTTAAAATATTGTGACTGGGGGGTCCCCTTAGTCTGCCTGTAAAAGGGCTCACCTCTGTGATGTGTATGACATAGCCAGAGCAAAATGACATTTACACAGGAAAAATTGTCATTTAAAATCACTCGCGGCTGTAATGTATATCACTTAAAAAATGTGCGTAGGGTCCCCCTCCCCAGTCCATACCAGGCCTTTCAGGTCTGGTATGGATTTTAAGGGGAACCCTGTGCCAAATTTTTTTAAAAAAATGACTCAGGGTCCCACTTAAAATCCGTACCAGACCCTTATCCGAGCATGCAGCCTGACCGGCCAGGATAGGGGGAGGGTGAGTGAGCACCTCCCTCCTGAACTGTACCAGGCTACATGCCCTCAACATGGGGAGTATGGGTGCTTTGGGGCAGGGGGAGCTGTGCGCCCCCCCAAAGCTCCTTGTCCCCATGTTGATGGGGGCAAGCGCCTCTTCCCCACAACTCTGGGCTGTGGTTGTGGGGGTCTGCAGGCCAGGGGCTTATCGGAGTCTGGACATGCCCTTTAACCACTTGCCGACCGCCGATCGGCATCTGACGGCGGCAAAGTGGCTCGTTCCCGCAAATCGCCGTCATACGACGGCGGCTGCGGGAACGAGTTTAGTGAGCGCGCGCGCGCCGCCGGAGGCACGCCCGCGCGCTCACTGTGTCCAGGGGGGGCCGGGGAGCGGGTGCGGCGGCTTCGATTGCCGCCGGCTACCCGCGATGGCCCCCCCGGAGCGAGTGAGCGGAGGTCCGTGTATGTAAACACGGACCTCCGCTCTGTGTGAGGGGGAAGGGCTGTGATCACAGCCTTCCTTTACGTGAAGGCTGTGACCACTTCCCTTCCCCAGCTAGGCAATCCCCCATACAGTTAGAACACGCCCAGGGAACACAGTTAACCCTTAGCGCGCCCCCTGCAGGTTAACCCCTTCACTGCCAATGGCATTTACACAGTAATCAGTGCATTTTTATAGCACTGATCGCTGTATAAATGCCAATGGTCCCAAAAAAGTGTCAAAATGGTCCGACATGTCCGCTGAAATATCGCAGTACCGCAAAAAATCGCAGATCGCCGCCATTTTTAGTAAAAAAAAAAAAAAAATTAAAAACCCCAAGTCTGAATTCTCATCATCCGTAAACGCGACCACTTTTGCGCAAACCAATCAATGAACGCCGATTGCGATTTTTTTTATCGCAAATATGAGGAAGAATATAAATCGGCCAAAAACCGTGAAAAAAAATGTTTTTTTATATTTTTCTTTTGGATTTGTATTTTAGGAAAAAGTAAGAAATTTGGGTTTTTTTTGCAAAATTGTCGCTCTTCTTTTGTTTATAGCGGCGATCAGAAATGACGCAGCGGTGATCAAATACCACCAAAAGAAAGGTCTATTTGTGGGAAAAAAAGGACGCAAATTTCGTTTGGGTACAACATCGCACGACCGCGCAATTGTCAGTTAAAGCGATGCAGCGCCGAATCGCAAAAAGGGCTCCGGTCCTAAAGCTGGAAATCCTTCCGGGGCTGAAGTGGTTAACAAAGGGGTTCCCAGATCCCGCCCCCCCATGTGAATTAGTATCAGGTACATCATACCACTACTAATTCACCAAAAAGTGTCAAAAAAGAAAAAACCACAGGAGACATTTAGGGACAAGTCCTTTATTGAAAAAAAAAAAAAAAGTGTTCCCCATTGTAATCCATCGTCAATCACGGCGTGCTCCCCTATGAGAGGGCTCCCGTCGACTGAGCTCTGTTTATTTTGACAGTTTATTTACAGTGAAGGGCGGGGCCACCCAGTGATGTAAGTGCGTGACCCGCCCCCTCTGACGTGACATGGCATCAGAAGGCTTACTTCGCCGGGTGGCCCCGCCCTACCATATAAATAATCTGTCATAATAAACAGTGGGCAGATGGTAGGAGCCCTCCCAATAGGGAGGAGCTGTGCGCGCCGTCTGCGCACCATGCATTATACAATAGAGGTTTCCTCACTATACAGTGTAGGGCTGGTCCACAACATCCACAAAAACATAAGCAAATGCAAACCTTTTCTTTATAGTTCAAACACCAAAATTAGCTCTCTCAGATTGATCCTTCTGAGTCTCAGGCCAGAGCAAAACTGTGCTCTCTTCCTGGTTTATTTAAACCACAGCTGGAGAGGGCTTTGGTGGACCAGAACATCCATTCCGGACCAGCCCTGCCACGGTGGCTGGGGAAAACCCGGGCCAGACTAGTCCTATCCAAGTGAACATATGCTAGGCGACACATAGCGTCCCTTTACCACCTCGCCTTGCATACCGTCACACTATATAAGAAATGGCAGATGGCAGAGCCTGCAGTAGGCAGCCAGCCTTCACCGACGGCAGGTGCATATTTTTCTTTTTCGGGTCTGGCGGGCAGGGTGTATTTACATTGAGGGACACTATTTTTTGATTTTTGTCAAAAACTGTCTGTGTTTTTATTACCTTTTGAAACTTTTTTGATGAATGGAAAGGGGTTCTACAGTATTTCACAAAAGTGAGTACACCCCTCATATTTTTGTAAATATTTTATTCTAACTTTTCATGTGACAACACTGAAGAAATGACACTTTGCTACAATGTAAAGTAGTGAGTGTACAGCTTATATAACAGTGTAAATTTGCTGTCCCCTGAAAACAACTCAACACACAGCCATTAATGTCTAAACCGCTGGCAACAAAAGTGAGTACACCCCTAAGTGAAAATGTCCAAATTAGGCACAAAGTGTCAATATTTTGTGTGCGCCACCATTATTTTCCAGCACTGCCTTAACCCTCTTTGGCATGGAGCTCACCAGAGCTTCACAGGTTGCCACTGGAGTCCTCTTCCACTCCTCCATGACGACATCACGGAGCTGGTGGATGTTAGAGACCTTGCGCTCCTCCACCTTTCCGTTTGAGGATGCCACACAGGTGCTCAATAAGGTTTAGGTCTGGAGACATGCTTGGCCAGTCCATCACCTTTACCCTCAGCTTCTTTAGCAAGGCAGTGGTCATCTTAGACATGTGTTTGGGGTCGTTATCATGTTGGAATACTGCCCTGCGGCAGTGGTGGCTGGTGAAATTTTAGGAATTGGGCGCCAGACCCCACCCTTCCTTTTTGACCTCTCCCACTTCTCATAAGCCCCACCCCGTATAGTTTCCACCCATTGTGTCAGGAGTATACAGCACAGCATCACCAGATCGGGGTATACAGCATCCCCAGATCGGGATACACAGAGTCACCAGATAGGGGTATACAGAGCCACCAGATAGGGGTGTACAGAGCCACCAGATAGGAGTATACAGAGCCACCAGATAGGAGTATACAGAGCCACCAGATAGCAGTATACAGAGCCCCAGATAGGAGTATACAGAGCCCCAGATAGCAATATATAGAGCCCCAGATAGGAGTATACAGAGCCACCATATAGCAGTATACAGACCCCCAGATAGCAGTATACAGAGCCCCAGATAGCAGTATACAGAGCCCCAGATAGCAGTATACAGAGCCCCAGATAGCAGTATACAGAGCCCCAGATAGGAGTATACAAAGCCCCAGATAGGAGTATACTGGTTGAGGGCGGTATTGCAAAGGAGGCTGGAAGTGGTATGACGGCTGGTGATCCTCTGTGCCTCTTCCAGGACGTCCAGCTGTTGAATCATCCTTGAAACTCCCTTGTGATTTGTTTGATTCATTCCATCTTTCAAGCTAGGATATAAAGGAGGATACAAATACTTAAGTTTTACACTATGTGGCCCTTATTTTCTTTAAATATGTGGTGAGTGATGCCGCTGATCCTGGCTTTCTACACCATCCCTGTTGATCCGATGAACTCCTAGGAGTAGAGAAAGATTCATGTCCTTGGACCCTGCAGAGGGCTATATCTGCAAGCGCTGCTGACCCGAGCTAGAAATAGTGGGTCTGGGTTTCCGGTAAGGGTTTTTTACCCCTCATTTTTCTCACTGAGGTGTCTGCGTGATCGGTGGTGGTGGAAAAGTGGACTCAAGCCTACTTCTTTTATAAGCACTGGATCTAAGACTGCTGTCCCTTTCAATGTACACTGAATTTAGGACTGTCCCACTTTATCAGTCCCTAATTGAATGATTTATGGACAATATTTTTGCACAAATCTTTTTTTCTTGTTAAGTTTATATGCACAATTTATGTTATCTGTATATGGTTTGCACAGTCACATTTTTACATTTGTGATATACGGGATATGAGGAATTCCCTAAAATAATTTCATGTTAATCCATGAGTAATTTTGGTGATTCACTGTTGTTATAATGTTTTTATCCACATTAAGTTAGCGCAACAATCTTATTGAATATCTGTTTACTTTATGGTGAAGTATCGCACCTTACATTGTTGCTGCTAGTTATTAAGTATCGTTATTTCTAGCGCGGTATTCTTTTTTATTTTCTATTTAGGAGTATACAGAGCCCCAGATAGGAGTATACAGAGCCCCAGATAGCAGTATACAGAGCCCCATATAGGAGTATACAGAGCCCCAGATAGGGGTATACAGAGCCCCAGATAGGAGTATACGGAGCCCCAGATAGGAGTATACAGAGCCCCAGATAGGGGTATACAGAACCCCAGATAGGAGTATACAGAGCCCCAGATAGGGGTATACAGAGCCCCAGATAGTATTATACAGAGCCCCAGAATAGAGGTATACAGAGCCCCATAAAGGAGTATACAGAGCCCCAGATAGAAGTATACAGAGCCCCCGATAGGAGTATACAGAGCCCCAGATAGGAGTATACAGAGCCCCAGATAGGAGTATACAGAGCTCCTGATAGGGGTATACAGAGCCCCAGATAGGGGTATACAGAGCCCCAGATAGGAGTATACGGAGCACCAGATAGGAGTATACAGAGCCCCAGATAGGAGTATACAGAGCCCCCAATAGGAGTATACGGAGCCCCAGATAGGAATATACAGAGCCCCAGATAGGGGCATACGGAGCCCCAGATAGAAATATACAGAGCCCCAGATAGGGGTATACAGAGCCCTAGATAGTATTATACAGAGCCCCAGATAGGGGTATACAGAGCCCCAGATAGCAGTATACAGAGCCCCATATAGGAGTATACAGAGCCCCAGATAGGGGTATACAGAGCCCCAGATAGGAGTATACAGAGCCCCAGATAGGGGTATACAGAGCCCCAGATAGGAGTATACAGAGCACCAGATAGGAGTATACAGAGCCCCAGATAGGAGTATACAGAGCCCCAGATAGGGGTATACAGAGCCCCAGATAGGAGTATACAGAGCCCCAGATAGGGGTATACAGAGCCCCAGATAGTATTATACAGAGCCCCAGATAGGGGTATACAGAGCCCCAGATAGAAGTATACAGAGCCCCAGATAGAAGTATACAGAGCCCCAGATAGGTGTATACAGAGCCCCCAATAGGAGTATACGGAGCCCCAGATAGGAATATACAGAGCCCCAGATAGGGGTATACGGAGCCCCAGATAGGAATATACAGAGCCCCAGATAGGGGTATACAGAGCCCCAGATAGTATTATACAGAGCCCCAGATAGGGGTATACAGAGCCCCATAAAGGAGTATACAGAGCCCCAGATAGAAGTATATAGAGCCCCAGATAGGAGTATACAGAGCCCCAGATAGGTGTATACAGAGCCCCAGATAGGAGTATACAGAGCCCCAGATAGGAGTATACACAGTCCCAGATAGGGGTATACAGAGCACCAGATAGGAGTATACAGAGCACCAGATAGCAGTATACAGAGTCCCATATAGGGTAGGCTGGTCGGCGCACATGCAATCCTCTCCCCTCCTACTCAGGGCCACCGGGGACTCAAAGCAGTGGACACTTACAGATGCTTTCCTCCCCTGCCCCCCCCATGGGAGGTTGGCAGGAACGACACTTACTTGTTCAGGGCGTGCAGTGTGGTGTGCTAAGTGCTCTCCTCTCTTCTTCTCCTTCTCCGGGGTTTACAGGGAGTGGCGGCTCCGATGTGTCTCCGTTCCCTTCCAACACGCCAGCCATCCAATAGTATCGCCTGGCGCTTTGGTCAATCAGGAAACAGGTCTCACCGACCTGACTCCTGAGTGGCGGAGAGGCACTGCAGTGTGAAAATAGAAAAAAATGCCTTTGCTCTGGTCACCCAATTGGGTGGGATCAGGGCACTCTCTCTGCGCCCCGAGCCCACCCTTTTTTGAAGCCTGTTAGAGCCTTGGGCTCTAGTCAGATGCTTAAAAAAAACACTTCCTCTTGCTCCCGCCATAGGAACCATGTGTCCGGGTCCTAAAAGGGGCCAACTCATGGATAGGAGGGCGGCGGCAAGGATGGGGGGGCGGCGCGTTCCCTTAATGCACGGGCTGCCCTTGCCCTGCGGCCCTGTCTCCGAAAGGAGAGGATCATGCTGTTTCAGTATGTCACAGTACATGTTGGCATTCATGGTTCCCTCAAATAACTGTAGCTCCCCAGTGCCGGCAGCACTCATGCAGCCCCAGACCATGACACTCTCACCATCATGCTTGACTGTGGGCAAGACACACTTGTCTTTGTACCCCTCACCTGGTTGCTGCCACACACACTTGACACCATCTGAACCAAATAAGTTTATCTTGGTCTCATCAGACCACGGAACATGGTTCCAGTAATCCATGTCCTTAGTCTGCTTGTCTTCAACAAACTGTTTGTGGGTTTTCTTGTGCATCATCTTTAGAAGAGGCTTCCTTCTGGAATGACAGCCATGCAGACCAATTTGATACAGTGTGCGGCATATGGTCTGAGCACTGACAGGCTGACCCCCCCCCCCCCCACACACACTCCTTCAACCTCTGCAGCAATGCTGGCAGCACTCATACATCTATTTCCCAAAGACAACCTCTGGATATGATGCTGAGCACGTGCACTCAACTGGTCGATCATGGCGAGGCCTGTTCTGAGTGGAACCTGTCCTGTTAAACTGCTGTGTGGTCTTGGCCACAGTGCTGCAGCTCAGTTTAAGGCTCTTGCCAATCTTCTTATAGCCTAGGCCATCTTTATGTAGAGCAAAAATTATTTTTTCAGATCCTCAGAGCGTTCTTTGACATTAGGTGCCATGTTGAACTTCATGTGACCATTATGAGAGTGAGAGCGATAACACCAAATTTAACACGCCTGCTCCCCATTTACACCTGAGACCTTGTAACACTAACGAGTCACATGACACCAGGGAGGAAAATGGCTAACTGGGCCCAATTTGGACATTTTCACTTAGGGGCGTACTCACTTTTGTTGCCAGTGGTTTAGACATTAATGGCTGTGTGTTGAGTTATTTTGAGGGGACAGCAAATTTACACTGTTATACAAGCTGTACACTCACTACTTTACATTGTAGCAAAGTGTCATTTCTTCAGTGTTGTCACATGGAAAGATAGAATAAAATATTTACAAAAATGTGCGGGGTTTACTCACTTTTGTGAAATACTGTAAATACCCAATACTCATTCACATAAGGGGGGGCGGGATCTGGGGGCCCCCTTATTAAAGGGGGCTTCCTGATTCTGATTAGCCCCCTGCCCGCAGACCCCCACAACCCCCTGCCCTAAAGCACCAACCCCCCCCCCAAGTTGAGAGCATGTTGGTTGGTATAGTTCAGCGGGGGGGGGAGGCACCCGCTCGTCCCCCCTTTCCTGACCTGCCAGGCTACATGCCCGGAGAAGGGTCTGATATGAATTTTGGGAGGGGGGACCTTATTCTGTTTTTTTTTTTTTAATTTGGTGTGGCATTCCCCTTAAAATCCATACCAGACCCAAAGTTCATTGTCATACTTTTTAATTGTCGGCTTTACCACTAAATCGAACAAATACTGAATTTGGTATTTCACTAATTTCAAATTCTTAGTGAATTGAACGCTTGCACAATTGTTACAGCATGCAGTATTTTGCCACATAGTATTAGCTGTAATTTAACTCTTAGTGAATCGACCCCCATGTCACAAAGCTCAAGTCATTTCAAACTGGTTTCTTCAACATGACAATGAGGTCACTGTACTCCAATGGCCTCTACAGTCACCAGATCTCATCCAATAGAGCACCTTTGAGATGTGGTGGAACGGTAAATTTGCATCATGGATGTGCAGCCGACAAATCTGCAGCAACTGTGTGATGCTCTCATGTCACTATGGACCAAAATCTCTGAGGAATGTTTCCAACACCTTGTTGAATCCATGCTACCAATAATGAAGGCAAAAGGTGGTCCAACCAGATACTAGCAAGGTGTACCTAATAAAGTGTCTGGTAAGTGTATATTTACTGCTTTTACTACTATCATTAACACATTCCCTACTAATTATTTAGCACCACAACATGAGGGTAACTAAACCCAAAAATATGTTATATTGCAGCTAACCAATAATTAGATATGGTGGTTATGCTCATTTTCATTTTTCAGGCTAAGAACATTTTTAGAAAGTACAGAAATTTTTTCCAACATGCACATCCGACAGAAGCACATACACACGGGCTGGTATTTTTTGCACCGGCAAATGTCTCCTGACATTCTGCCCGTGTGTATGGGGCTTTACCAGAAGTTATGAAAAAAGGGATACACAGCTCCAGGTCCGGACCTGTGCCTGATATGGACCACGGTGCCTGCCGCGGCTCGCCACCGCTCACTTAATTGCACCAAAAGACAAACAGGCGGCACTCCATGGATATTCTTTGCTTGCAGTTTATTTCAATGCGGCATTTACAGGTACAGATGGATACAGGATGTCCTTGTCCTTCATGAGAGCTAAACAAAAAGTGCAAACTATGTGAACTATCTTGTGTAACTTATTAGTTCCATCAATCCACCATGTAATGGGGATAAAAGGCAAACCTTGGGAAGCCCAGTCTGTATTACCACCAAAGCTGCCCACACATAAACTATAATGTAATAGCGGGTATAATGGTGGGAGGATAGGAAGTGTGTGTTTTTGCAGGATTACCACATTAAAATACAAAAAATAAAAAAATAACGCAGCTATCATATTAAGGACTAGTAAGCTGCAATATATATTTTTTTTTTTTTGGGGGGGGGGGGGGTTTAAATGTGCATTAGGTTTTAATTTGCTCAGGTAAACAAAATAAAGAAATAGGAAATATGAGTTTAGATCCTTACACATTACCTCTGACAATTAGTCTGGTCTCTCCTCCATATACAATTGTGTCCTCATATTGGTCGTCATCTTTACACACTTTGAGCACCACCAAGCAGTGAAAGGTTGTGTCGTCCTCGGTCTTCACACCTTTTATTTGCAGGTTTGCTGTCCCCGTTATGTTTGTTCTTTTTATATAGTTGGAATAAATCATTTCTTGGTAGGGGTGGTAGGCGTATGGTCCGGTTACATTGCCCACTCTCCAGTATACATTGACCCTCACAACATCTCTCTCTGTGTATTGGTCAGGTGGGGAGTAGGAACAGGTCAGATTTACAGATTCTCCTTCTTGGACATTGATCTCAGGAGAATTCCTAATATTGATTGATGGCTGGTCTAGAAAATGAAAATATCGCAAGATTTTACTTTGAAAATGTATCACATAGCATATACATGTACTGTGCAAATGTTTTGGGCTTTTGTGAAAAAATGCTGTAGAGTTTTCTTTCAAAAGTAATGCTATAAAGTTTTTATTTATCACTATAGCCTACAACATGCATAAACCAATATATATATATATATATATACACAGTATCTCACAAAAGTCAGTACACCCCTCACATTTTTGTAAATATTTTATTCTATCTTTTCATGGGACAACACTGAAGAAATGACACTTTGCTACAATGTAAAGTAGTGAGTGTGCAGCATTGGACCCAGGCAGCACTTTGAGAGGGGCAGCAAACAGAACAACTGCCACCTCTCCTTCTCTTCTATTTACCCAGCAAATTGACGAACCAAGATTTTTTTTCCAGCAGTTTTGTGTGTCCTGACGACAACTGCCCCCAGCCACTCCACCTGCCCCTATACTACCCTAGCCTGACCCTATATTACCCTAGCCCACCCCTATACTGCCCTATCCTGTCTATATACTACCCTAGCTTGTCTATACACTACCCCAGCTTGCCCCTAAACTACCCTAATCTGCCCATATACTACCCTAGCCTGCCCCTATACTGCCCTAGCCTGTCTATATACTACCCTAGCCTGTCTATATACTACCCTAGCCTGCCCCTATACTGCCCTAGCCATCCCATATACTGCCCTAGCCTATCCATATAAGACTATAGCCTGCCCCTATACTGCCTTAGCCTGTCCATATACTAACCTTGCCTGTCCATATGCTACCCTAGCATGCCCATTTACAACCCTAACCTGTCCATATACTACCCTAGCCTGTCTATATACTGCCCTAGCCTGTCTATATACTACCCTAGCCTGCCCCTTGGAATTGAAATTTTGTCATATCATTTTGCATATAGACAAGGTGCTGTTGCATTTAAATAAAACTTCCTGATAAATTTAATTTTAGTTGTAATTATCATGATATAAAATAATGGATGTGGGGGCCTTTTGGTGGGCGTGATTTTTTTTTGGGGGGGGGAGCATTTCCTTCTCGCACCCAGACAGCACAATGTCTTGGGACAGCCCTGACACAGCCCTTAATGTCTAAACCACTGGCAACAAAGTGAGTACACCCCTAAGTGAAAATGTCCAAATTGGGCCCAAAGTGTCCGCGCAATTGTCATTCAAAGTGTGACAGCGCTGAAAGCTGAAAATTGGCCTAGGCAGGAAAGGGGTGAAAGTGCCCGGTAGGCAAGTGGTTAAGGAACTCGCCATGCAGATTGTGTCAAACATCTAGAACTATCCATGGTTCTTCTATAGATTTAGTTTGTCCCACTTTCTTATGTCTCTGCATGTACAGTCAGGTCCATAAATATTGGGACATTTACTAAATTCTAATCTTTTTGGCTCTATACACCACCACAATGGATTTGAAATGAAACAAACAAGATGTGCTTTAACTGCAGACGTTCAGCTTTAATTTGAGGGTATTTACATCCAAATCAGGTGAACGGTGTAGGAATTACAACAGTTTGTATATGTGCCTCCCACTTTTTAAGGGACCAAAAGTAATGGGACAGATTAACAATCATAAATCAAACTTTCACTTTTTAATACTTGGTTGCAAATTCTTTGCAGTCAATTACAGCCTAAAGTCTGGAACGCATAGACATCACCAGACGCTGAGTTTCATCCCTGGTGATGCTCTGCCAGGCCTCTACTACAACTGTCTTCAGCTCCTGCTTGTTCTTGGGGAGTTTTGTCTTCAGCAAGTGAAATGCATGCTCAATAGGATTCAGGTCAGGTGATTGACTTGGCCATTGCATAACATTCCACTTCTTTCCCTTAAAAAAACTCTTTGGTTGCTTTCGCAGGATGCTTGGGGTCATTGTCCATCTGCATTGTGAAGCGCCGTTCAAAGAGTTCTGAAGCATTTGGCTGAATATGAGCAGATAATATTGCCCAAAACACTTCAGAATTCATCCTGCTGCTTTTGTCAGCAGTCACATCATCAATAAATACAAGAGAACCAGTTCCATTGGCAGCCATACATGCCCACGCCATGACACTACCACCACCATGCTTCACTGATGAGGTGGTATACTTTGGATCATGAGCAGTTCCTTTTCTTCTCCATGCTCTTCTCTTCCCATCACTCTGGTACAAGTTGATCTTGGTCTCATCTGTCCATAGGATGTTGTTCCAGAACTGTGAAGGCTTTTTTAGATGTTGTTTGGCAAACTCTAATCTGGCCTTCTTGTTTTTGAGGCTCATCAATGGTTTACATCTTGTGGTGAACCCTCTGTATTCACTCTGGGGAAGTCTTCTCTTGATTGTTGACTTTGACACACATGTGTCTGCCTCCTGGCGAGTGTTCTTGATCTGGCCAACTGTTGTGAAGGGTGTTTTCTTCACCAGGGGAAAGAATTCTTTGGTTATCCACCACAGTTGTTTTCCATGGTCTTCCGGGTCTTTTGGTGTTGCTGAGCTCACCGGTGCGTTCTTTTTTTTTTAAGGATGTCCCAAACAGTCGATTTGGTCACACCTAATGTTTTTGCTATCTCCCTGACAGGTTTGTTTTGTTTTTTCAGCCTAATGATGGCTTGCTTCACTGATAGTGACAGCTCTTTGGATTTCATATTGAGAGTTGACAGCAAAAGATTCTAAATGCAAATAGCACACTTGAAATGAACTCCGGACCTTTTATCTGCTCCTTGTAAATGGGATAATGAGGGAATAACACACACCTGGCCATGGAACGGCTGAGCAGCCAATTGTCCCATTACTTTTGGTCCCTTAAAAAGTGTGAGGCACATATACAAACTGTTGTAATTCCTACACCGTTCACCTGATTTGGATGTAAATACCTTCAAATTTAAGCTGAAAGTCTGCAGTTAAAGCACATCTTGTTCGTTTCATTTCAAATCAATGGTGGCAGTGTATAGAGCCAAAGAGATTAGAATTGTGTAGTTGTCCCAATATTTATGGACCTGACTGTAATTCCGGATAGACTCATCAGTGTTAAGAGCTCTGTTGAGGCCATAACCATGTTTCAGGACTCATTGTTCTTCTTTTTGCCAAAGTGGTTGTAAAGTCTCCGCAATAAACTCTCATGACATGTTCTCTTATGGGGAATAGTAATGGCAGTGTGTTTTTTATCAACAATATAATCTCTAAATACCTTTTCCCAGCAGTGCTTCAGTCACATGGTTTTCTCGGGTCTATATCCCAAACAGAGGGACACCAGTGGGAGGGGCTAACATTCCTCTACTGGTTTAGTTTCAGTTTCAGGAGGGGAGGACGAGCGGGGAGAGGAGGGACTTCATACAGATCACAGAAATGACAGGAAAGGAGAAGGGGTGGGGGGTACAGATTCTGCAGAGAGAGCAGGATGAGACTCTCTCTACATAGGTAGGTGCACAGTTTACTGACCGGAACACACAAACAGGCAGGATCAACCAGGTATTGTACTATATGGAAAAGGATAAATACCATGGGAAAAAAATGATATGCACAAAAATAATGAAGACAGGATTAAACATAGGAAGGATTGGTCAAAGAAAGGATTAGTTCGTTAAACGCAGGAAGGAGTGGTCAGTTGATCACAGGAAGGGTCAGTCTGTCGATCGCAGAAATGGTCAAAGTAAGGAAGAATCAGTCGATCGGTCCCAGGAAGCATTGGTTGATCAATCACAGGAGCCATTGGTAAATCAAAAAAAAGATGAAAGTATTGGTTTATCAAAGTAATCAATCACAGGAAGTATTGGTCGATCAATCACAGGAGGCATCAGTCAATCAATTGCAGCATCAAATGATCAATTTGAAGGAAGGATCAATTGTTCAGATCAAAAAGATTGGTTGCTCGATCACAGGAAGGGTCGGTCAGTTGATCGCAGGAAGGATCAGTCAGTCGATCGCAGGAAGGAATAGTCAGTCAATCGAGAGAGGATCAAAGTAAGGAAGGATCAGTCGATCGATTACAGGAAGGATTAGTCGTTCAATTGCAGGAAACGCCGGTCAATCGGAAGAAGGATCAAAGGATCGATAGAAGGTAGGATCGATTGATCGCAGGAAGGCTTGGTCAGTCAATTGTTCATTCCTTGTGAAAGGAGACAAAAATAAATAATAATAATAAAAAAAAAAAAAAAATTGCCCCCTCTTCCGGTGCTTATGTGTAAACGTGAATGCATACGTAAGTTGTGCATGCATATGTAAATGGTGAT
This sequence comes from Glandirana rugosa, assembly GCA_018402905.1. NCBI lineage: Eukaryota > Metazoa > Chordata > Amphibia > Anura > Ranidae > Glandirana > Glandirana rugosa. Next base: position 855,501 of record BLSH010329581.1, read on the forward strand.
TGCACCACACATGTGAGGTATGGCCAAAAACGTCTAGCAGACCTCCCGTGTAACTCTAAACTAGTAACATGTAAAGGCTTATAAAGCGTCACTAATAGAGATTATCGTGTACCGTAGTTTGGCGCCATTCCATGGACATATGCAATTTTAAAGCGTGCCATGTTTGGTATCTATTTACCCAGTGTAACATCATCTTTTATATCTTATAAAAACATTGGGTCTTATATAGTGTTTGTGTGAAAAAAGAATTAACTAGAGTGCATTTTTCCCAAAAAATTGGGTTTGGAAAACCGCTGCACAAATACTGTATGTGTATGACATAAAAAATTGCAACATCCACCATTTTATTCTTTAGGGCATGTGCTAAAAATATGTATAATGTTTGGGGGTTCTAAGTTATTTTCTAGCAAAAAAATACAGATTTTTACATGTAGGAGAGAAATGTCAGAATTGGCCTGGGTGAGAATTGGTTAGCAAAAAGGAGGGGAGGAGTAGCTTCATGGGAATATCATTACTCTTTCTAGGCAGGAGGAGTGAGGAGGGGCAGGGAGGAGAGGGGAGTGGCAAGGAGGAAGGGACAAGATTGGCTCTCACACAGACTCCAGAAGAGACAGAGAGAGAGGGAGGGGAGGGGGGAGATGCAGAGACGCTGAGGAGATACAGTAGCTGGATGACGAAACTGACCAGGCTATCAGAGATCAACATTGGATCATTGCTCTGCAACTGAATGGCATTGGGACTGATCAGATATCTTCCTGATAGTATGGCATGGTTGATATGTATCTTCCTATACTTTTCAGGATAGAGAAGACCATTAATTATGACCATATCTCCAACTCTATTTGTATAAATGTAGCACCAAACCTGCAAGGAACTTCTACCATGCTTCCCGGTTGACTGCAGACACCCATTCTTGTACCACTCGATAGGCCTTCGGTGAACTAACTCCCTTCTGTTATAGCCATATATTGCAAATTTGGACTCCTCAGTCTAGAGCACCTGTTTCCATTTTTCTGCACACCAAATCTTGTATTTTTATGTTTAGGGGAGTCACTTGGCCTTGTTTCCATATTGGAGATAGGAATTATTTCACTTATGCCAAGTCTGAACTGATGGTGCCACTAGATACCTTCCAATTGTGAAGGGAAGTAATCACAATCATGATCTGAGAAGGAAAGCCACCAAGATATGTGCTGAACTAAGTTTCCAGACCACTGTGTCCTCAGTGTTGCCTGTTTATTTGTGTTTCCAAAGATGAGCTTGGACAGAACATCTGCTTTCCTCACAGAATTCCAGGTACAGATATTGTATACATAGTTAGTATGGTCCAGCCTGGATTTCCAAGGAAATTACTAAAGTAGACACCACTACTCTTGTGATCTCCACATGCTCCCAGGTCCTGTGCTGAGCATCTGCCCTGCTGAATTCCAAAGTTGTCCACTCAGTATTAGAGTTGAGCGAACCCGAACTGTAAAGTCCGGGTCCGTACCAAACTTTTGGGTGTCCGTGACCCGGACCCGAACCCGGACATTTGAAAAAAGTTTGGGTTCTGGGTTCGGGTATTTGATCCCGCCTGTTGAATAGCTGCAGGGCAGCCAATCAACAAGCGTTTCACTGGTTTGCCCTTAGAAGCCATCACAGCCATGCCTACTAATGGCATGGCTGTGATTGGCCAGTGCATCATGTGACCCAGCCTCTTTATAAGCTGGAGACACTTAGTGCTGCATGTCACATGCTCTCTGGCTAGGGTAGGGAGGATGCTGCCGGTGCTGTGAGGAACAGATTGCAGATATAATAACATCACATTCTGCATTACAGAACGTTCTGATTGTGGACTAGGTAGAGATTACTACTACTGCTTTTAGGGACAGATTGCAGATCTAATAACATCTCACCCTGCATTACAGAACGATCTGACTGGACTAGGTAGAGTCTACTGCTTAGAGGGACAGATTATTGTTCTAAAATCATTGCCTACTCCTATATGGTCAGGTTCCTGCTGTTGCTGTAAGGGACAGATTATTGTTCTAAAATCATTTTACTTCCTTTTGAAGCCCTCTAGCACTTTCCAGGACTTTTTTACAGTCATTTTTGTGCCCAAAAGTACGGGTCCCCATTGACTTCAATGGGGCTCGGGGTCAAGTTTGGTACCGAACCCAAACTTTTTCGTGAAGTTCGGCCGAACCCGAACATCCAGGTGTTCGCTTAAAGCGGTAGTAAACCCTCAAAGCTATTTTTAAATACAGGTAAGCCTATAATAAGGCTTACCTGTAGGTAAAAAGAATATCCCCTAAATCTGCATGGTTTAGGAGATATTCGCCCTGCATGCAGCCGCTGACATTAGCGGCGCATGCGCTCTGACGATCCGGCCGAGGCGGCCGGCAACTCAGAGCTGGCTGCCGGAGCGAAGAGCTCCCGCGCGCATGCGCGGGAGTGATGTCACGTGGCTCCGGCCACTCACAGCACCGGAGCCGCGTACCCGGAAGACAGAAGAGGACAAACATGTCAGCGTCCTTAGCGCTGACTGACTCGGGCATCGGGGGCCTCGTTCTAAGGTAAGTATTTCATAATATGTTAGTATGCGATGCATACTAACATATTATGCTATTGTCTTGCAGGATTTTTTTTTATTATTTTTTTTAGCAGCGGGTTTACTACCGCTTTAACTCTACTCAGTATGGTTGCCATTCAGAGAATGCTTTGAATACCCTCAATGATTGCAAAGAGTTTTCTGATTGAACAACATTGAGAGGTAGGGCAGTGATGTCACTTTGAGAAAACATCGTGCTTAGCATAAAACATGTCAGAATAGAACTTGTTCCTGTTGGCTATTATAATAACGGAAGATTGTTTTGCATCTCGGTGTGAGGCATTCCTTATGCTGATACAAGTGATTGCTTCGGTGGAAATGAGCACCTGAGATGTAATTACGGAGCGTAGAGTCTGATATCTCTTGGAGTGCCATGTGAACTATTTGACATTTTAAGTTTGGTGTGTGCAGCATACATTTGTTGCTGGACAATTCTTGGAGCTGCCTTTGTACACAGTACGCCACCACATTACTGTGTGTTCGCTAGTGCGTACCAAAAGCACCACACGTTCACCCCCCTATCACCATTGTGCAAAGTTCAGGAGTTTTTCATGCTGGCCTACTACACAGATCTGGAAGAAATACACAAAGGGAAGCAAGATTCAATAAGAATTTATATGCCTCTCATATGTAATATCTGGTGAGCCTGGAGTTCACCTTTAAGATACTCAAACTTATACAAGACAGTTCAAAAGATTTGGAAAATGTACTTTTTATCCCCGGAACTGTACAGAGGACAAAGGGAATTCAGTTGCCCATGGAACAAACAGGGTTTATTCTGGTTTAGCAGATTTTAGTGTGTGGACAGAGGATGACTTAATAGTTACATAGTTACATAGTTAGTGAGGCTGAAAAAAGACTCGAGTCCATCAAGTTCAACCCATGTGTGTGCTTTCATGTCAGTATTACATTGTATATCCCTCAATCCTTTGGTCCCTTAGGTGTGCGGCTCTAGTTAGAGCTCTAATAGAGGGATCAGGGTTCAGGGATATGCAATTAGCGGACCTGCAGCTGTTGCAAAACTACAAGTCCCATCATGCCTCTGCCTCTGGGTGTCATGCTTGTGGCTGTCAGAGTCTTGCTATGCCTCATGGGATTTGTAGTTCTGCAACGTCTGGAGGTCCGCTAATTGCATATCCCTGCTCTAGTTCCTCCAATGTATTGCTATTTCCCACTGAATCCAGCAATAAATAAAACAAATTTGGCTGGAATTACATTTAGCAGCACTTGGACAATTCCAGTGTGCGGTTTTGCCTTTTAACCCATTTTACCTGGTCATGTTTTTTTCTAATCCATTTTTAACTTTACAATTTTTAATCTGTTTAATAGTGGTTTTCCCCATTTTCCCATTTCCATACGTTCTAAAAATTAAAAAAATGCAACTTTTTGGCTTTAGGATTCATAAGCATTGCTTGATCACTTTTGTATATGGTGCACCACCCCCGCAGGAGTCGCTAATGTCCGGGTCCCTACTGCTGCACAGCCAGTCACTTAGCATTTCCTTCATTCGCTCAAACACAGAAAATCAGTCCTTGGCTTGCTTTTGTTGTTTTATTAGAGGATGATAATTTGGATGGGGTAGGGAATTATGGGATGCCCAACTTGAAAATGTCCAGAACACAGACAAATAGGGGACAACTTGCTCCCTATTTACACAGAAATCCTCTTCTTCCTTCCTCCTGCACAAACTTGGTTCACTATGTACAGCACGTGTTGAGCACTCCGGTGGCATTAACAGTCTTTTCTCAATTCAGCAGCAGTCCATTACAGGATGGGAACATTCCGTCACTGTGTGGATAAATTAGCACATTGTGGAGAGAACAGCATCTCATTCTGCCTCTCTGTAGACACTGAGCCCAGTTCTACCACTGCAGAACCGCAGCTGATCCCGTGGCTTACATCAGACTGATCTCAGCTCCACCCTAGATACAAAGGCCACAGGAGTGATGCATATTTGAATAACTGCATAACTACAATCAGTTACCAACAGCCCTGAGGAAGGGGGAGGCTCTGATCCCCCGAAACGCGTTGGCTCGATCCTACTGTATTACCACAAGCAAAATAAAAATGTATTCACGGTTTACCTGTGACTCTGGGCACTCCTTCCACCCACCCCTGGCTACCACTGCAGAAGACTACCAACCCGTCTGGCTGCTTGCTTCCCCCAGTCCTTCTGACTGGCACACTTCCCCCAGGTCTCCCAACTGACAAACAAACACAGAGATTCCCCAGGGAAAGGTTAGATAAAGACTTGGCACACAGCGGTCTTCAAGAAACCAGTTACAACTGACAGTCTCTCCCCTTGTCTTGTCCCTGCACAGTGCTGATCTACTCACTGTCTTTGCATGTCTCTGACTGCCTCCTGTGGTGGGATCCTTCCAGACAAGCTTTCCTGAGCTCCAGACCAAGATAAAACCCTTCCCCAGCAAGGATTCCTCAAGGGCCACTGACAGCCTCTCCTCAGCACTCCATCTACATCTTCCACCCAACTCCCCTGCTGGCATGGCCCATTCCTATTTATGGGCTTCTCAGCCCCCTGCCAGACCCACTCCTGGGGATTGGCTGAGAGCCCAAAAATATTCCAGGAAGCCCCTCATAGCCCCCGTCCACTATCCCCTAGAATGTTCTCCAACGTTCTAGAAATAGGAAAAGGCACCAGAGAGCTGCCTGGGTGAGTCATCCAGCTTTGGCCTGTAATAACCCTGACCCAGGTTCAGTGACTTAGGTATATCTTAGAGCCAGATTTTTCTTTTACCTTCTCTCACTACTAGTAGCCCACACTAGAGGGTACTACATATACAGTAGTTAATTGTATATCTGTACTACTACTCCTGGACCTCTCTGCTGCCTTTGACACAGTGGACCACCCCCTCCTCCTTAAAAAACTTCACTCCTTTGGTCTCCGTGACTGTGCTCTTCTCGGGTTCTCATCCTACCTATCCCATTGCTCCTTCAGTGTCACCCACAACTCTACTTCCTCCTCTCCTCTTCCTTTCTTTTTTTTTATTTAAACATATTTTTTATTGAGTTTATCAAGAAGTACAGAGATGTGCCACTTATCAATCGCATATACATATTAAGTATCATAATAAACATGAACATGAAGGCATCTATGGTCAATAAACAATTACTCAAGTACCATGTACTTGCACAAGCATACGTATATGGAATTAATCTGGAGCGCTAGTAAGCGCAAAATGCATGAGAGTCAATTTTTCGTATACCCTTTGCTTTCATATGTAATCCGGTTGTCCTTCCCCGGGCACCCCCTTTGGGAACATAACTGTGCCCCAAGAATGACTCCCAGAAGGTCGTTTTATGCTGTTCCTTCTTAGTGACCTTTTGCCTTTCTCTAGGTGCTGTACACATTTTTCAGTGTATATATGGTGCTAATAGGGCACATATCTCTTGTAACATTGAAAGGGTAGGAGGGAGTAGGGAGGGTAGTGGGGGAGGGGTGAGGGATGGGAAAGGGGGAAGTGGGGGGAAGAAAACTAAGCTTAGCTAGAATAAGTCTAGTGAACTTTCAAAACTTGCTGTTTAGTTGCCTCCTGCATTAATTCCTTGTCATATGTTCAAACTATGTGTCAGGCCCTAACGGTCAAGGTTTTGGAACCAGGCGCTCCATGGAGTCCATTTGCGTTCTATATTTTTCAGTGAGTTGTCCATTGTTGCCATCATGCGTTCATAGTGAGAATGGGTTTGAGTTGTCACTAGTACTCTTTTAAATTGTGGGGGGGTTGGGCTTTTCCAATTTTTGGTTATGTGGTATTTAGTGACCAATAATAAATGTGATATGATTGTCCTAAACTTCGGGGAGAAGTCATCTATGTTTAGATTGACCAGGGCTAGCTCTGGGGATGGGACTACCTTCTGTTTTGTAATTTGAGATATGACTGAAAATGCCTCATCCCAGTAGTGTTTTAATTTAGGGCAACTCCACAAGATGTGTATGAGAGACCCTCTCTCTCCGCACATCCTCCAGCAGAGGGGAGACGCTAGCCTGTCAAATGTGACTATCCTAGTTGGTGTCATGTATCTCCTTTGAAGCACATTTTAAGCTGTTTCCCAAAGTGCTGAACTCTTAGTTGCAGTATATGTGTACTTCAGTGCTTTGTGCCATTTATCAGTTGTAAAGGTTTT
>BLSH010329581.1:867140-884729 GCA_018402905.1 Glandirana rugosa
GCAAACGGGCGAACACGGATATCTATGTCATATTGAAAGTATACATTTCATTTCGATTCATATTAGTCTCATCCTGATCACCTACTTACAATGGATGACGAATCTCAGCGGATTCCCGACGTATTGTCTCCCAGTTAATATCTGACTCAGATAGTAAACGTTATCTCGAATAAATATTACCCCGATTGGTAGTTACACGACTCTATAGGAATACGTCAGGGATCTTGTCTGGGGAGCGTTCGCCCACAATTTGTTCCGTTGAACGCCCTCTCTCACACTCCGGCATCCGGTTGTAACCCATACCCACGGGATTCCTATTTTTCCCGTACCTAACCCATACCCAATGTTGGCCTACGGCCTCACACTCTCTCCCGCAAGTTGCCTTGTTTAACACCCGCTTGCGAGGGGTCTGTTCTAGGGACTGCATAAGGATATCTCAGCACATTGATGGTTAGCCCCATTATAAATAAGCTCTATTGCAAATGATAGACTCAGTCTATAATTGACCCTCTGTTATGCAGCCCTTAGGCGACTCTAAGCAGTAGGTAACATTCATCCACTAGTCCTACTCTGATTATACTTAGCTTTACTTTACATATGAAAGTTATACTGTATCTATAGGCACAAGCGGGCAAACGGCGCCCTTTAATGGGCTTTATGACTGTGCTCAATGTATGCTCTGTCTGTACCTGGCATGCTTGCCGAACCAACCTTTGTCTGTTTGTTTCTTTATTATTTTACCAATAAAATATTTGAACAAGTAAGTGGTTTTCACTTAGCTGTGGGAGGTCGATTTTGGAAAGGAATTTAGAAATTTCTTCCGGAATTGGCTGGGGAGTGTCTGGGTCGTCTTTGATGTTGTACAATGAACAGTAATATGCGCTAAATGCGTCAGCAATATCTTGCGGGTTCATGACCTTTTGTTTAGTGTGGGGGTGAATCAAGTAGGGGATATGGCTTTTAACTCTTTGCCCTTTTATCCGATTTGCCATAGCTTTCCCCGCCTTGTTCGATGTAGAGTAGGTGTGGGCTCTCAGTTTGCGGTACGATTTTTCGTGGATTTCTAGTAAAATGGTTCTTAACTCTTGGCGTTTGGATAAGACATTTAATTGAGACTCATGGGAGGGGTTTGCTATGTTAATAGCTTCTAATCTTGCTATTTCTTTTGTGACCTCCTCCACTCGCTGCATCCTCCTCCTGTTAGCCCTTGCACATTGTTGGATCAATACCCCCGTACACATACTTTATGTGCTAACCAGAGAGTAGCTGAGGAGGATACTGATCCAACATTAACATTGAAGAATTCTTTTAATTTGTCACCTATAAAATGTGAATATGGGGGGACTTGCATGACGTATGAGTTGCACAGCTTGGATGCAGGGTGGTGGACGTTGTTAATGAGTTTAAGGCTGATTGGGGCATGGTCGGACCATGTTATTGATTCAATTTCTGCTGTTTGGATTCTTTGTAAGGACCATTTGTCAACTAGGAATAGATCTATTCTTGAGTAGGTATTATGGGGAATCGAGTGAAATGTATAATCTCGTTCCGTGGTGTGTAGGCACCTCCATACGTCATGCAAATCATGTTCTCTTAAGAAGTTAGGCAGGGAATTCAGTCTAGGGGTTGGGTTGGTTGTGTCCATAATTTTGTCTGGTACAAGGTTAAAGTCCCCACATATAATCAAAGCGCCCTTCCGGATGTTGATTATTTTCTTCATCAGATTGTTCAGAAAACGTATCTGGTGCGTATTGGGTGCATATAAGCACACCAGTGTGCAGGTTAGTGAGTTCACTGTGCATAGGAGAATTAAGAATCTGCCTTTGGGGTCGGCTATCTTGTCCAAGATGGAGAGGGATATGTTTTTGTGAAAAGCAATCATCACCCCTTTACTTTTAGAGTCTTGGTTGGATGCCCAGTGGATGTGGGGGTAATTCTTGTTACGGCATAGGTGTGTATCCCTTTCTAGTAGGTGGGTCTCCTGAGTGCAGAGAATATCACTTTGTGAGTGATGAGCAGTCCTCCATAAGGAGCTCCTTTTCGCTGGATGGTTAAGACCCTTTACATTAATGGATAGTATTTTGAGAGCCATGGGATGTATTGTGTGAAGTGATTAGCTTACAACTCACGGTTTGTCGGCACGTGTATTCTTTCCTTGTGGAGGTGGGGGAGCAACTCTTTCCTGGTTTGCAGCGTGGATCCATGTAGCTCATGCTGGTATAGTCATTTGTAGTATTTCTGGTGGCTTTCCAAGAGGTGTTCGCAGGAGACAACTGACATTAAAGAAAAAATAACAAAACAACAATAGAAAGAGAAAACAAAGTATATGCAACTAGAGGCTTCCTTCCAGCTATTAGCTTTCTGAGGGGGGGAAATAGTTCTCTGAGCAAGGGCGACATCCTCACGTGTGTCACCCAGAGAGATTTTTGTTCACGGTTCTCAGTGTTGTCATTTTTCAATGGGTATTGTTCCAGCCCTTATTCTTTGAGGGCTTGTTGTTCCACTGCGTTGGGACACGCTTGGGTTTAGCTCCAGCGTCAAGAGGTGGTGCTGCGTCTGGGATAATTCCCCACGTTTTTAGGGGTGAGAGACCTTTCTCTAGTGAGGGTACCAGGTAAGTCTCCCCGTTGTGGTTGATGGACAGTTTGGTAGGGTGTTTCCACTTGTATTGGATGTTGTTATTCCTTAAGGTCTTCGTAATAGTGTTTAGTTCTCTCCTCTTATCCAGGGTAAATTTAGACAGATCAGCATAAATTTGAATGTTCCCGTATGGGTCTGGGAGCTTCCCAAGTGCATGGGCCTTTTGGAGTACTTGCTCTTTAGTAGAGTAAAAATGTACGCGCATGAGGAGTGTCTTTGGGCAAGAAGGTAGGCTTTGGGAGCCTGTGTATGCGGTCTATGCTTAGCTGGATTGGAGTCAGGTCGGGCACGAGACTTTTGAATAAGTCAACCGTAAATTTGGGCAGGTCTTGCTGGGAAACATTCTCGGGGACCCCTCTTAGTTTAACGTTGTTTCTTCTTGAGCGCTCCTCGAGATCTGTCAGTGTAGCCCTGATCCACTGTCTGTCTTCTTCCCCTTCCTCGTGCGCGTCGATGAGGTCATTTACCGTGGTCGCAATGTCGGTGATTGCCGTTTCCACCTGGTCGACTCTATCTCCCAGTATTGATAGGTCTTTAGAGAATTTGTGGGTAATGCTGATGAATTCTTCGTGCAGGGAGCGATGAAGGGTTAATAGCATGTCTTTCATCTGTGTGTCCAACACAGGTTGGTTAGTAGTAGGAAAGTCTGCTATGGGGGAAGTGTGTGGTTTGGGCTGGTGTTGCTGGGTCGGGGTAGGCACTTACCCCTTGTGTCGGTTCCTCAGTGTCCAGCCTCATTCTTGCTTTAGCCGGGCTGGAACAGGGAGGGCTGGGGGGCAGATCCGTAAATTGGGGGGATCTCCCTTCGCTGTCCTCTTCGGCATCTGGTAGCTCTGAATAGTGATTGGAACGGGAGGTCTGTTCTGGTTTGTCGGAGTTCTCATGGTGGTTCTCTGGCCAATTAAAGTAGGCTGTGAGTTTTTTGGGTCTGCAGTCCCCCTGCCGTTTCCTGGACATAGTGTATTTTTACTTTTGGAGATTTATCAAATAAATTTGTATCAACCGTGTGGTCGTTGGTCGTTGCTGTCCTTCTCTCTGGGTGTCAGGGCTTTGTTCACCCCGTCATCTAGGCAGTCTGGGTGGTGGGGCCTGGTTGTTGATGAGGCCGCTGGCTAGATTTGTGAGCTTCTCTGAGGCCAGGACATGTGGTTCTTATAGTTGGTCCCAGTTATGGTGGGGGGGTTGGTGGACCCTCTTTGTTGGATATTGGGGTCTGGGCCATTTTTTTTCACTGTTATTGATGTCCGATGGCCGCACGAAGCGTTGCGGCCTAGTCACGGTAAAAGCCGCGGCCTAAATTTTCGGATGCCGCGGCGACTCGCGGTGGATTGCAACCAAATTGCCCCTGGTTGTTGGGGAGGGTGTGTGGATGTTCCCTAGGGTGTTCTTTCCACTCACCACTGCCCCAGGATGAAGGATGGCGGCAGATTCCTCTCAGGCGCTCCGGAGCTCTTCCAGAGTGCGACCTTCGCCTTCTGCGTCCAGACCACGCCCCCCTCTTCCTGTCTTTGTTGTGTCCCCCAAGGTTCTGTTCTTGGACCTCTCCTTTTCTCAAGAGAGGGAGGGGCAAATTGGGACTTTAAATGAAGTGGCACTAAGGACCTGGTAAGGCCAAGCACTTCCATCCCTACTACAAATTATAAAATTGCGTAAGAAAAGCTGGGGAAAATGGGTGGGACTTTAGATGAAGCAAAATGGTGGAGAATGATGAATTGATGGTTTATAATAATATTCATAATTTATTGATAGTCATAAATTCAAAAAAGTACATGATTAACATTGTGTATGCAAATGTCATTGGTAAAAATATCATTACATCACAGTATTGATATGAATAAATACAACGCCCCAATCTATCAAAATTGCATGATTGTACATATCTGGGTAGGACTGATATAAGACTCAATTGCATACAAGTCTGGCCTGTGACCCTTGGCACCCTAGGGAATAAGGTAGATAAAATAATACTGTCCATAGACACGCTCAGGTAAATGACGCACGGCGATGAAAGCCCTACGCGTTTCATAGCAAGTTTAAGCCATTCATCAGGAGCAAACCGTAGCATGGCTGAAAAAATAATAGGATATATGTATAAACAACTGACAAAAATGATAGCAGTATATACATAGGGGGATGACAGCGCAACTCCCATATGACAAAAGACAATGAGACTTACAGCCTCCGCGCGCCGGCGGCACCCCGCCGAGACAGGGGGGCCCATCCAAAACCGAGCAGCCCAGGAGCTGAGGGGAGAACTGTTTATACATATACCCTATTATCTTTTTCAGCCTCGCTACGGTTTGCTCCTGATGAATGGCTTAAACTTGCCATGAAACGTGTAGGGCTTTCATCGCCGTGCATCATTTACCTGATCTTGTCTATGGACAGTATTATTTTATCTACCTTATTCCCTAGGGTGCCAAGGGTCATGGGCCAGACTCTTATGTAATTGAGTCTTATATCAGTCCTACCCAGATATGTACAATTATGCAATTTTGATGGATTGGGGCGTTGTATTTATTCATGTCAATACTGTGATGTAATGATATTTTTACCAATGAAATTTGCATACGCAATGTTAATCATGTACTTTTTTGAATTTATTTCTATCAATAAATTATGAATGTTATTATAATCCATCAATTCATCATTCTCCACCAATTTGCTTCCTCTAAAGTCCCACCCGCTCTCCTTTTCTCAATCGACACAGCCTCCCTGGCCTCAGTTGATTGCCTCCCATGGCTTTCAGTATCATCTCTACGCTGATGACACACTAATCTATTTCACCACCCCCCCAGCTCTCTCCTTCTGTCTCCTCATGCATCACAAACTTACTAACTGACATATCAGCCTGGATGTCATTTAGTAAGTTGGATGTCACATCACTTCCTCAAACTCAACTTATCCAAAACTGAGCTTATGATCTTTCCTCCCCCACGTGCCACTTCCCCAGATTTCTCTGTCAAAATCAACGGCTCAACTATCAACCCATCCCCCCCACGCCAAGGTCCTAGGTGTAATCCTGGACTCTGAACTAACCATTTGGCCCCACATCCAATCGCTATCCAAAATCTGCTGCCTCAACCTCCGCAACATCTCCCCTTCCTAACCAATGACACCACAAAGCTTCTAATCCACTCCCTGGTCATCTCTCGCCTTGACTACTCCCTCCTCACTGGTTTACCTCTAAATAGGCTATACCCACCTCAGTCCATTATGAACACTGCTCATCCACCCTAAAAAAGGCTCAGCGTCTGCTACACCGCTATGTCAATCCCTCCATTGGCTGCCACTCAACCAACATATTAAATTCAAGATACTAATAAGATACTTATAAAGCCATCCACTACTTGGCCCCCAGCTACATCACTAACCTGGTCTCAAAATACCAATCAAATTGATCTCTTCGCTCCTCCCAAGACCTCCTGCTCTCTAGCTCCCTTGTCATCTCATTCCATGCTCGCCTCCAGGACTTCTCCAGAGCCTCTCCCATCCTCTGGAAGGCTCTACCCCAATCTGTCTGACTTTCTCCTACTTTGTCCACCTTCAGACGATTCCTAAAAACCTATCTCTTCAGAGAAGCCTATCTAACTCCCACCTAACAACTGTGCATTTATCTTCTCCATCAGCACATCCCCCTCAGTTACTACCTCTTGTATCCTTGACCTTCCATCTTAGATTGTAAGCTCTAATGAGCAGGGCCCTCCTACTGTATTTAAGTGTATTGTATTTGTACTGTCTACCTTCAAGTTATATAGTACTGCTATATAAATCCTGTATAATAATATTAGTGATGAATAATACCGCAAGGTAGTTATCTTTTCTTCCTCTTGGTTTGGATGAGTATGGTATATGCAGTATAGATGCTTCTTAAACATTAGCTACAATTAATATTATTATTATTTCAGGTACTTATATAGTGCTGTCAATTTACACAGTGCTTTTACATATATATTGTACATTCACATCAGTCCCTACTGTCAAGGAGCTTACAATCTAAGGTCCCTAACTCACATAACAGGGCCAATTTAGGATCTAATTTTGCCTACCAGCATGTCTTTGGAGTGTGGGAGGAAACCAGAGTACCCAGAGGAAACCCACACAGGCACAGGGAGAACATGCAAACTCCAGGCAGGTAGTGGTGTGGTTGGGATTTGAACCAGCGACCCTTTTTATGCCAGGGGAATGTGCTAGTCACTACACAACTGTGCCACCCAATTAAAATTTCAAGAGCTTGAACATTCTTGACCCATCTAACAATATGAAGTTTGTTCAAAAAGTGGAGAATGATGGACATACACCTAAACCATATTTTAATAAATGGCTCATTTTTCTCATACCTGCAACAAGAAGTGTTGTGATTTGTTTGCTTATAGCCTTGCTTGTAGTAATGTCACAGCAGTAACCACCCTGATCCTTATTAGTGGTATTTTGTATTCTTAGTGAGATGTTGTGAGGGTAATTGACCAGTGAATATCGCTTGTTTTGAGATGGATTGTCCAATGTATAAACTTCTTTTCCCTGAGTGGTACAAATTTGAAAATTGCTCTGCACACGATACCAGGTGACTTTCAGACCAGATTTCCTGATCGTCTTGGGGTAGTGACAGGGGATAATGATGTCTTCACCTGATACAGCAATTAATTCATCCAGCTGAGTGGCAACTACCTTATCTAAATAAAGACAATAGGATATTTTAAATATTTGCATTCAATATATATATATATACTAATCACACATTTGAAGCTATGAATGCACAATAAAGAATTCATCAATCATGTTCTTAAATCTTTAAAATGCTTCCTGAGCCATCATTGTGTCTCAGAATAATTTACTGAGACATTTACTATTGTGACAAGACCAAATTTTAAAGTTCTGCTATTCAGCAGATTACTCAACAATAACTTAGTTTAACCACTTCAGCCCCGGAAGGATTTGCCCCCTTCCTGACCAGGCCATTTTTTGCGATTCGGCACTGCGTCAGTTTAACTGACAATTGTGCTGCCATGCGGCATTGTACCCAAACGAAATTGATGCCCTTTTAATCTCACAAATAGAGCTTTCTTTTGGTGGTATTTGATCACCTCTGTGGTTTTTTTTTTTTTGCGCTATAAATAAAAAAAGAGCGACAATTTTGAAAAAAAAACACAATATTTTTTACTTTTTGCTATAATAAATATTCAAAAAAAATGTCTTCATTAGTTTAGGCCAATATGTATTCTGCTACATATTTTTGGTAAAAAAAACAAAAAAAAAAAAACAATAAGAGTATATAGATTGGTTTGCGCAAAAGTTATAGTGTCTACAAAATAGAGGATAGATTTATGGCATTTTTATTATTTTTTTTATTACTAGTAATGGCGGCAATCTGTGATTTTTAGCGGGACTGCGACATTGCGGCGGACAGATCAGACATTTTTGACACTTTTTTGGGACCAGTGACAGCGATCAGAGCTAAAAATAGCCACTGATTACTGTATAAATGTCACTGGCAGTGAAGGGGTTAACACTAGGGGGCGATCATGGGGTTAAATGTTCCCTAGGGAGGTGTTTCTAACTGTGGGGGGAGTGGACTGGCAGGGAGTAGAGCTAGAGTGCTGTTTCCGATTACTTGGAACAGCAGATTTCTCTCTGCTCCCCTGACAGAAAGGAGATCCATCTGTTTACATTGACAGATCTCTGTTTTGTCTCTTTGAGGAGCGATCACAGGTAGCCGGCGGACATCGCGACCGCCAGCCACATGCATCGGCTCCAGCGTCACGCCGCGCGCTCGCCCCCTATAGCTCTTAAAGCGGCCGATGTACGACGGCGGTTTGTGCAGCCGTGTCAACCTGCCGCAGTGCAACTAGCAGTTAACGATATAATCCTCAATAGCCATAAGAGATATGTGCAACAAATGTCTTTGCTAAATCAGAGGTAGCAGTGACATCATCACTGTGCTGTATATAGCTTGCTCAGAAAGTAGAGCTGTGGGAGGGGCTCAGCAACTCCGCCCACTACTGTCTGCCTGCAGAAAGCTACAGGAGGGGCGTAAACAAGACCAGTCACCCAGCACACCCAGCACACCCAGCACAAGGAGCTCCAGAGCAGCAGTGATTGATTAATTAGGGCTGCTAAAACAGACCACAAAAGGCACATAGCAGAGGAGAGTAAAGAAAAAAAAACCAAGACATTTCTTAAATATATGAACAGTGAGCCTGGGTTCACACTGCTGCGGTGCGGGAACCCTGCAAATTCACTGCGGGTTCCCGCATCGCAGGTCTCTGAGCGGCAGTTCACACTGCCATATGCGAACTCTGGGGAGTGTCAACACAATGTTAATGATACCCCCAAATAAGTACGCATATCGCACTGCAAACTCGCACAGGAATCGGATCGCATGGTGTGAACCACCATGCGATCCGATTCTGACCCTGCGAAAAAAAAGGGTCCTGTGCGAGTTTGCTCCGATTGCGATGCAAATTCAGCCATACAATCTCTATGGCTGATTTTGCATCGCACAGAGATCGCATATGGTTCACACTGCAGTGCGGTACGAAATCATATGCGATCTCTGAGATCGGAGCAGTGTGAACCCAGCCTAAGAAAGCACGGCCAGAGCATATTGGCCCCATAAGGGATGATGAGGGAAATTTGGTTACAAAAGACAAGGAGGAGGCGAAGGTTTTAAATGCATTCTTCTCCTCAGGAAAAAGGGGGATATAGTAACCAGATGATAAGTATAAAAACTACGTTCAGAGTCAAAATATAGCTGCTGGCACTTCTCTGGGCGTATAGTGCATAAAGACATAAAATAAATAACAGTGCAGCGCTTAAAATGATATGTGCAATGTAAAACACTAAAGTAAAGTGAATTCTTGGTAACACAGGTTATACAGTGAATTTACTCAAAATATTCAATGTGTCCATTAAATATAAAATCAAGGATATGATGACCAAAATTCAAAATAAGTCTTGAAATATAAATCACAACCAAAATATGAGAAAAATCTGGACAAATCAGGAATATGTAAATTTTGTAATACAATCCAAAATTCAAACCAAAGTTTATAAGTTCCTTACTGTTTACATTCAGGATGCAGTTTGTGGTTTGAACACTAGATGGTGCTATCATGGGCTTCCGTCCATCTTAGGTGTTCAAAAGGGCACCGCCATTGAATTGGTTAGATAGCCATATCCTGTTCTACTATGGGGAGGATGGAGCGGTGTGAGTTCCGCCCCTCCGCTTGTTATAACATCTAGCGTTGATTGGTCCTCTCGGACCGAGGAATGATATAAATTAGCGTGGTATAGACGTGTGGGCGTGCCCCTGATGACGTCACGTATGACGAAACGCATAGGTCGGAGCCACACACGCACGTTACCACGCTACTGCGCGTGCCCCTGATGACGTCACGTATGACGAAACGCATAGGTCGGAGCCACACACGCACATTACCACGCTACTGCGCATGTGCTGCCGTGTTCGGCCATCTTGGATTCTAGCATTCAGCGTTTTTAGCCGTTTGACCATTACTTACATGTGAGTGTATTTGAGCTTGTTTTATAATAAATATTTTTGATGGGATTATGCTATGTTGGTGTGCTTTCACTTTACATGGTATTTGTGGTGAGCTGCTCTGTGTGGATCCAGTGACGCATGGTGTATCTTTGTCAGTGGAGAGCTGGAGGAGGAGACACTGGAGGGAGACGATTCCTGGAGTGCTGTGATTTTAAACAAAGCATGATTGACCACTTTTAGACAGGGGGTCACATTACCTGGGGTAAGAGCAGTGTATCTACATTGGTGGCACTTCACTTGTACCTGTCAACTTTATCATGGCATGTGGGATCAATCTCCTCTTTGAGTGAACTTTTCTTCATGATTGACCTATGATGACATTCATGTTGGGACTAATTTAGCGCTGCACTTTATGGCTTTTTTAAAGTTTATAAGTGAATCAAAAAATGTGTAATAGTCCGAAATCCCATAAATCGGGTAAGGATCACCCGTGAAGAGGCAAAGTAGGATCAAACTCCACCATTCTTGTGTAATCCATCACCACAAAGTAAAGTCAGCACGCTTACCAAAACATGTGGACTCATGTACTGGTAGGTATTGAGTCAACCGCGCAGTTATGAGGTAACACCCCAATCATAAACTATGCTGCCAGAGGGTTGATGGGGAATCCACCGGCCCAGAGTGAGATGAAGAGATTTAACCTTCAGAAGACAAGCTCCAAACGGATGGCCAACCACATCAAACTGGCAAGAAATTCATCCAATCCAGATATCCTCGGCACCAGTGAGAGGAGCTCCCCCCCTATCCTGACACAGCCCAAGGCAGAGAACAGAGCCACACTTTCTCGACACAGGACGGGCGGAGGGAGATGGAGCACACACACACGGCGCATGCGCACTCTGAGATAAGACCAGCAGAGGATATAGTAGCCAAGACTGTAATGTTAATAACCCATCACAGAATGCACCCTCATGGCTAACAGAACACAGAATCAAGAATAGACTTGAGAAGCTTAACATAAATAAGTCACCAGGACCAGATGGCTTACACCTGAGGTTCTTAAGGAACTCGGCCAAGTGATAGCTAGACCATTGTTCCTAATGTTTATGGGCAGTTTACTGACTGGAATGGTGCCAGCTGATTGGAGAAAAGCCAACATGGTACCAATTTTTAAAAAAGGGCCGAGATATATCCCTGGGAACTGCAGGCCAATCAGCCTAACATCAATAGTCTTTAAGCTACTGGAGAGGATGATAAGGGACCATATCCAAGATTTTTCTAATGAAAACAGTATCATTAGCAGTAATCAGCATGGATTCACGAATGATCGTACTTGCCAGACAAATTTATTCTCATTCTATAAGGAAGTGAGCTGCCATCTAGATAAAGGAAGGCCTGTGGATGTGGCGTATCTAGATTTTGCTAAGGCAATGCTGCAAAGGCATTTAATACAGTTCCCCACAAACTTTTACATACTGAGGTCTGTCGACATGGACCATAGGGTGAGCAGTGAGCATCTGGACTGAAAACTGGTCCAAATGGTGGTAATAAATAGCGAGTACTCAGAATGGTCTGGAGTGGAAAGTAGGGTCCCCCAAGGATCCTGAGACCAATTCTGTTTAGTTTATGCTTAATAGATATAGAGGATGGGGTAGACAGCTCAATCTCAGTATTTGCAGATGATGCAAAGTTAAGCAGGGTAATAACTTCTGCGCAGGATGTGGACACCTTACAAGAAGACCTAAACAAAATAATGGGGTGGGCAACTACATAGAAAATGAGGTTTAATGTTAAAAAATGTAATGTAATTCACTTGTGTGCTAAAAATACGAATGCAAGTTACTCGCTAGGGGAAAAGCCTCTAGATGACAGGCTCAGCAATGGCACGCAATGCCAAGCCGCAGCAAGCAAAGCCAACAGAATATAGCATACATTAAAAAGCAGATTTACTGCAGAGATAAAATGATATTCTCCCACTCTACAAGACTCTGGTTCAGCCACATCTGGAGTATGGTAGAGAAAGAGTGTGACCCATCACCACTTTGATATATAATGGCTGGCCTCCATCCCTGGTATTGGTTGAGTGCAAGGAGAGGAGAAATTGGGACTTTGAATGAGGCCAGTCATTAAGTAACACACAATATAATAGTGCTGCTGATTGGCAAAATGCATGTCCATAATTTATTAATAGAAATGATTAAGTGTACATTACTCTTATATTGAAACCATGATATGTTATACAAATAATCCAATCAAGTACAAAAAAGCCACATCTTGTCTTCATGAGTCTACACAATACACTAGATGATCCAGTGGTGTGTCTGGCTCTCCCTGACTGCTCCTTCCATTTGGGGCGGTGTTTCCTACCTCAGCCCCGTGTCGGGCATCTGTCTCTGGCCCCCGCTCCCCCCTGGATACGGGATACACCACCAATGGGTTGCTTTGTAAGTTGCAACAATAACGTTTTCTCCAGATTAGCGTTTTTTGCTTATAGAGTTACCATTTACTCATATGCTCATTATCTATTGTAGAATACTCTGTTTGCATCATACTCCTGATGAGTGGCTGTACGCCATGAAACGCGTCAAGTATAAAAGTATAAAAGGATGCTCAGATTAATTTGATCACATTATGCAATTTAAAGGCACAGCTTGTGCCTGATGAACATTCCAAGATATCCAAATCAATCTGTACTGCTTATTATGTCTTCCTTTTGTCTTTCAATTTATGTATTTTTTAAATGAAAATATGTGTATATTAATTGTCTCTGTACATGATTGGATTATTTGTATAACATATCATGGTTTCAATATAAGAGTAATGTACACTTAATCATTTCTATTAATAAATTATGGACATGCATTTTGCCAATCAGCAGCACTAATATATTGTGTGTTACTTAATGACTGGCCTCATTCAAAGTCCCAATTTCTCCTCTCCTTGCACTCAACCACATCTGGAGTATGCCATCCAGTTCTGGGTACCAGTCCTCAGGAGGGATGTGCTGGAACTGGAAAGAGATCAGAGAAGGGCAACAAAGCTAATAAAGGGACTGGAGGATCTCAGCTATGAGGAAAGACTACAAGGATTGAACTTATTCTCTCTGGAGAGGAAACACTTGAGAGGGGATGTGATAACGATATACCTTACTGGTGACCCTAGCATAGGGCCAGTCACTGAAATTGAAAGAGAAGAAGTTTAACCTTAATCTGCATAGAGGGTTCTTTACTGTCAGAGTGGTAAGGATGTGGAATTCTCTTCCACAAGCAGTGGTATCAGCAGGGAGCGTTGATAGTTTAAAAAAAAATATGATGGCCATCTTAACGATCACAACATACAGGGATATGGGAGTTACTATTGGCATAAACACACACACACACACACATCACAGGTTGAACTGCATGGACTGGTGTCTTTTTTCCAACCTCACTGACTATGTAACTATGCAACTATGAGAAGTCTGCAATGTACAGTCAGGTCCATAAATATTGGGACATCAACATAATTCTAATCTTTTTGACTCTATACACCACCACAATGGATTTGAAATTAAACGAACAAGTTGTGCTTTAACTGCAGACTTTCAGCTTTAATTTGAGGGTATTTACATCCAAATCTGGTGAACGGTGTAGGAATTACAACAGTTTGTATATGTGCCCCCCCTTTTTAAGGGACCAAAAGTAAGGGGACAGATTAATAATCATAAATCAAACTTTCACTTTTTAATACTTGGTTGCAAATCCTTTGCAGTCAATTACAACCTGAAGTCTGGAATGCATAGACATCACCAGACGCTGGGTTTCATCCCTGGTGATGCTCTGCCAGGCCTCTATTGCAACTGTCTTCAATTCCTGCTTGTTCTTGGGGCATTTTCCCTTCAGTTTTGTCTTCAGCAAGTGAAATGCATGCTCAATCGGATTCAGATCAGGTGATTGACTTGGCCATTGCATAACATTCTACTTCTTTCCCTTAAAAAACTCTTTGGTTGCTTTCGCAGTATGCTTCGGGTCATTGTCCATCTGCACTGTGAAGCGCCGTCCAATGAGTTCTGAAGCATTTGGCTGAATATGAGCAGATAATATTGCCCCAAACACTTTAGAATTCATCCTGCTGCTTTTGTCAGCAGTCACATCATCAATAAATACAAGAGAACCAGTTCCATTGGCAGCCATACATGCTCACACCATGACACTACCACCACCATGCTTCACTGATGAGGTGGTATGCTTTGGATAATGAGCAGTTCCTTTCCTTCTCCATACTCTTCTATTCCCATCACTCTGGTACAAGTTGATCTTGGTCTCATCTGTCCATAGGATGTTGTTCCAGAACTGTGAAGGGTGTTTTCTTCACCAGGGAAAGAATTCTTCGGTCATCCACCACAGTTGTTTTCAGTGGTCTTCCAGGTCTTTTGATGTTGTTGAGTTCTTCCTTTTTAAGGATATTCCAAACTGTTGATGAGGCCACACCTAATGTTTTTGCTATCTCTCTGATGGGTTTGTTTTGTTTTTTCAGCCTAATGATGGCTTGCTTCACTGATAGTGACTGCTCTTTGGATCTCATATTGACAGTTGACAGCAACAGATTCCAAATGCAAATAGCACACTTGAAATTAACTTTGGACCTTTTATCTGCTCCTAGTAAATGGGATAATGAGGGGATAACACACTTTTGGTCCCTTAAAAAGTGGGAGGCACATATACAAACTGTTGTAATTCCTACACCATTCACCTGATTTGGATGTAAATACCCTCAAATTAAAGCTGAAAGTCTGCAGTTAAAGCACATCTTGTTTGTTTCATTTCAAATCCATTGTGGTGGTATATAGAGCCAAAAAGATTAGAATTGTGTTGATGTCCCAATATTTATGGACCTGACTGTATATGGTGAGTTGGCGCTGCCAAAAAGGATGGATGTGTAATACCTATGAAATCTTTGTGCTGGAGTATGTATTGTGCAAATGTTGCAACAAATATTTAATGAAAGGGTATACTATAGGTAAACTGATCTGTCCTCTCTGCTCTGAGAGCTCTGAGAGCAGAGAGGAGAGCTTGGAGCGGTGTGCGGGAGATCGGGGAGCCGGAACTGGATGATCGGTGGTGAAAAGCTGAACCAATCCCGGAGAAATACACACTGAGTGAATTGTCGGTCGGGAAATCTTTATAAAGGGTGACGGTGAGATCAGGAGGGGTAGTCGAGCTATGAAGAGACCCTGTCAGGTCTGCAGAGGGTCAAATCCAGCAACCTCCTGGAGAAGATGTGAATGTATGATCGGTTGTCATTGCTCTGCTAAACACCCGAGGAATACCAGCGAGCGGTTCTGGGCTTGCACATACACAGCAGAATTGTGCTGAGAAGGCATGCTGGAGGCTGCAAACACACTGAAAGGTGTATGATCACACAGCCCTGTAAGCCCGATAAGGGAAACCATCTTGGACACCACTGCATGGTGAATTTTCAATGCACTGCTTTTTTTGAGTCTGAGTCTGTTGCTCTTTACAACCTCGAGCTAGGGTTTACTGGTACATTATTATTAAGCCTTAAGCTAAGATTTACTGGTACATTGCTTAATTACTATTAATTCCAACAAACTGGCACCTTTGGCTATACTAACCATTACACATATTTGCTGGTTTGCACATTTTTTTTATGTAATTTTTTTGATTTGCACATATTGCACTGAGGATTTTGCTTATGTTTGTGGTTTGAATTGCAGAATTTGCACACACACTGTTGAATAGCACATTAACTATATTGCCCTGAATAATCCTTCTTTTGCGGATTTGCACAGTTCTTGCTGGTTTGCACATATTGTACTGAGTAATTTTTTTTGTTTTTGTCACTGAATTGCACAGTTTATTATTGAATTGCACATTAGCTACTTTGCACTGCATAAATCATTGAACTGCGGATATTGCACATTAGGTTTACCTATAGTATACCCTTTCATTAAATATTTGTTGCAACATTTGCACAATACATACTCCAGCACAAAGATTTCATAGGAATTACACAACCATCCTTTTTGGCAGCGCCAACTCACCATATACATTGCAGATTTCTCATTACACACCACCCAGGAGTGGTTCTTGGTGAGGGCAGCAGCCAAAGAGTAAAACAATGAATATCCTGACTAGCGCAAATTGCTATATTGATTGAATATACCACTAACTTTATTAAGGCAGAGCCAACCCATTATTAGTATTCGTGTTTTCATCTATGTAACTATGTCTTTATTATAGGAAGCTCCAGCACAGGTAAAGTACAGCAGTTATTCCATGACAGATTAATGCACAGATTTTGAAGGAAAACACAAAGCAGAGCAAAATTCAAGTTAGAATATACATTCCACCAGTATTTAGACAATATTTGTTAAATCTGGAGTTCAGCTTTAATTTACTGAAGAGCCACTGAGAAGAGCTTAACCAGTACCAGTCTATAAACGGCGGCTTGCACGTGTGCTGTAGTGGGCGGGAGCGTGCCGCCACCTGCACGCTCTCATGCCCGCCGCACTCTGCAGGAGTGTGGCTGTGGCTCGGGTGGACCCGATCTCCGCCGGCAAGCCACGATTGCCTAGCAGAGAGGAGGAACGTGGAACCGCCGATGTAAACACGGCGGTTCACCGCTCTGTCAGTGGGCATGTGAGAGATCTACTGATCCCTGTCACTGGGATCAGTTGGATCTCTTATGCCCCTGGCAGCCCAGCCCCCCTCACAGTTAGAACACTCCTAGGGAACACAGTTAACCCCTAGATCGCCCCCTGCAGGTTAACCCCTTCACTGCCAGTGACATTTATACAGTAATCAGTGGCTATTTAAATTTCTGATCGCTGGGCCACACGAAACAATGACAGCCCAACATTTCTTCCGGAGAGGGAAGTTTTTGAAACAATCTGAACTCGCTGAAGCTTCTACGACAGGCGCCTTCTCATTTTGGTCATACATGCAAGCTAAACACTTCCTCGATGACAAATCCCGTAGGGCCCACTTCGCTAGACCTCTTACTCTTCTAGAGACCCTATGTTCTCGCACATCCCCTCAGAGCCATGTCATAGCAGCACTACACTCATCCCTATCTGCCACACCTGATTCACTTCTAAAGTCCGAACAAGCTTACTGGAGCGGAGTAGTGGGGAGGGAGCTAGAGCGAGAAGACTGGGACCGTATCCATTTGTATATACATAAAGGCTCCTTAAATGTTTCCATACAGGAAAACGGCTATAAAATTAAAACACGGTGGTATAGAACCCCAGACCTAATACATAAGTTTTACCCCTCCATCTCAGATAGCTGCTGGAGGTGCGGATTAGACAAGGGCACATTCCGCCATATTTGGTGGGACTGCCCCCTCATACGCCCCTTCTGGACGGAAGTTCACAATTTAATTAAGCAAGTGGCTAAAGTCGCTATCGATTTTAGTCCAGAACAATACCTGTTGCATCTATCGGT
>BLSH010329581.1:885082-895139 GCA_018402905.1 Glandirana rugosa
TAAATATGTCGCTAGTCTTTAAAAAAAAAAAAAAAAAAAGTTTGTACAAAATAACTTCGTTTTTTTTATTGTCTACTCAATATGGGGAACCCAGCAGGGTAATCCCAATCTACTTAGACTAACTTGGAGCGTACTTCTATTTCACTGTTGATGTGTCCTAGTGGCATTAGAGCCAATATTTACAATGATCTCTGTTTAAATTGAATGGAAGTGTCATCCTTTACAGTACTATGTGTAACATTACCACTGTACTTTGTCGCTGTACTTAATGCTCTGGAATTCATTACTACTTAAACACTTGGTACTGTATGTAACCTGTTATTTTTTTTGCTTCAATAAAACATGTTTGAAAAAAAAAAAAAAAAAAATTTCTGATCGCTGTATAAATGTCATTGGTCCCAAAAAAAGTGTCAAAAATGTCCGACATGTCCGCCCCAATATCCCGTTAAAAATCGCAGATCGCCGCCATTACTAGTAAAAAAAAAAAATTGTAAAAACTCCAGAAATGAATTCTCATGGTTTGTAAACGTGGCAACTTTTGCGAAAACCAATCAATAAACGCTGATTGCATTTTTTTTTCCAAAAATATGAGGAAGAATGTGAATCGGCCAAAACCGATGAATACATTTGTTTTTTTGTATTTTTTTTTGTATTTTTATTTTAGCAAAAAGTAAGAAATGTTGTTTTTTTTGCAAAATTGTCGCTTTTTTTTGTTTATAGCGGTGATCATCAATGACGCAGAGGGGATCAAATACCACCAAAAGAAAGCTCTATTTGTGGGAAAAAAGGACGCAAATTTCATTTGGGTACAACGTCGCACGACCGTGCAATTGTCAGTTAAAGCGACGCAGTGCAGAAATGCAAAAACCAGACCAGAGCAGTCCTAATGTGGGAAATCCTTCCGGGCTGAAGTGGTTAAATAAAAAAAAAGAGATTGAGTTGACATAATAAGTAACAAACATTGTTCAAACGTGTGTGCTCTGCAAAAGCCTTGAAAAACCAAGATATCCAAAACTGTAAATAAGAATAGGAAACACTTTAAAGGATAAGTTCACCTTTTGTAATACATTACATGTTACACCCATATTTAGAGTAACGTGTTACTGTGCAGCAGCTGACCTATCATCCAACCTGATGGCGGGTGCAATGCATTGTAGGCTGCAGTGTAAAAAAAATAATGCACTTTTTTTTTTAACGTGAAAAATCATGTGCATTTATTATTTTTTTGTTTTTCAATTTTTTTATTGAAAATATTAAGTACAGAAAATAGAAATATTAGCAACAGCCAGGGCTGGATTAAGAGCATCATGGGCCTGGCGCCGTGGGTGGGTCCACAATGGGGTAAGGAGTGGGAGGGCCTGCGATTTACATATGAATGCCACCCGCCTGCCGCCTGTGATTTACATATCAATGTGGCCCTCAAATTACATATCAATCATGTGTGCACACTCAGAGAAGGGCTGAGCAGCATTAATGACTTACTGGGCTGGGCTTAAGGTAGGGGCCTGGAGCTGCAGCTCCAATAGCCCCTATGTTAATCTGGCCCTGAGGGGGATGTGCTAGGAAATTGCCAAGGCACATTGTGTAACAAGTTCAAATGCACATTTCAGGTGAATAAAGCATAATTAAAGTGGTTTTAAAGGCAGAAGGTTTTTTTCTCTCTCATTCTGTGCATTAAGGTAAAAAAAAGGTCTGCAAGCAGCTCCCCACCAGCCCCCCTTATAGCTAACTGAACCTTATCTCAATCGGGTTACATTACACTAAACCTTTGATCCAACCTCTAAATTGCTATTGCATTTGTTATTCTGATGTAGCCAAATGCCAGCAACTGCAAATGTAATCAAGGGGACATTGTCAAAATGAACCAAAGACTATTTAGTTCCCTTCTAATGCTTGGGACCCAGACTGTTTCATTACTTCTTGCCTATAGAGGAGGCAAACTGTTCTTCCTGTAACAGAGCAGAGGATCTTGGGACCTGTAGTCTTGTAGCCAAACCTCCCTGCATTTCAAAGCCCCTTTGGAACTGCAAATCCCACAAAGCTGAGCCAACAAAGGATTATAGGAAAGCCTATATACATGTCTGCTTCTGGTGGGCTTGCTACCTTGGCCTGGGGACATCAAAGAAGATGGTAGGATTCTGATTCAGAATACTTTATCAATTTATCAATCCCAAAGGGAAATTATTTGGCCACTGTTCTGCATCCAGCTGCATTGGGATTCAGCCCATTCATCTGTGCACCTGCACCAGAGATCGCCACGCTGAGTGTTCACAGCCGATCTCCGCTACCCAGCGTTCCAGCATTGCTTAAATAATGTAACCTTGTGATAGCATTGCTTAGTCCTTTGAATTATGTATATTGCTGTAAATAGTTTGCAACCTCCTAAATGTTAACCTGAGCCATTCCTGAGGTATTCAATACAACTGTGGTTCCTGAAATATTGTGTCTATTGCCCTTCTTACTCTGTGCTGGGTAACTTTTTTCTACTGATAAAACATGGAAAATTTACTGACATATCACAATTTTTTTTACTGACAACCTATAAAATGACATAACTAATGCATGTCAAATTTTCAGCCCCTGATATTTACAGACAGTTGTAAAAATGAATGATTTTTACAGACTGTCTGTAAATTTATTGACAGTTGGCAATGGGTTTGGTGAACGTTGCCTAACCATGTCTGAACCTAGACTATCAGAAGAGTTGAGGAGCTTGCAAAGGTCAGGGCTGCACCAGAGGACAAGCATCAGCCAGCGGCTTCTACGGGGGTAGCCCCCCTGGTAGCCCCACCCCCCCGGGACACAGTGCAGCACACTTAAAAGCTCACTGTCACACCAGTCCCTGGACCTCACACTAACAGGTGCCCACACAGTAGAACCCTGCATTTTACCATAAAGGCCAGGATGTTTGGACCCTAAAGGTGGGGGTGGGGGACTGTGACGTGTACAGGAAGCTGTGTCGTGAAGAATCTGTGTCATAGCACAAACATGAAACTCGGACCTCCGCTGGAAGAAAATTTTACTGACTGGACCTCCGTGAATTTTGATTCAGTACCCCTGCTCTAGTGATAACTAAAGATCTATATAGAGGAATCAAGACCTCCTTCCTTCTACTAATGACCCCTCTAGTGATAACTAAAGATCTATCTCACACAAAGAGGGCTAACGCATTTCAAGGTTTCCACCTCTTCTTCAGAGGCTCTGAAGAAGAGGTGAAAACCTTGAAACGCGTTAGCCCTCTTTGTGTGTGATACCAGCCTCATAGCATACGGCTATGAATTGGAAGGACTCCACAAATGCTTGACATGCTTTATTTTATGGCTCGCTTGTGACTATGTTTTTAACTTTTTAATAAAATAATTTTATCTGAAGATAATGCGCTAGGCCAGTGCGCCATTGTTCCTTTGTCTTTGCTACAGTGTCCCTGGACTACCCCTATTTCACCATTGGCAGCAAGGCGGCACATTATCTAAAGTCCTATACATAACAAGTATTTAAGTATCGGTTGGAAGATGTCTCCCCTCTGAGCGCAGGAAGGAGTTTTTTGTTTGTAAATGGGCTGAACAACTCCCTGTTCAGTTCGCAGCAGAACTCCCGAACAGGGGAAACATTCTAACCCGAACAGCGAACCCCATTGAAGTCTATGGGAGCCGAACAGGAAAAATCCAAAGTGCCCATTTTGAAGACTTATATGCAAGTAATTGGTCATAAAAGGGGTATGGGGGCCTGGATATTGCCCTGGGGGACATGTATCAATGAAAAGAAAATGTTAAAAAAAAAACAAACAATAGTTTTTAGTTAACCAGTTGCCGACCGCAGTGGCTCTCCTGCGCGAACCACCTGACGCCGGCCACAGGAGCTTTTATTGTGGGCGTGCGCACGCCGCCGGAGGCACACTCACACGCTAGTGGGGGAGCCAATCAGTGATCGCTCTCTGGCAGTGACAGAATGGGGATTCCCTAATTATCGTATGTTCCCAGTATATGGGAGCAGCGATCACTCTCCTCCCCCAGTCAGCCCAGCCCCCACACAGTTAGAAACACCTCACAGGGAACACACTTAACCCTTTGATTGCCTCCTAGCGTTAACCCCCTCCCTGCCAGTGACATTTATACAGTAATCAGTGGCTATTTAAAACTCTGATCGCTGTATAAATGTCAGTGGTCCCAAAAAAGTGTCAAAAGGGTCCAATCTGTCCGCCGCAATATCGCAGTCCCGCTAAAAATCGCAGATCGCCGCCATTACTAGTAAAAAAAATTAATTAAACAAAAACCCCATAAATCAATTCTCATAGTTTGTAGACGCTATAACTTTTGCGCAAACCAATCAATATATGCTTATTGCATATTTTTTTTTTACCAAAAATATGAGGAAGAATACATATCGGCCTAATCTGATGAATAAAACAATTGTCAGTTAAAGCAACACAGTGCCGAATCGCAAAAAGTACTCTGGTCAGGAGGGGTTAAGGAGCAATGATTTTAATTATGCTTAAAGTGAAACAATAAAAATGAAAAATTCCTTTAAATATGGTGCTGGGGGGCCCCCTTGGTTTGCTTGTAAAGTGGCGCATCTGTGCGATGTATAGAACATGGCACAGCAATAATGACATTTCTAAAGGAAAAAATGTCATTTAAACTTGCTCGCGGGTGTAATGTATAGCCGGCTCCCGCAGTCTGAGGGGGCGGGGCCACCGGGTGATGTAACCACTTGGCCCCACCCCTTCCCTATATAAGAGATGTCAGAGCGCAGAGAGCCCATCTGGTGCATAGCCTCTTATAGAGAGCTTTTTGACAGTGTTCTATTTTTTTGGTCCGTCGGGCGGCATGATTGACTGTGGATTTACATCGAGGGATACTTTTTTTTATTTTTTAATAAAGGATTTGTTAAAAACTATCACTTGTGGTTTTTACTTTGTGACAATTTTGGTGAATGGGTAGGGGTACGATGTGGGGCGGGATCTGGGGGGTCCCTTGCTAAAGGGGGTTTCCAGATTCCGATAAGCCCCCACCCGCAGATGCTGTCAAACACAGCCCAGGGTTGTTGGGAAGAGGCCCTTGCTCCCATCAATATGGGGACAAGGTACTTTGTGGTGGGGGGGCAGAGCCCCCCTGCCTCAAAGCATCCACCCCCCCCATGTTGAGGACATGTGGCCTTGTATGGTTCGGGAGGGGGGGCACGCTCGCTCGTCCCCCTTTCCTGCATGCTCGGATAAGGGTCTGGTATGCATTTTGTGGGGGACCCCACATCATTTTTTTTTAAAAAATGGCCTAGTATGTACGGGGGGAGGGACCCTACACCATTTTTTATGTTTTATTTTTTTTAATCTGTATATATTTTTTTCTTTTTTGAAAAGAGCTTTATTGAGATATATCTGCATATACAGAAATGGCTGATCAAGCAGCGAAAATTCAGCTATGAACATTCCGTCTTAATGGGACGTAATACTGAATGATAAACAACTTTAGTAATTAACAATTGTTTAAAAGATGATTATTCATCTATAGCACAAATAATCAAGAGCGTGAGTAATAGTAAAGAAGATTATAGTAAGGTATAGAAAGAGGGAGGGTGAGCGGTGTTGGTTCCAGATTATAGATTCTCCTTAGTATTTGGTGGTCGGCTTCCAGAGGTAAATTCGGTCTGGGCAAAGTTGGCGCCTTTCGGTCCGGGTAGGGGTGCTGGGGTGGGATGAGTCTACTAAGGGACCAGCATACACCGCTGCAGGGACTGGGTTAAAATCAAGGGTCAAAGGAGGCTCTGTGGTTAGACAACCAGTGTTGCCACTGCATGAAGAATTTATCAGTGGAAGTTTGGGCTTTAGCAAATAAGTATTCCATGAGGGCGCTTTCGTTAAGGATAGTAATGGCATCCCTCACTTTGGGGGGTTCGGCCTGTTTCCAGGTTCGGGTAATAGAGTATGTGTTATTGTAGAATGGAACTTGGAGGGCCAGAGGGCAAGCTCCAGGCCAAAAAGCACCATCTGGGGAGTCAGCCGTTTGGGAGTTTCAGTGATGTCTTGTATTAGGGTTTCTATGTCAGCCCAGAATTGGCTTATTTTTGGCCAGTCCCACAATATGTGTAGTAGATGTCCGTCTGAGTCACAGTTTCTCCAGCACTTACGAGAGTGAGAAGAGGAAATCTGCGCCAGTTTTATTGGGGTATAATACCATTTGTGAAGTATTTTCATTAGGGTTTCCCAATGAGAGACATTCCTTGAGTACTTTGTGGTGATGGCAATTGCCTTGTACCAAATGAGGGGAGAGGTTTGGATTTGTAGAATGGTTTCCCATTGTCGTATATGGGGGGGAGGTTCCTGTTTGTGTTTCAGTAGCAATCCATAAAGGTGGGACACACCTTTGGTTTTAGTTTCTTTCTGGTTAAGTAGGTCCATGATATCTTTCGAGATTGTGTTGTTAGAAAATGGGATTTTGTTAAGGATATGCCGGATTCTAAGATAGAGGAAGAAATCCGATATGTTGATATCGAAGTGATCTCTAAAATGTTGGAAGGATACAAGTTGGTCTTGGTGAAATAAGTCTCCAATTTTATTGAGGCCTTTTGAGATCCATTTGTGTGTTGGTAAGTCCAGTGAGAGTGTCTCAAAGGCTGATATCTGGAGCTGGTAAAGTGTTTGGGGGTGTATCCCTGCTCCAAGTTGTAGTATTGACTTCCAGGTGGAGAGTGTGCAGTTTATAGTTGGGAAAATTGTGTGGGCTGGAGGTTGCCCCATCAATATAGAGGCTAGGGTCCAGGAGGGACTCATTGTTAAGGCATTCGCTTCAATCAGAGACCATGGGGTGAGAGAGTCCATGAGCCAGAGTTTCCTGGTTTGGTCTAGAATGGTTGCCTTATAGTAAGTTTGTAGGTCTGGGAGACCCAGACCTCTGTAAGATTTAGGGGTACAGAGCCTTGAGGACTTAAAATGGGGTTTACGTGCTGCCCAGACAAAGGAAATGATTATTTTTTGCAGCCTCGAGATGTCTGTTTTTAGGAGCGGTAGTGGCAGCATCCTGAAAGTGTACAAGACATGTGGGAGCAGGAACATCTTGGACTGGGCTATACGCCCTGACCAAGAGGCCCCTGTTTGTATGAGAGCTTTGGCTAGTCCTTGTAATCTTTTTTCCAGAGAGGCGAGATTCGCTCCTAGGAGAGTGTTAGAGGGAGACATTAATTGGATGCCCAGATAGGTCAGTGTCGAGTTGGGGGCCCAGGAGAATGGAGCAGAGGTTGTAATAGATGCCTTGGTTTGCGGGTTGAGAGAGATACCTATCATGGCCGATTTGGAGTGGTTCCATTTGTACATGGATATATGGCTAAATTGTTGCAGTAGTTCACATAGGGGAGTGAGTGATCTCAGGGGATCTGTGAGTCAAATAATGATATCATCTGCATAGAGGCCAATTTTGTGGGATGTGTTACCTATAGTTGCACCAGTTATATTCGGGTTTGCTCTGATGGCTTGGGCCAGTGGCTTGATCACCAACGCAAACTCCCAAGATGGCTTGTAAGAAGGGGCCTTGAATACCAAATTTTTGAAGTACTTCTTTTAAGTAGAGCCAATTGACCCTATCGAACGCCTTCTCTGCATCAAGTGATATCAGCAGAGAAGGCGTTCGAGTCTGCTCTGCCCAGTGGATCAAATCTATAAATCATCTAGTGCCGTCTGAGGTCTGTTGGGAGGGTATAAAGCCAACTTGGTCTGGATGGATGAGTGCTGGGATGTAGGAAGCTAGATGAGTGGCTAAAAGTTTAGAGTAAAGTTTGAGGTCTGTGTTAAGTAATGAGATCGGACGGTAATTAGCTGGGTCATGTGGGGGTTTCCCTGCTTTATGTATTGTGGTTATTACTGCTTCAAGATTTTCTGAGGGGATTTGTCCAGTAGAGAGAAATTCATTGAAAAGTCGCGTCAGGTGGGGTGCTAGTTGCTCGGAGTATGTCCTGTAGTACTCATTTACGAAGCCATCCGACCCTGGGGCCTTATGTGGAGGAAGGTTCCTGATGGCTGTGAGGACCTCCTGTGTTGAGAATGGGGCAGACAGTGATGCCAGCTGTTGTGGGGAAAGCTCTGGGAGGTTTAGTGGGGCTAGGAAGTCTCTAACTGCCTGTTGAGTAGGGTGGGGCTTGTTTGGGGATTGGGAAAGATCATGGAGTTTGGAGTAGAAAGAGTTGAAGGTGTCAGCAATTTCTTTCGGGTTGGTGACCTTATTTCCCCGCTCATCTAGGAGGAACGGAATCCTGGATTAGGCCTCCCTATGTTTATATTGTTGGGCGAGGAGCTTGCTGGATTTGTTTCCTTGTGAGTACCAGGTGAGACGCAAGCATCTCACATAGTAGTCATATCCTTTTCGGAGATAGGAGCTAAGGTTGTTTCTTTGTTTAATTCAGTAGCGAGAGATAGGAAAGGTGCTTGCTTGTTTAATGTTTCCAATGCCCTAATTTGTGTCAGGAGGGAATCAATGTGTTGGGTTCTTTTTTTCTTCTCCTGGGCTCCAAGCTTCAACAATGTCCCCCTTAGGACTGATTTGTGAGCATTCCAAAGAAGTGCTTGGTTAGGGATCATATCCTTGTTAGTGGAAAAGAAATTAGCAATCTCAGAACCGACATGTTCCTTGGGCTCCCTTGTCACCAGTGTAGTTAGGTTCATGCGCCATCTGGTATGTCGAGGTACTGTGGCAGATAGTGCTAAGGTTATTGAAATTGGTGCGTGGTCGGACCATTTTATGAGTCCAATTTCAGACCTAGTAATTTTCTGTAGCAGGACCTTGGAGGTCAGGAACATGTCAAATCTCCAGTACGACTTTTGAGTACTAGAGTAGAAGGAATAGTCCCTCTCAGTACCATGTTGGCATCTCCATGGGTCGTGCCAATCTTCAAGGGAAACTATCGAGGCTAAGTCAGTGGATCGTTTCCGCTTCAAATTGGATGCATCCAATAGGGGATGTATGATTTCATTGAAATCAATAATTTGATCTTTGGGAATGTGTTGTAGTTTCTGGAGGACTTTCTTGTAGAAGGGTTTTTGTTGTCTGTTTGGTGCGCATATATTTGCTATAGTCAAGGGGTGGTTGTTGAAGGTGGCAGAGAGAATCAGGTATCTGTCTGCGGGGTCCGTATCTATGCTGTGTATTGTGAGAGCTACCGCTGCTCGGATTGCAATCATTACTCCTCTGGCTTTTTTATCTGTCCTTGCATGAAAGCAATGTGGGAATGCCTTATGCGTGCATTGCGGGGAGTGGGTTTCGTAAAAGTGTGTCTCCTGGACACAGAGAATGTCAGCTTTTAGGGAAATAGCTTCTTTCCACAGGAGGGATCTTTTGAAGGGGCAATTTAGGCCCTTGGCGTTTATGGAGACTATTGTAATTGCCATTGTTGCATTTTCAGGAGGTCAATCTGGTACTGAGGTACCCTCCTCCCGGAAAATTGGGATGGGTGGAGAGATTAACTTTACAGCAAAGGCGGCTGGTGTGTGAGGGGCGCTGGGGTGCCGCCTCCCCGCCGGCAAAAGAAGAAAAAAAAAGTCAACCCCGCCCCCCTGCAGGTGGCACCGGTACATTGACTTTCTTTTTTTTTTTTTTTTTTTTTCGGCTCCTTGGCTGTCACATGACAGCCAAGTAGTGAGCCTATTGGTTGGCCATTAAAAGCTATGAGTGTGCACTGAACGGGCGCACACTCATAGCTTGATTGGCTGCCCTGAGCCTCCGCTCAGGGTGATTGGATGCGTGGCCGGGGGCGGGTCACTGTGGCAGCGGAGGTGACTTCCGCTCCCACAGAGACCATGACCGCCCTGGGACCGATGAGGGGGGGCAGCAGCTCTCCGTGTGCCGAACTCTGCAGACTCCAGCGCGCTCTCGCATGCCGAATCTCTGCAACAGTCCTGTCTGCTGGATGGGGTAAGTGCGGGGGGGGCGGGGATGACGACTCTGCAATGTACCCCACCTGTGTCACTGGCTGCAAACTGCCCCTCCTGTGTCACTGGCTGCAAACTGCCTCTCCTGTGTCACTGGCTGCAAACTGCCCCTCCTGTGTCACTGCCTGCAAACTGCCCCTCCTGTGT
>BLSH010329581.1:922702-935253 GCA_018402905.1 Glandirana rugosa
GTTTTTATTTTTTATTTTTTTTTTTATGAGTAACCCAAACCGGCTGTATATAAGAAGATGTATAAAAACCATTTTTTTTAGCGTTAGCCGCAAATAACTAACCAAACGCGTTTTCAAGAGCGCAGATGTTTGATACCGTTAACTTAATACGGCAAAAATAAATAAAAAAAAAATGATCATTACCGCCGCTAGACGTTAAAAATAGCCCTGAAACTATAACATCGCCTGTACAGCCTGTAAAAACTGTGAAAAAACCCTGGTTACTGTAAATAAGTCGCTAGTCTTTACATTTACAGGTGACTAATCCTTCACTGCCAATGACATTTATACAGTAATCAGTGGACATTTACATTTCTGATCGCTGAATAAATGTCATTGGTCCCAAAAAAGTGTCAAAAATGTCCGACATGTCCGCTACAATATCAAAGTCCCGATAAAAATTGCAGATCGCCGCCATTACTAGTAAAAAAAAAATAAATAAAAACGGCATAATTCAATTGCCATAGTTTGTAGACGCGAGAACTTTTGCGCAAACCAATCAATAAACGCCGATTGCGATTTTTTTTACCAAAAATATGTAGAAGAATATATGTCGGCCAAACCCAATGAGTATTTTTTTTTTTATTTTTTATTTTTGGATATTTATTATAGCAAAAAGTCAAAAATATTGTTCTTTTTTCAAAATTGTCGCTCTTGGTTTTGTTTATAGTGCAAAAAATAAAAACCGCAGAGGGGATCAAATACCACCAAAAGAAAGCTCTATTTGTGGGGAAAAAAGGACATCAATTTTATTTGGGTACAACGTCGCACGACCGCGCAATTGTCATTCAAAATGCGACAGCGCTGAAACCTGAAAATTGGTCTGGGCAGGAGGGGGGTTTAAGTGCCCAGTAAGGAAGTGTTTAAAAAGGGTCCTCTTGGTCTTTGGTTCTGATTCAGGTCCCAGCATATGTGAACCCGGCCTAAAGGTCAGAATTGCAACAGAAGATGCTTTGAATGGTACATGGTGCATAAAAGAATAACTGCCCATTTACCTGCACCAGTGGTACTCACTCTGTCTGCTGGTGCTTACATTTGTGTCTTACAAGCTGGATAATGTAGGGTGAGGCTGAGAGTAGAGATGTCACAAGGGGTTCGGACTGAACGTTTGGCTCATTTTTGGTTCTTACATTTATGGTCAGTGTAAGGAAAAATAGCATGGCATCATGTGAACTCCTCAGCAGTAGTGGTCAGTGGGAGGAAACTGTTTTAGCTTCTGCGGTCATGAAAAATACCTGAGGTTGTTTGTCAGTGGGAGAATGAGTTCCTGTATCAGTGATTGGTGTATATGTCAGTATCCCACTTCCCATTACACTGGTGGTCACTGGTCAGTGTAAATGACCATTACCTTGGGGTTTCTAAGCTAAAAATCAGTTTAATGCATCTGAAAAAAGTCAGTTAAGTAAAAGCTTGTGGTCTCTGTGTCTTCCCTGGAACCTCCTCACCCTGGGCTATTTACAGTCCTATTTGAACAGCTCGTATAACTTTTAATTAAGTATTTCAATTTGCGTAGCACCCTACTAGGTAGGAGATAGAAGAGAGTATAGTTTTGGGTTTTTCTGCTTAACAGGAGGAATGTTAGGTAAATTTGTAATGCTCTCTGCCCACCTGGGAGCAGGATCTATTAGTGAGGTCTGCTCATGGTGCTCAGGTGCAGCTAGGGTTGCCACCTTTTCCTCAAATCAAACCCGAACACTTTAGCAGCGCACAGCAAATTTTTATATAGTACAAACGATACATATATTTTGCAATTAAATAACATTTCTAATCAAATGAAGTTAATTGCAAGAGTCCCTCTTTACATCAGAGTCCACAGAGTTCCCCTTTTACATCTGACCTTGCAGAGTTCCTTTACACTGGAAGGTTGGGAGGGTGGTGACTCTGCAGACTCTGATTTAAGGGAGAATTCTAGGGACTCTAATTTAAGGGATTCTCTAGGAACCCTGATCTAAGGGGGAACACTGAGAACTCTGATGTAAGGGGGAACACTGTGGCCTCTGGTGTAATGAGGAACTCTGATGTAAGGGGTGCTCTGAGAACCCTGAGTACCTCAGTGGCAAGAGCAGGAAGGGGTAAGACTTTAGTCACAGACAGGAATGGCTGGTGAGTTCATTTACCCCTTGGCAGTCAGCACCTCTCATCCAGATGTAGCTGAGACTGCTGGACTTTCCCGCCCCCACATTCCTTTTCTGAGGCACAGAGCCAGCGATTAGAGTGTGGACAGACACAGAGGGGTAGGGGCAGGAGGAAGAGGAGCAGATCAAGCCCTCTCTCTTCTC
Organism: Glandirana rugosa; assembly: GCA_018402905.1. Lineage (NCBI taxonomy): Eukaryota > Metazoa > Chordata > Amphibia > Anura > Ranidae > Glandirana > Glandirana rugosa. The sequence goes on from BLSH010329581.1 coordinate 925,021, forward strand.
CCGTCTGTGTAGAGGAAGGGGGATTGTTAGTGCTGGCTTTGAGCAATGTGAAAGAGAGTGTAACAGACACTCTCGACTTACACAACTGCAGCCAGCTGGGAAGCCATAGTCTGGTTTGAATAATGTGTCCGGGTTTCAGGCAGCCTGAAACCCGGACGCATGATTCCAAACCCAAACTTTCCGAGTGAATCCCAGATAGGTGGCAACCCTAGGTGCAGCTCAGCTTGTCTGAATGTTCTACACTGGTACAATAGGGAGGCACATTGGTCCAATAGGGAGGCATATTGGACAGTGGGAGGAAACCTAATAAGTGAGGGCGCAGGCATTGTTACAGACCTGGCTATTGGCAGAGCAAAGTTTGGCTGGCTATTGGAAGAGCTGCATGCTGGGTGATTGTATAAATGTTAAGGGCACATATGCTTGGGGTCTTCAGCTGGAGAACGGGGTCCAGGAGGGAGGGGGTGGCTGCCCCTCCTCTGTAGAAGCTGCCATGCGGTCTTGGGTAGTCGACCCGAGGACTGGAAAGTCAAAGAAAAGCTGAACCCAGATGTCCTGTAGAACTGACTGGAAGGGGGACACCCGCAAGGATCTGATTCTGCCTACAGTACAGATCTGTGTCATAGGGCTCGTCCTGTGAGGGCCACCCCTTTAGCTAGAAAAGTCAGTGGATGGGTATCAGTCAAGGGAATGCCAGATAGTGTCTTGAAGATAAGGTAATTGCATCAAGTCTGCTGCTAGAGAGAGCAAGAAGACTTAATTCTTCCATACATGTGGCAGTATGGTAAAAGCTGTGTGACTGCTTCCACAAGTATTCTGATGAGGCCAAGTGAGAGTTGTCCTTATCTACTGTGAATAGTTGAGTTGGAGTATCCCACTATTCCCTTCTCCCATCCAAGTTCCACAATGAATATCAAAAACCCAAATACCCTAGACTATTTATGGAGTAATGAGGAAAAGGGGAGTAAGGGGGCATATGTGAAAACCCCTAGCAACTGGCTGCAGGTAATCAGAGGGAGGCCTAAGAAGTCAACACACGGCAAGCCCTATGGGGACAGTGCTACGTTTATGTTATTTAATTAATTTATATTAAGAAGATATGCATGTACCAGAGTACACTCTCTGCCATAGGGTTTAATGTGTTCAGCTGCTCCTAAATAGTCAACAACAGAAACACTGACCTCAAGATTTCATCTGAGCCATTCTGTCTTTCTGCAGGGGGGGTTGGCTGGCGGCAGTAATTAGTAGGTGGTGGAAACTGCATCTGCTCCAAGCTACACAGCATGTCACAACACAGCAAGCTGTCTGTTATTGTGCCAGAGGAAATGTTAACACTGTCTGTGGTAGTCCATAGCGGTACAAAATGTGAAATGCAGACTCTACTGATGTGGGTGCTAGCAGTACTTTTTGGGGTGCACTTCATTGATGCTACCACTGGTAGCAAGTGTACGCTGCCAAAATAAAATGAACCCTGAATCACGAAATCCCAACCGAACATAAATAAGAAGAAAATAAAGACCCCCAATAAAAGAACAAGAACAAAGGAATGCATGGTGCGCGGGGGGGGGGGGGGGTACAGCTAAAGAGCACCGACACACAAGAAGACAGTCCTAAAAAGCAATGTTGGGTCTCTGCAATGTAAATACAGAAGGAAAACACAAGAATGTGTAGCCCACCACACTGCAATGCAGTAAGGTAGCAAACCAGTTCCGGACCACCCACCGCACATATATTGCGGCAGGGTGGCCCACCTGCGCGAAACAATGTACCTGTACTTTTGTCCGTGCAACCTGGCTTGGGGTGCATATGCGCGCGTGTGCCACTGGCGACCAGCTCCCACTGTGTTTGGACACAGCAGGAGCCCAACAGCAGGCCCATCGGCCTCCCGCGATCGTTCCAGGGAAAGACAGAATGACGGTCTGCTAATGTAAACAAAGCAGATCGTTATTCTGTCAGACAGGAACAGAGAGATCTGTGCTTCCTGCTAATCAGGAACACAAATCTCTCTGTTCCTGCAGTGAGTCTATCCCCCACACAGTTGGTAAGCACACTGAGGGAACACATTTAACCCCTTGATCATCCCTGATGATAACCCCTTCCCTGCCAGTGTCATTTATACAGTGACAGTGCATTTTTTTAGCACTGATCACTGTATTGGTGTCACTGGTCCCCAAAAAGTGTCACTTAGTGTCCAATTTGTCCGCCGCAATGTCGCAGTCCCGCTAAAAATCGCTGATCACCTGTCTGTTTACTTTTTATGTCTCTGTTCCATATGGGGTGATTTCCTTTCACTTCCTGCAGAGGAGACACAACAGGGAGTGAGATAAAATGTCTAAAAAGCAAGGGAAGCGTTGTCAGCAGAACAGATATCCCTAATTGGAAGATTTTCCCTATATTTTTGATCTGGTGACAACTGTAAAATTTTGATTCTTTCACTTCACTTTCTGTCACTGTGACAATGGTCATCAGGACAAATAGAGAGGAGGATCTGCCCAGCAAGGACATAGACAACAATAACATGTTACCTATACTATCGAAAACAATAAAAACTCAGGGTTCTCACAAATGCAGAGTTCAGGGCTCCGCTCCAGAATATTGATTTTAAATGAATTAAATTGTTTTTTCAGTTCTCTCCAGGTTTCACAATTCCCAGATTAGGTTCCAGAGTTTGGAGGCTTAAAAGAGCTTTGGAAGCTAAGAGGTCTACAACCAGAGGCGGCCCATCCATTAAGGGCACACGGGCACTGAACACTCTGTCCTCGCCACCTCCCTATATGTTATGCATAGCATGAATCTATCCATGGCTGCCCGTGACCACTCCCTATTCATGGGGCCGGTCCCTTTCAGGACACTGGCCGCATGAATTACCACCACGGGGGGTTCTTTGAAGCATCTCATTAGAGCCGTAGGCTCTAATAGGCTTCAACATAGAGTGGCTTGTGGCACAGAGCATGGCGTCACGAGCCCTTAGAAAGGCAAATTAATAGTTGCCTTTCTAAAACTGAACCTTCTATCCGCCAGTCAGGAAGCACAGGTATGTTACCGGTTTCCAGATTGGCAGAGAATACAGGTGATCTTATTGGACACCTTTCTCGGAGGAGGAGGGGGGTGCACCACCGAAGCCAAGCTACTCCCTGCTCGCCGGACACCGCTGTCTGCCTGCTGCCCGCTCCTAGATGGGGTAAGTACGGGACTCTGATGTCCCGACAGCCCGGGGGGGGGGGTACTGTCAGTGCTGCGAGCCCCGCGGGGGGGGGGGGATAGATGGATGCTAGGTACCCCTCTGGTGATACTATATAACCCTCTGGTGATACTATATACTCCTCTGGTGATGCTATATACTCTTCTGGTGATACTATATACTCCTCTGGTGATACTATATACCCCTCTGGTGATGCTGTACATACCCCTCTGGTGATGCTGTATATACTCCTTTGGTGATACTATAAACCCCTCTGTTGATGCTGTATATACCCCTCTGGTGATGCTGTATATACTCCTCTGGTGATGCTGTAAATACTCCTCTGGTGATGCTATATATACTCCTCTGGTGATGCTGTATATACTCCTCTGGTGATGCTATATACTCTGGTGATACTATTTACTCCTCTGGTGATTCTGTATATAATTCTATCTAGCGATGCTGTATACCCTATCTAGTGATACTGGGCTGTATACTCCTGACACAATGGGTGGAATATATAAGGGGTGTGGCTTATGAGAAGTAGGAGTGGTCAAAAAGGAAGAGTGGGGTCTAGCGCCCCCATCCTAAAATTTCATCACCAGCCACCACTACCTACAACCTAGTTTCCAGGTCTTACTGTGGATTAGCAGGCTGTGAGTGCAGTGTGCACAGCCTTTATAAGTATAGGCTTGGGCATATTTTAGGGCTCCCATTGAAGTGGTATTAAAGGCTCAAGGTTTTTCACCTTAAAGTTATATTAAAGTCTTGTTTTTGGCTTGGGTGGGGGCAAGGCACCCCCTTTTGTTGAGCGCTTGCTCGTCTCCTCCCTTTCCTGACCTGCCAGGCTGCATGCTCGGATAAGGGTCTGGTATGGATTTTGGGGGGCCCCATGCCCCCAGGCACTATATTTAAAGGATTTTATCATTTTTATTGTTGCCCTTTAAACATCATTAAAATCACTGCTCCTAAAAAAAACGATTGTTTATAAAAAAACGTTTTTCATTGATACATGTCCCCCAGGGACCTGGACCCCCATACCCCTTTTATAGCCAATTACTTGCATATAAGCCTTCAAAATGGGGACTTTTGATGTTTCCTATTCGGCAGCCATAGACATCATTGGGGTTCGCCGTTTGGGTTAGAACTTTTCCCCTGTTCGGGAGTTCTGCTGAGAACCGAGGGGGGGTGTTCCGCTTATCTCGAATTACTACACACCTTGCTTGTTGAATGATGCATTTGGGAGCGACACTGCTGAGTCAATGCCCTCTCCACTAGTCCAGCATATCTCTGCCAACTCACACCCAGAATGGGGTCCCTCTGTGCGCAAGCGCAGACCTCATGCCTTCACTTACTTAACTCCTTCAACTCTCTTGTACCATGCGGCTAGGTATATGGAGTCTCTGTACCATGGGTTTGGTCCCAGTTACTTTGAGGAAAGCAACCGCTAGGGAGGGAGGTGGAACACTGACCCACTCGCTACCAGAGGACCTGTCACCTATGCAAGGTACTATGCTTCACGACCGGCTACTATTTATTTCTCATTAGTTCCTGTTTACCTGTGGCAACTGCTCTCCTCCTGCTCTGATTCCCCTGCCAAGTAAACCTTCTGTAGTGGCCTTGCTTTCATAGCCCTATTTGTGCTTTACAGGCACTGTTCCTTCCATACCACATTTACCACCATGCACCCCTTTAAATTGCTTCAGACTAGGCTTGCAACAGTTAACAAAGCTTTACAGAAACACTTGAGAACATTACAATGTAAAGTGCAACACAGTCCTCCTGACTAACTATTCTGTGGCTGCCCAGGTCAGTGTCCAAGGAGTGGCAAATGAAGACTGTTACGGACTGCATCCTTCCTGGTGACATGGACCCTCCTGCTCTCATGTGGTCCTGCTCAAATGCTCTCATGCGGTCCCACTCAAAAGCTCCCTCAAAAGCTCTCTTGATTCTCAACTTTCCCCTATTCAGATATGGAGTGAGAAGGAAGGCAGAACCCAAAAAACCTGGGAAACCAGCAAATCCCCAACATAACCCTTCTCTAACCTGGGCAGTGTGTCTTACTTGTTGATACAAAACATTCCCCTTGTAGGTACCTGCCTACAGGCTTCTGCTGCAGGTAGGACATGTTATCACACCACCATCAATAGAGACGTCAATGCACTTTTTCTGAGGAAGCAGCCACAGTCTTGTGAAATGGTGTAAAACAACCGTTGATTCAATAAGACCCTCGTCAATAAGACCCTTTTTAAATTAACTAATGAAGATTACCTACTTGACATGCCTTTTTAGGCACCTCTGCTATACCTCTCTGTTCAGAGGACCTTCTCCTACTTCCACTATCATACAACACTTTAATACAGAATAAATAAAATGAATATATATAATAATAACAGCCTTGTTTTGCTACTTACCTTGAAAGCAAAATAAAATTGTGATGAAAAGTCTCATGTTTGCTTGTAGGGCAGATGGCAGAGAGTCTGTAGACGGACTGTGCGGTCACTGGAGTATTAACTGGAAGATGTATGTTGATGTAAAAAAAAAAAAAAGGAAGCGAGCTGAGCTGCAAGGGGAAGGTGAAGAAATAACAGAACATTTTTCTAAGAAGATGTTATCATGTGAATAGGATGCTAATAAGAAATAAAAACATCTGAGAGAGGTGCTAAGATCTATGGTTAGGCTAAAAAGATACACATCTCAGTATACACAGGGGTTGCAATTGCAACCTGGCCCCATGCTCCAGGGGACCCGTGTGCCTCCTTTGTACACCTGGATAGGAGGGATGGCGGGGGCGGCATTTAGAGGAACCAATCTCCTCCATTTTCCTCCTAATGGAGGAGATTGGTCCCTCTATATGCTGCCCCCGCCATCCCTCCTATCCAGTTTACTTGTCTTATGCTGTTCCCATGAGTCCATGTGTCCCCCTACAGAGTTGCTGTCTTCCCCCCTCCACTCTCCTGCCAGCTGCTGTAGAAGATGTGTTATGATGGAGAGATGGGAACGGGTCAGTAAATTTGTCATTTACTGTCTCCTTCCTTTTCTGAATGGACAGAGTCAGTGATTGGTACCAATTGGTTCACTCATAGCTGAAGCATAGTAAACTGTTTTTACTATACTTCCATTTCTGAATGAATGGGAGGCTTGGTACACAACTATTCATTTATTCAGTGGGACTGTAATAAAGGACCCCGTGAAGGGAGTAAATGGCCCCAGAATCAGCGGGAAGAGGGAAGGGCCCTGGCCAGGGGGGCCCTTCATAATTTCTTGCACCGGGGCCCTGAAGGTTCTAGTTACGCCTCTGAGTATACAGCAACTACTTTATTATATGAAGTTAAACTAAATCTTAAAATGATATTAAAAGGTAGATTTATTTATTTTTTTGTTTAAAAATAATAAACATATCATACTTACAGTACCTGCTCTGTGCAATTATTTTGCACAGAGCAGCACCGATCCTCCTCTTCTCAGGCCCCCCGCTGGCTTTCCTGGCCCCTCCTTCCTGCCTAGTGCCCCCATAGCAAGCAGCTTGCTATCGGGCACCTGACCAGGCTCGTTCCCAAGCTGCTGCTCTGTGTTTTGAATGAAGAGGAAATGACCGCTCCAGGTGAGAGGAAATCAATTACCGTTGTCTCCAGGTGCCGTCCAGTCCGCAGGCTAGGTGCCCGTCCAGTCCATAGGCTGTTAGGAACTATTGAAGACTAAGAGGTGACGGCACTCCGGATCAGCGGTAAAAAACTGTGAATGTTTATTTAGAAAGCTTACATAAAAGTGAAGTACAGTTGTATGCAAGAGTTTAGGAACCCCTGACAATTTCTATGATTTCTCATTTATAAATATTTGGGTGTTTGGATCAACAATTTCATTTTGATCTATCAAATAACTGAAGGACACAGTAATATTTCAGTAGTGAAATGAGGATTAATGGATTAACAGAAAATGTGCACTATGCATCAAAATGAAATTAGAAAGGTGCATAAATTTGGGCACCCCACCAGAAAAATTACATCAATATTTAGTAGAGCCTCCTTTAGCAGAAATAACAACCTCTAGACGCTTCCTATAGCCTGTAATGAATGTCTGGATTCTGGATGAATGTATTTTGGACCATTCCTTCTTACAAAACATCTCCAGTTCAGTTAGGTTTGATGGTTGCCGAGCATGGACAGTCGGCTTCAAATCACCCCACAGATGTTCGTTTCAAAACTTTTTATTGAAATTTTTCAAATTAACAGAAGGAAAAGAAGTTAAATCAGCCAGAGTTTGACAATCTTATACTCTCGTTCTAAATAGACAATGATAAACAGGCCAGTGTCTACACCACATGTTAATATCAATGAGAAAAAGTGTCTGGTATAAATATATAAATCATATATAAAAAAACAAAAAAGACACTGACAAATAAAAGAACATGTCAAGAACTGGAGAGATCCCGCTGTCCCCCCGATCACCCCATCTGGGATCAAACTGTAATCGGAGAGACAGACAACAACCTACTCCGCTCCAATCACTATTGAATAACCAAGAACTTAAGTTGGTGTAACCACCACTGTGTCTACGAGAGAGATAAATACCAATATGTCCATAACACCGTCCCATAGGACTTTTAGGATGTATAATCACTGCCCTCCTCCAACTTCAGGGGTTGGAAGGGAGAGGAACTCCTCAAGTACCAATAAGACCCCAGCAAACAGAACAAGACAGAATAACCAAAGATAAAGAGAAAGCAAATAAAGGAAAAGAAGAAAAAAGAAAAGAAGAAGCAAAAGAGATATAGAGAGGGGGTACCAGGGAATCTACTCAAAAGGGTACGTTAGTGTGGGTTACAAGGGGAGCTTTAGGTATTTCTTCCAAGGTTCCAAACTAAGTCAAATTTAGTGGAAGTATCCAAAATAATATTGGCAAGCCTTTCCTGAACCATGATCCAGGAAATTTTTTGTTTTGCCTCGGCGCTTTTCCAGGACCTGGCTATTGTGATCTTAGCACCAAGTAAAATAAAATGGAAGAGTTTAAATAAAGATTTGGAAAGGCCATCGGGTTTAGAATTGAGAAGGGCTATTTCCAGACTCTGAGGTACTGAGAAGCCCGAGATCTTACGGATCAAGTGGAAAACTTTGTTCCAAAACCCCCTAAGACGAGGGCATTCCCACCAAATATGGAGAAAGGAGCCCAAATGACCACATCCTCTGAAACAAAGGTTAGAGGTATTTGGAAACATAGTTGCTGACCAAGTTGGAACCAAGTACCAATGGGTAATAACCTTTAAATTGGCCTCCCTCAAACTAATGTTAGCAATCCCTTTAAAGCATCTAAGGAACAAGGAGCTCCACTTATCTACCACCCATTCCACCTCCAGGTCCTTCTCCCATTTCTCCGCAAAGGGGGGTTTAGAAGAATTCTCGATCAGATATGCATGAATCAAGGTAATGCCACCTCTTTGATCCTCAGTTACCGAGCACCATTTTTCATAAGGGGTGATACCTACATGATCATTTCTAGATTTCCACCAAGTGGTCAAAAAATAATGTATCTGGAAGAAACTGAATTTTTCAGCAGGAGTTAGAAAATGGCCTATTCGATATAAGCCCTTATCCATCCACCACTTAAAGGCCCTGATATCTAGATCCAGTGGAAATTGAGGGTTATTAAAGAGATGAGTAAGAGGATAGAGACTCGAAGTTAGATTAGGGGATTTCAGGACTGAATCGCAGAGGACGATAGAGTGGGACAATGTAGGAGCGAGTATTGGGGGCCTCAGTTTATGAGAGGTCCCCACCAAAAAATCAATGGTGTTAAGGGGGACCGCCTGTCTCTCTATTTTAATCCAATCTGGTTTAATCCCTCTGGAGAAGATGGTTGAGAACTGAGATAATTGAGCTGCCTGATAATATTTAAAGAGGTGAGGAAGTCCCAGTCCCCCCTGATTGCGTGTCCTGTAAAGAACATTAGCCGAGCATCTAAAGCCTGTTCGGCCCCATATGAATTTCAAAATTTGGGATTGCAGTTTTTGTAAGTTGGGCTTCCTGATTGGGATATGGAGAGCTCTAAAAAAAATATAGAATCCTGGGTAAAAGTGTAATTTTGACTGCGTGAATCCTACCCAACCAAGAAAGGTCCTCCTGGTCCCATCTTGAAAGATCGTCTGCTAATTTCTTAAGTAAGGGAGGATAATTGGCTTCATAAAGTTGACTGATGTTGGCTGACAGATTGACCCCCAAATAGGGTATCTGGGTAGTGTTCCATGAGAATTTATAGAGATCTTTTAGTCGAAGTATAATCGGTTCTAGAGTGGAAATATTCAATGCTGCAGATTTGGACCAATTCACGCAGAGCCCAGATGCTTCACTAAAGGTTTGGAGAAGTTGAATGACCTGAGGGGTGGATGATAAAGGAGAGGAAACAAATAGGAGCAAATCATCCGCAAATAACGCGCATTTATGGGAACAGGATCCGCATTCTATCCCTTGGATGTCTGGGTTATCCCTGATGGCAATGGCCAAAGACTCCATCGCAATTGCAAATATTAGAGGGTATAAGGGGCATCCCTGCTTAGTACCCCGGAAGATGGGAAAGGGGTCCGAATAGTAATTTTGCAGTTTGACCTGGGCACTTGGGTTTGAGTACAGTGCCTTAAGAGTCTGAAGAAATCTAGGGCCAAAACCCCATCTGTCCAACACCTCAAAAAGATAGGACCAATCAACTGTGTCAAAGGCTTTTTGTAAGTCGACAGACAGGAGATACCCTTCCCGAGGAGGACCCCCATCCCAATTCGAATTAAGGAGAGAAATAATGTCTACTGCTCTGCGGATTTGATCTGGGCCTTGCCTGCCCGGGATAAAACCTACCTGGTCTTTATGGGTGTATTTACTTATAAAATTGGACAATCTATTTGCTAGAACTTTAGTCAAAATTTTGAGGTCATTATTAATCAAGGAAATGGGTCTGTAATTACTAACATCTGAATGATCTTTACCAGGTTTGGGGATGACTGAGATAAAGGCCCTGTTGGCATCACTCTGCAGCACCGATCCTGTCCGTAAAGAATTGAAGAATTTTGT
>BLSH010329581.1:937779-958332 GCA_018402905.1 Glandirana rugosa
ACGTATTTCTAGCTAGGAGTATGTCAGAAGTACAGGCGATTAGAAGGTAGAAGTAACTTTTAACGTTGCGTATTACACGTCCCGGAATTATCTTTGTATCTTTGTATCTTTTCACTGCCGTCTTTTTCTGACTCATCAGGTAGCTCAGACGGGGAAAAATAAATAAAAAAATAAAAAATAAATAATAAAAAAAAAATATATATATATAAAAAAAATAAAAAAAAATGTAATTGGAACAACAGACTGATACCTAAATACAAATAGGGTTCGTACAAACTTCGGTAAATGACAACTGACAGAGTGTTGGAGACAACCATCAAATAAGGTTAGTAGTTGGTGGAAAAGTCATTTTATTATGAAACCAACAGAGGTTGTGAGACAGTCAACAGTAAATGGCTTCAAACATGCTTGGGATAAACATAAATCCATAGTCAGACAACAAGGTTAATGTAAAAAAAAATAAAAAAAATATATATATATAAAAAAAAAATAATAAATAAAAAATAAAAAAATAAATAAAAAGGGGCAGACTCGATGGACTACTCAGTCTTTTTCTGCCGTCACTTTTCTATGTTTCTATGTTTCTATTAAGGCCCTGCACATTATGCGTTGCAATTTTCAATGAAGATGGAAGATTAGCGGACATGAAGACTGTATGAGGATCGATCTTTATGCATCACAGAACAGAGACTCACCCGACTCATAGGAGGGAGGGGAGATGGCTTGCCAAACAGGGAACATAAGAGATTTACCCGCTGCGGCACCCTGCGTAGATTACTTCCCTGGTACCTGAAAAGAAAGAGTAAAAGCAAAGAGGAAAAGAGAGGATAGAGCAGAGGAGGTAGAGAAAAAACAAGAACAAAAACAAAAAACATGGGAGGGGAGCGGCAGAATCTAGCCGCAAACCCCCTCAGATTCCTGAGAGTGGGGGATCTAGGTGTCACCCCCACCATCAGGAAAAAGTAATAACGTGTCTGCCCAAACAGCAGAACTACATCCAACCAAGGGAATACCCACAACAGTATCCCGAAGTCAGATGGAGGAGCATGACATCCTACCCGGCTAATACCCTGGAACCAAAACGAGATTAAAACAGTTGGAATACCCCGATAATGCATAAAAGGTTACTGATAATAACAAAACTACGAACCCCCCTGGGAGCCAACAACTGAGAAGGCCAAGGCTTCCTGAATGGACTCTTCGGGACCCACCGCGGGGTTTCCTCAGGTTCCCTGTCATAAGGCTCAGACAAAATCAGGAGGGTCCGCCATAATAAAAATAACCAGCCACATGGAACTGGAAAATAAGTACAGAGGGCTATAAAGGGTAGCCTGCTGACGACCCCCCCACCCCCCCCCAAGAAAAATGTACTCAGGGGGAGGCTGGGGGATGGTGGTCCACCGACCACCCAAAAAGAAGAAACAGAAAAACATTATATTTGGGAAAGAGAAGTCCACCGATCAGGAGCAAAAAACATTATAGAGTATTGAGACTCAAGGGCCCTCGATCAAAATGAGTAGCAAAATAAAACAAGGTCAGAGTTCAAAAATAAGGGGGGTGTGAGTCCTTGGCTCGCTTTTGTTGTTGTTTCCGCCACATAGGAAGAACAGGGCTCTAAGGCGAGGGCCTCTTTGAGGGCCCTGGATTTTTATGAAGAGAGGTGGAGGAGGATTCCAAAGAAATAAGGTTGAGTCTAACCAACAGCTGTTCCCCTTCTTGAAATGTAGAGAAACCATACCTCTTGTTTTTGTGAATGAAAGACAAGCAGAATGGGAAAGACCACCAGTATTTGATGGATGACTTAGAAAGAGCTTCCAAAAGAGGCCTCAGGGTTCTTCTCTTCTGAATGGTAGTAGGGGACAGATCAGCAAAGACTTGGATGGAATGGCCAAGAATAGAGAGATTGGGGGGGACCTAGAGGCCTTCATAATCTCTTCCTTTACTCCATAGAAGTGAGGTTTCACCACAATATCTCTAGGTAGGCCATCGGACCTCGGAGGCTGGAGAGCTCTGTGAGCCCTATCTAATTCAAGATGGTGTTCCGGCATGCCTGGGATGATTTCTTTAATAAAATCACTCACGGCCGCTTGAACATCAGTGATGTCTTCGGGAAGACCCCTGATTCGAAAATTGTAGCATCTAGAGCGGTTTTCTAGATTGTCTTTTTTAGAGAGGACCGAATCCAATTGGTCCTGAAGATCCTGGATACGTGCTGTATTCTGGTTGATTCTGTAAACTGATTGGTCTGTTTTTTGCTCTATTGCGTCTATCCTGGACCCCAAGCCCTGTAGATCCGCTTGGATAACAGAGGTAATTTGAGTGGCTGTTTGGGCTAGGCCCTTAGAGAGCATTTTAGAAAAAACCTCCATCATCATCTGAAAGTCAGAGTTTGCTACTGGAGCTTGGGGACTGGACAGATCCGACTGTGGGTTCCCGGGGCCTTGCTCTCTAAGAGGTGTAGTGATGAGCTCGTCCAATGTCCTTTCCAAGAGTGAAATTGTGGAAGCCGGAGAGAGGATCTGGGCCATGGGTTGAGTTCCTGGGGGTGGCCCCGGGGTGGGAAGAACTTGGAAGCCTCCGTCTGAGCCGGCTTCCATCTCTTCAATGACCCCTGTAGCTGGATAGGGACCCGAGGACTTCAACGGGGCCCTTTGAGACTGGGGTATCAAAACCAGGCTGACGGGAAAGATCCCGCCTGACTGCGCCTGTTTGCATTATCCTAAGGAGGAGAGTAGCCCCAAAAAGGTTGCTGGAGATGGGCCTTTCTTAAGAAGAGATATAATATAGACAAGATGAGAAGGGTGAAAAATTTGGTCCTTAGATATGTGATGGGTGCCCAGAGAAACAGCTGAAGATGATCATCTCCCTATGAGATAAAAGGAGAACCTGCAGCCACTATGCGTAAGATGATAGGCCTGTTAGTCTCTTGTATTGAATCTCATAAGAAAAAAAAAAAGGGGGGATTGGGAGTAGGCCAAAGCCTCAGTCTCAGTTAATATTTTTTTCCTTCAGGGATCACTCACAAAACACCTGGCCAGCAGATCCCTTAATTTATCACAGTAAAGCAACTTGGGCAAGGTGAAGCTTAGAAGCCTTATCAGGTGTTGAATCCTGAATCCTCTGGGGATCAGGCCCTCCCACTCCGCAACTTCGCAGCGTACGGCGGACCGAGTATGCCCAAGCCACGGCCTCAATTAGGTGAGCGGGGCTGGATGCGGGGACCGCACCTAGATCCGTGGCTCCAAACCGTGCCCGGGATGTTCCTGAGGCTGCCCCCCGTTCCTAGGCTTCCTGAACGGGTAAGCCGAGCTCCGCTGCTAGCTTGGATGGCTCCAGAAGGCTGGGAAAAACCAGAGCTCCTGGCTTACACAGCCACCATGGAGGAAAAGGGGAGGGGGGAGTGAGGGGAAGGACAGGAGGGCGGGAGCATAAAGATACAGATGGGCGCTGTATATACAGGTGAGTAGTTCTTCAATTTTGTCGGGTATGTAGCTTCGATGAGTTGTTATACCATTGCATCTATGGGGCCCATTGGGTATGGAATTTGCATTGTTTATCAAAGATTTGGTGCATAATGTTTTCAAAAGTAAAGTGAGTGTGCACCAAAGACACCACTTCCGCTGTTGAGGGGATATAGTCTCTCTTCCAGTTTCTAGCTAAAAGTAGTTTTGTGGCCAGTAGAACATAGATAACTACTGTACTTAAGGATGGTGGCACTTCATCTATGTTCAGATGTAAGATTGCCAATTGTGGGGTAAGTAATAAAGGCAGGTGACATGTAATAGACCTTCAATGCTGGACCATAGTTTCTTTAATCGAGGACATGACCAGAAGGTGTGGAGTATAGATCCGGTGGAATCTGTGGGCTGTTTTTGACCATTCTTACCACCCTTCACCTTTGCCTCTCAAATATTTTATGTGGCCTGCCACTTCTGGCCTGCCACTTTTGGATACTGACAGCTTATATCTCTGCAATAACGTTTTGTAGCCTTCCCCTAAACCATAATGTAGAACAATCTTTGTTTTCAGGTCATTTGAGAGTTGTTTAGAGGCCCCCATGTTGCCACTCTTCAGAGGAGAGTAAAAGAGAACAACAACTTGCAATTGGCCACCATAAATGCCCTTTCTCGTGATTGGATGCACCTGTCTATGAAGTTCAAGGCTTAATAAGCTCCCCAAACCAATCATGTGTTCCAATTAATCAGTGCTAAGTAGTTACAGGTATTCAAATCAAAAAAATGACAAGGGTGTCCAAATTTATGCACCTGTCTAATTTTGTTTTGATGCATAGCGCACATTTTCTGTTAATCCAATAAACCTCATTTCAATACTGAAATATTAGTGTGTCCTTCAGTTATTTGATAGATCAAAATGAAATTGCTAATCCAAACACCCAAAACTTTTGCATACAACTGTACAAGTTCATAGTTCCAAAAATACATAAGTCCACTTCCAAATCAAAAGTCAAACAGGTACATGCAGGTCAGATAGACGTGTTTCATGAATCTATGTTCGCTTAATCATTATCTTATAATGATTATAATGATTGAGCGAACATAGATTCATAAAACGTGTCTATCTCACCTGCATGTACCTGTTTGATGTTTTATTTGGATACTATGGACTTGTACTTCACTTTTATGTAAGCTTTCCAAATAAACATTCGCTGTTTTTTACAGCTGATCCGGAGTGCCGTCACCTCTTAATCTTCAATATGCTGCGGTTACGTTCACTTAAATATACCAATGGCTGTGTGAGGCCAGTATAAATGCCTATTCTGCACAAGGTACAGACAAGTCTTGTGGGATCCATGCCTGGTTCATTTTAATAAAGGTTAGCTTGTCCACATTGGCTGTGAACAGGCAGCTGCACTTGTCCGTGATAACGCCCCCTGCCGTGCTAAACGCATGTTCAGACAATACACTGGCTGCAGGGCAGGCCAGCACCTCCAAGGCATAAAGGGCAAGCTCAGGCCATGTGCCCAATTTGGAGACCCAGAAGTTGAATGGGGCAGACCTATCAGTCAGTACGTGTAGGCATGTGCACACATACTGTTCCACCATGTTGCTGAAATGCTGCCTCCTGCTAAGACGTTGCCTATAAGCTGGTGGTGCTGTTTGTGTTGGCGTGCTGCTGACAAAGCTTTTCCACATTTCGGCCATGCTAACCCTGCCTTCTGAGGTGCTGGCGGTGCCACAGCTGCGTTGGTGACCTCTTCCTCCTCCTCTGCCTTTGCCTTGTGCTTCCACTGAGCCCCCAGTGTCATTTGGGAATGCCCTCAGCAGCGCGTCTACCAGAGTGCGCTTGTAGTCGCGCATCTTCCGATCACGCTCCAGTGAGGGAATTAAGGACGGCACGTTGTCCTCATAACGGGGATCCAGCAAGGGTGGCCACCCAGTTAAAATGTGGGTAACTCAGCTGTCATTGCGCAGGCACTGCAGCATGTAGTCGTCCATGTGTGCCAGGCTGCCCAGAGGCAAAGACAAGCTGTCCTCTGTGGGAGGTGTATCATCTGTGTCCTCCGTATCCCCCCAGCAACGCTCCAGTGATGCCCACGAGCTGCGTTGGGTGCCACCCTGCTGTGAACACGGTTCCTCCTCCTCATCATCATCATCATCCTCGTCCTCCTCATCCTCCAAAACTGTCCCTTGGCTTGAAAATTTTTGACCTGGCCTATGCTGTTGCAGGAACCCACCCTCTGAGCTGCTTGTGAATGACTGGCCTGATAACTGTGGAAATTACCCCTCTTCCTCCTCCTCCTGTGCTACATCCTCTTCCATCATCGCCGAAGTGTTTTTTCAAGGAGACATAGAAGTGGGATAGTAACGCTGAGAACAGCGTCATAGGCACTGGCCATGTTGGCGGAGTACTCTAAACACCACAATATGGTACACAGGTCTCGCATGGAGGCCCACTTGTTGGTGGTGAAGTGGTGCTGTTCCACAGAGCAACTGACCCGTGCGTGCTGCAGCTGAAACTCCACTATTGCCTGCTGCTGCTCGCACAGTCTCTCCAGCATGTGCAAGGTGGAGTTCCACCTTGTGGGCATGTCGCATAGGAGGCGGTGAGCGGGAAGGCCGAAGTTCCTCTGCAGCGCAGACAGGCGAGCAGCAGCAGGGTGAGAACGACGAAAGCGCGCACAGACGGCCCACACTTTCTGCAGCAGCTCTGACATATCCGGATACTTTTTTTAGAAATCTCTGCACCACCAAATTCAGCACATGCGCCAAGCAAGGGATGTGAGTCAAACTGGCTAGGCTCAGAGCTGCTACGAGATTTCGCCCATTATTTCACACCACCAGGCCGATCTTAAGGCTCAGTGGCAACAACCACTCATCGGTCTGTTGTTCAATGCCCGTCCACAGCTGCTGCGCAGTGTGGGGTTTATCCCCCAAACATATCAGTTTTAAAACAGCCTGTTGTCGTTTCCCCCTGGATGTGCTGAATTTGGTGGTGAAGGTGTTACGCTGAGCGGATGATGAGGTGGTAGAGGAGGAGGCAACAGGAGGCAAAGAGAAATGCCCTGCAATCCCCTGTGGCGGAAGGACATGCGCCAAACGGCTAGCCACCTAAGGCCCACCCACCACTACATTTGCCCAGTGTGCAGTTAGCGAGATATAGCGTCCCTGCCCATGCTTACTGGTACACGTATCAGTGGTTATGTGGACCTTGCCACAGATGGCGTTGCGCAGTGCACACTTGATCTCGTCCCCGACTTGTTTGTGCAGGGAAGGGATGGCTCGCCTGGAAAAGTAGTGGCGGCTGGGAACCATGTACTGTGGGACAGCCACCACCATCAGGTTTTTAAAACCAGACGGAATGACAGCATTTCAAAGGCCAGGAATTTTGAAATGCTGGCATTCAGGGCCAGGGATCGCGGGTGGGTAGAGTGGTACTTCCTCTTTCTCTCCAGTGTTTGGGAATGGAGAGCTGTAAGCTTCCATGGGACCGTGTGGAAATGCTTGGAGACGGTGGCGGACATGGTGGCGTTGCTGTCACATCATCTGTTTGCTGGGTGGCAGGTGACACTGGCACTGTAGAGGTGGAGGAAGAGGCCGAGGCAGCAGCAGAAGAGGAAGCAGGAGGAGGCCAAGACCTTTCTTGGATTTTGAGGTAATTATTCCACTGCAGCAAGTGCTTTGCATTTAGATGTCTGGTCATGGAGGTTGTGCTCAAGTTTAGAACATTTGTGCCTCGTTCCAGCCTCTCATTGCACAGTGTGCAAACCACTTGTGCCTTGTAGTCAGCACATTGTCTGAAGAACTGCCACGCCGGGGAACGCCTTTGAGCTGCCTTTGGTGTGCTAGGTCCCTGGGTACGGTGGGTAGTAGCAGGCATACTGTCTATTGGATGCTCGCTCGGCTTTTGCAACCTGCTTCCTCTTTTGCTGTGCTGGTGCCTCTGTGCAACCACCACCTCTTCCTCCAAACTGCACACGTCACTCGCATGACTTTCATTCCAAGTGGATGAACAAGGAAAAGGCGCATAGCAATATGTACTCGAGTATACTTACAAACATAAGGGAATGGGAAAAAACAGAGAAATCACCACTGCAAAGTTCTAAGAGTCTATATGCTGGGAAATGTAAGTAGTCCACAAAAGGAAGCTGCACTCTAATGGAGAAGCCACCGGCCACTGCAGAACCAAACACAAGGAGAGAGGCGCTTCCAAGAGTAGACTGTATGTCCAATTTAATGAAGATATAAGACCTGTTGTCGTGCGCCCCAAGCCTCGGTCTGGCATCTATGCCGGCAATGGACGCCGTGTAAACATCTCCACCGGACCTGTACACAGCGCAGGACCTGGATGGCAAGCTGTTGACCTCTCCCAATTACGGGATACACTTTCTCAGAGCACCAACAGGAACCTGGCCCTAATGCAGTAGTAGTTGGTTTTAGAACAATAAACTCTCCCTAAGAGCACCAACAGGAACCTCTCCCTAATGCAGTAGTGGATGGTTTTAGAACGATAAACTCTCCCTCAGAGCACCAACAGGAACCTGGCCCTAATGCAGTAGTAGATGGTTTTAGAATGAGAATCTCTCCCTCAGAGCACCAACAGGAACCTGGCCCTAATGCAGTAGTAGATGGTTTTAGAATGATAATCTCTCCCTCAGAGCACCAACAGGAACCTGGCCCTAATGAATTAGTAGATGGTTTTAGAATGATAATCTTTCCCTCAGAGCACCAACAGGAACGTTTCCCTAATGCAGTAGTAGATGGTTTTAGAATGAGAATCTCTCCCTCAGAGCACCAACAGGAACCTCTCCCTAATGCACTATAAGATGGTTCTGAATGCTAATGTCTCCCTCACAGCACAGACAGGAACATCTCCCTAATGCACTATAAGATGGTTCTGAACGCTAATGTCTCCCTCACAGGACCGCAATGAAAGTCTCCCTAATGCAGTATGAGATGGTTGTGAAGGCTACTCTTTCCCTCACAGCAGCGGCATGAAGCTCTCCCTACTCTAGTCTGAGATGATCTGACACGCGACGCTACGTGACTCCAGCCCCATTGATAGGCTGGGTCACATGATGCACTGGCCAATCACAGCCATGCCATTAGTAGGCATGGCTGTGATGGCTTCTTAGGGCAAACTAGTTTGCTCAACTCTATTTATAACGCTAATCTATCCCTCACAGCAGCAGCAGGAACCTCTCCCTACACCAGTATGAGATGACTTTATAACGGTATACTGTCTCACACACCAGCAGCAGGAACCTCTCCCTATACTAATATGAGATGATTTTATAACGCTAATCTATCCCTCACACCAGGAGTAGAAACCTCTCCCTATACTAGTATGAGATGATTCTATAATGCTAATATTTCCCTCACAGCGGCAGCAGCATCCTCACACTACACTAGTCTGAGTCACATGATGCACTGGCCAATCACAGCCATGCCATTAGTAGGCATGGCTGTGATGGCTTCTAAGGGCAAATGAGTGAAGCACTTGTTGATTGGCTGCCCTGCAACTATTCAAAAGGCGCAGAAAAATACCCGAACCCCGAACCCGAGCCCGGACTTTTTTTCAAATGTCCTGTTCGGGACACGGACACCCTAAAGTCCGGTACGAACACAAACTTAATGTTTCGGGTTCGCTCAACTCTAGTCCTGTTCTCTAATCTATTGGGCATCCCACAGTCGACCCTACCCTATCCAAGTTTATTCCCTCAATAAAACAACAAAAACTTAGTACTGGCCTGTTCAGTGACTACGGATGAAAGGAAGATTGTGTGACTGAGGGCAGAGTGACAGGTGAACCACATCTGCCAGCCACCCCTAAGGGGACCATTGGCTACACGAATATTGTAGGGTTCATGTACCCAGTAAGAATATTACATCTTTTGCCACAAGAGTAATACATAAAATTGCACAGTATATTCATTGTGGTTCGGATCATGGAGTATATTTAGTCCAATGTGATAAATGTAAAGTGCAACATGTGGGCTGTACCATACGGTGCTTGAGCACACGCATCTCGGAACGTTGCTGTGACAGTTTGAATCCCAATGCCAGAAATATCTCCAATGTGTGGAAACATTTTAGAGATGCACACAGGGGAGATATGTCCTTTTTTTATTTTGTGGTGTAGAGAGGATTTTACCTGCAGCCGGGGTGGTGTGGGGGGGCAGACATCACAGACTTTTAGAACGTGAAGGTTACTGGATACACAGGATACAGACCTGCACCCCACAGGGACTGAACCACACATGGGACCTGTGTTGGTTAATCAGGTGACCTTTGTATATACTATTTAAGTGTTACTTTTGTTTTTTATTAACCATGACTAAGGGCTAACGTCTGAAATGCGTAGGCTGTTTTACAGCTTTGTACATGTGTTTAACCACTTGCTTATTACTTATCACGTAAACCCCCTTCCTGCCCAGACCATTTTTCAGCTTTCAGCGCTATCGCATTTTTCAATGCCACACTGTACTCATATTACATTTTATCATTTTTTTCACACAAATAGAGCTTTCTTTTGGGTGCTAATTAGAGTTGATCGAACCTCTGGAAGTTCGGGTTCTGCTGGTTTGGGACAAAGTCCGGGTTCGGGTCCGAACAGGACCCGAACTTTGACCCGGACCCCAAACCCCATTGAAATCATTGGGGACCCAAACTTTTAGGCACAAAAATGGCTGTAACAAAGTCCTGGAAAGTCCTAGAGGTCTGCAGAAGGAAGGAAAATGGGGGCAAGAGTAGGGCAATTGCCCTACAAAGAAATGGGGATAGGGAAATAACTTAAAATAATTTTTAAGCTAAAATCAGATAAAAAAATCAAAAATGGAGGTGGATGTGGAGTTGGAGGTTGAGGAGGCAGTGAAAGTGGCGGTGGAGGAGGAGGTAGCCAACACTGTTTTTTTTATTTTTGGAATTTTTTGTTTGTTTTTTAAACCAGCAATGTAGATGCACTTTTTAATTTTGTGCAAGAAACAATTATCTGTCCATTTAAGCAACAATAGGAAACACTCCCTATAGAACTAGGAGATGATTTTAGATTCTAAAATCATCTCCAAGTTGTACAGGGAAAGCCTCCAGCTGTTGCTTTAAGGGAAAGATCAGTGTTCTAAAATCATCTTCAAATTGTGTAGAAAATCCTTATATCAGCCGCAGAGAAGCCATATTAGTGTTTTAAAATCATCTTCAAATTGTGTGGAAAATTCTTATATCAGCCGCAGAGAAGCCATATTAGTGTTTTAAAAGCATCATCAAATTGTGTGGAAAATCCTTATATCAACCGCAGAGAAGCCATATTAGTGTTTTAAAACCATCATCAAATTGTGTAGAAAATCCTTATATCAGCCGCAGAGAAGCCATATTAGTGTTTTAAAATCATCTTCAAATTGTGTGGAAAATTCTTATATCAGCCGCAGAGAAGCCATATTAGTGTTTTAAAATCATCATCAAATTGTGTGGAAAATCCTTATATCAGCCGCAGAGATGCCATATTAGTGTTTTAAAACCATCATCAAATTGTGTGGAAAATCCTTATATCAGCCGCAGAGAAGCCATATTAGTGTTTTAAAATCATCATCAAATTGTGTGGAAAATCCTTATATCAGCCGCAGAGAAGCCATATTATGTTTTAAAATCATCATCAAATTGTATGGAAAAAGCCTATCTCAGCCGGAGAGAAGCCATATTAGTGTTTTAAAATCATCATCACAAGGCCCCAGGGCAGCCCTTTCTTCGGGGTGGGGGGGGGTGCGATGGTTCAGGTGCCTCTGGACAGTTGGACACTCAAAAGAAAGGATTTTGTTGGCAGTTCAATGAGGGGTCCTGCTGTTTTGGCGCGGCCTGTCGTTTCAGACATGAGTGCTCCAGTTGCAGGGGCTCCCATAGTTACGCCAAATGTTTTAAGAGAGTGAGAATGCTGCAAAAAGGGAGGATACCGTTACGGCTTTCAGCGATGGTGCTGTATCTAAGTAGATATCCTCGGAGGGAGGCAGCAATTTTTCTGGCTGATGGTTTTGCACACGGCTTGCGCATCCTGTGTTCTTTGCCGGTGGTGCCATCCTGGTGGCCTCGGAATTTGACATTGACGTGGCGCTTTCCTCAGGTTGTGTCGGCAAAATTGAAAAAAAGAGGTGGAACTTGGAAGAATGGCTGGACCATTTGACCATCCACCAGCTCCGTATTTGCATGTGTTTCCATTAGGGGTGGTCCCCAAAAAGGAACCCAACAAATTTCGGTTAATACACCATTTGTCATATCCGAAGGGAGCTTCAGTGAATGATGCCATTTCTCTAGACTTGGCTTCGGTGTCTTATACCTTGTTTAATGAGGCAGTCGGGTGGGTGCAACATTATGGCCGGGGATCGCTATTGGCGAAGACAGATATCGAATCAGCTTTTTGTCTGTTACTGGTACACCCAGAGAGCCAACGTTTGCTGGGTTGTTTTTGGGGTGGGCGGTTTTTTATTGACCGCTGCCACCCAATGGGCTGTTCCATTTCCTGCTCGTATTTTGAGGTATTGAGCACATTTGTCAAATGGGTGGTGCGGGAAGTGGCACCGTTACGATCGGTGATGCACTATTTAGACGTTTTCCTTTGTATTGGCCCCTGGATTCTTCAGTTTGTTCTGTATTGTTGAACACTTTGGAATCTATTGCGGCACAGTTTGGGATTCCCCTGGCGCCTGGAAAAACAGAAGGTCCTGCCATGGTCATGCAGTTATTAGGTATTGTCATCGATACGCATATGATGGAATGACGCTTGCTGATTGATAAATTGGAAGATCTGCGTCAGATGGTTGCTGAGGTCAGGTCAGCGAAGAAGGTCAGGCTAAAAGATTACAGTCGCTATAAGGCAAACTTAATTTTGCATGCCCCATCATGCCTATGGGGCGCATTTTTAGTTGCCGTTTCAGTGCTGCCACTTCAGGGGCAACACGGCCGCATCACTTCATCAGGCTCTCGTGTGAGCACAAGGCCGACCTGGGGTTTGGGATGAGTTTCTGGCTTCATATAATGGTAAGTCTTTGTGGATGGCTCCAATCGTGTCTGCTTTTGACCTTGACCTTTACACAGATGCTGCGGGCGGTTCTGGGTTTGGGGACTTTCGTCAAGGGGCATGGTGCGCTGTGGGTGGCCGAGGAATGGCGAGTGGCTGGGCTCTTGCGTAATTTGGTGTTATTGGGCTGTTTCAGATCTTGGTAGCCGTTAACATCTGGGGCTCTAAGATTCGGGATCGTTGTATTTGTTTTCATTGCGACAACATGGGGGTGGTGGAGGTTATGTCCAGCCTGTTGGCCTCTTTGCCGTCTGTAGTGCCCTTACTGCGTCACCCTGTTTTGCAATGTTTAAGGCTAAATAGTTTTATACAAGCTGTTCATGTTCCAGGTGTTCTGAATTCCATTGCTGATTCTTTTTCTCGTTTCCAGTGGGACACGAGTGGGTTCCGAAGCGAAGCAGCAGGGGGTTACTTGTCCCGAACGGCTGTGGAGACTGGCGTTGGAGTAGCATGGGAGCTGTTACGTTGTTCTATCAGTGAGGGTACATGGGCTGCATATTCGTCAGTCTGGGGTGAGTGGTGAGCTTTGGTGAGTTCAGTTGGCGATTGTTTTTCCACGGCGGATCGATTACCTTTGCTTCTGTATTTTATTGGGTCTGGATTTACGCAGGGCACATCAGTTTCACAAATGAACAGGAGCTTGGCCGCTTTAGCTTTCTTTTTTTGGATGCATGGCCTATATGATGTAACCAAATATATTATGGTGAAACAGGCTATGAATGGATTTAGACGCAAGCAGGTAAGCAGGCAGCACTGATTTGCACTGAGAAGAGGCACTGATTGGCACTGCCAGGTGGCACTGATAGAGGATATGAGGTGGCACCGATTGGCACTGACAGGTGGCACTGATTGGCACTGGCAGGTAGCACTGGTAGAGAAGATGAGGTGGCACTTATTGGCACTGACAGGTGGCACTGATTGGCACTGGCAGGTGGCACTGATTGGCACTGACAGGTGGCACTGATAGAGGAGATGAGGAGTTTCACACACAGAGCAGTTCTTACAAGCCGCGCTGTCTGAGCAATGTGAAACTCCTCATCTCCTGCATAACACAAGAACACCCCCCAATGGGCAGCACCGGGAGCTGACACCACCCCCTTTCAGTATCGGACGTTCTTTTCTTTTTCAACTAATGACAAAAAACACAGTTTTCGGCCGAGAATCTTCTGTGGCTGAAATTTCGGTGCATTCCTAGCTTTAACCCCTCCAGGTCCGCGCTATTGCCGAAATACGGCTCCAGCGCGGACCTGAAATGCCGGGAGGATGTCCATGGACGTCCTCCCACTGCGCATGCTCCCGCGCGCCCCCTGGAGGCAGCGGCGGCGCGCGCGCCACACGCTGCGCGAGCGTGCCCGCGGGTCGGGCGGACTCGATGTCCGCCCGAGACCCGCGATCACTTTCAGGAGCCTCAGAACGGGGAACCGCCGTTGTAAACACGGCGGTTCCCCGTTCTTTGACAGGGGACATAGCAGATCTACTGATCCCTGTCACTGGGATCAGTTAGATCTGTTATGTCCTGGCCAGCCCTGCCCCCCCACAGTTAGAACACAGCCAGGGAACATATTTAACCCCTTCACTGCCCCCTGCAGGTTAACCCCTTCACTGCCAATGACATTTATACAGTAATCAGTGGACATTTAAATTTCTGATCGCTGAATAAATGTCATTGGTCCCAAAAAAGTGTCAAAATGTTCCGACATGTCCACCCCAATATCGCATTACTGCTAAAAATCACAGATCGCCGCCATTACTAGTAAAAAAAAAAATAATAATAAAAACGCCATAAATCAATTCCCAGTTTGTAGACGCGATAACTTTTACGCAAACCAATCAATATACGCCGATTGCGATTTTTTTTTCCCCAAAAATATGTAGAAGAATATATGTCGGCCAAAACCGATGAATAATTTTTTTAATGGATTTGTACTTTAGCAAAAAGTAAAAAATATTGTTCTTTTTTGCAAAATCGTCGCTCATTTTTTGTTTATAGCGGCGATCAGAAATGACGCAGAGGGGATCAAATACCACCAAAAGAAAGCTCTATTTGTGGGAAAAAAAGGACGCAAATTTTATTTGGGTACAACGTCGCACGACCGCGCAATTGTCATTCAAAATGCGACAGCGCTGAAAGCCAAAAATTGGTCTGGGCAGGAGGGGGGTCTAAGTGCCCAGTAAGGAAGTGGTTAATATATCACTCAAACGTATAAATCACATGATTTGTGTACTGACGATGTTGTCCTCAAAGACACATAAAATGGTCTTTTCCCTACCCTATGTTATACTTATTTTTTTCTATTTTGTGTGTAGGGCAGATTCAGTTATGTCTGCGAGGTTTGTTTCGCTCTACACAACCACTCGCCCTATGTAGCTTTAAAAATTGTTGCTGCCTTTGTCTTTATTTGAGAGATTTTCCATCACTACTTATCCATGTAAAACCTGGACAGGTAGTGAGGGGAAATCACTTGATCATGACAGGGGAAGCAAAAAAAAAAGATTCCAATCCTTTCTTAAATTGGAAGTATATGGTAAATATAAACTCACTGGCCACTTTATTAGGCACACTTGTTCAATTGCTTGGTAACACAAATTGCAAATCGGCCAATCACATGGCAGCAGCTCCATGCATTTAGAATTGGGAAGAAAGGAGATTTAAGTGACTTTGAACGTGGCACACCTTTTGAGCGTTAAGATTTTCAAGCATCACTTGTAGAGGTTAATATACAGTATGATTGACAGCAGATGTGAGTTTCAACTCTTTGCCATTAATAATGGAATCTATACAGCTGTCTGTGAACTATCGGGCAATCTGAACATTGGCTTCCATTAATACATCAAGAGCTTGTACATTCTTGTCTCATCTAACAATATGAAATGTACAGTGATACCACGTTTTACGAACTTAAATCGTGACTTGACTCTGATCACAAACCGAATAGGTTGCGAACCGCGGCAAATTTTCCCATAGGGTTCAATGTAAACACGGCGGTTCCCCGTTCTGACAGGAGGCATGTCAGAGATCTACTGATCCCTGTACTCGGGATCAGTTAGATCCCTGGTGCCCCTGGAAGCCCAGCCCCCATACAGTTAGAACACCCACAGGGAACACATTTAACCCCTTCATTGCCCCCTGCAGGTTAACCCCTTCCCTGCCAATGACTTTTATAGAGTAATCAGAGGATATTTAAATTTCTGATCACTGTAAATGTCATTGGTCCCAAAAAAGTGTCAAAAATGTCCGACACATCCGCTGCAATATCGCAGTCCTGATAAAAATCGCAGATCACCGCCATTACCAGTAAAAAAAAAAAAAATTGTAAGAACGCCAGAAAGGAATTCTCATGGTTTGTAAACGTGGCCACTTTTGCGCAAACCAATCAATAAACGCAGATTGTGATTTTTTTTACCAAAAATATGAGGAAGGATATAAAGCGGCAAAAACCGATGAAAAAAATAGTTTTCTTATATATATATATATATTTTTTTTTTTTTGGATTTATATGTTAGCAAAAAGTAACAGATATTGTTTTTTTTTTTTTTTTTGCAAAATTGACGCTCTTTTTTTGTTAACAGTGATGATCAGAAATGACGCAGAGGTGATCAAATACCACCAAAAGAAATCTCTATTTGTGGGAAAAAAAAGGACGCAAATTTTGTTTGGGTACAGCGTTATCTGGATGTAGTTTGTCCGGTGCATAAACTTCTGTGTTACAGATCGGGAAAATGCTTGGTACACAATACCAGATGACTTTCTTCACAGAATTCATGATCTTCTCGGGGCAGTGACATGGGATGACAATGTCTTCACCCGGTACAGCAATCAATTCATCCAACTAAGTGGCAAATTCCTGATCTAAATAATAGCAATAGGCCAGGAAAGGGAGGGGACGAGAGAGCGCTCCTCCCCTCCTCAACCATACCAGGCCACATACCCTCAACATGGGGGGTGGGTGCTTAGGTTAGGGTGACCAGACATCCCCGGTTTCAGGGGACAGTCCCCGGACTGAGGACACTGTCCCCGGACCAAATCTGTCCCAGGTTTTGTCCCCTGATTGGATTTGAACAGGGGCCCAAGCCATTTCAAAGACAGTCAGTGCAGGATTTAAAAAAAATTCTGAATTGCACACCCCCACTCTGCTGCCCCTACTAGCAGGGCCGGCTTAAGCAATAGGCGGGATAGGCAGCCGCCTAGGGCGCCAGGACAGGAGGGGCGCTAAAATCCTTGCCGACACAGCGACCCCACTTCCCGCACCGCTCGCTGCTATGACACACTGAGCGGATCGGAGCTCAGATGCGGGATAATAATAAACAAGCGCTGCTGGAGCAGGGGGCAGAGTCTGCGTGGGCAGCTGTGGGAGGAGCGTTTCCCTCCTCTCCCTGCTCTGTGTGTAAATAGAGAGCGGCTATCTCCGGTGTTCTGGTGAGAACGCCCCCCCCTGCGAGATGGGTGTCATAGTCAGTGACACAGTGAGAGCGGAGAAAGCCAGGCCAGCTTACAGAGGAATCGGCTCCATCCTGTCTGCTCTGTCATTCTAGCCCCGCCCTCTCTCCACTGCATGTCCAATCTGCTACTCCCCCTGCCATTTGTGCCCGCCCAACCCCGCCCACACTCCATCCACCTGCATGCAATGCACCAGCCCTGACTGCAAGAGGAGTTCTGTGGGCTGCTGAGCGGCACTTTTTAAACAATATCTGCCACAGCCCTGGGGGACAGCAGCCTGAATGGGAGAGCATAAATTGTGAGTGAGACTTCCATCCCCACAGTAACATCCTTTGTGTTCCCAGCCCTTTGTGCTATGCACCCCCCCCTTTCTTTTTCTCTCTCTACCCCCCTTTCTTTTCCTTCCCCCTCTCTTCCTCCTCTACATAATTCTCTCTCCCTCTCCCCCCTAGCCTAGGGCCTGTCCTGTCCATATACCACCCTGCCCTATCCATACACCACCCTGCCCTATCCATACACCACCCTGCCCTATCCATACACCACCCTGCCCTATCCATATACCACCCTGTCCTGTCCGTATGCCACCCTGTCCTGTCCGTATACCACCCTGTCCTGTCCGTATACCACCCTGTCCTATCCGTATACCACCCTGTCCTATCCATATACCACCCTGTCCTATCCATATACCACCCTGTCCTATCCATATACCACCCTGTCCTATCCATATACCACCCTGTCCTGTCCGTATACCACCCTGTCCTATCCGTCTACCACCCTGTCCTGTCCGTCTACCACCCTGTCCTGTCCATACACCACCCTGTCCTGTTCATACACCACCCTGTCCTGTCCGCATACCACCCTGTCCTGTCCATATACCACCCTGTTCTGTCCGCATACCACCCTGTCCTGTCCGCATACCACCCTGTCCTGTCCGCATACCACCCTGTCCTGTCCGCATACCACCCTGTCCTGTCCATATGTGCAATGGTCAGATAGGTCAGTGTAAGGGTCAGGTAGGTCACACATGTTACACAGGCAAGGCAAAGGGGGTGGAGTCAGGGGCGGCGCTAAGGGGGCGCCCAAATTACGTTTCGCCTAGGGTGTCAGAAATCCTTGCACCGGCCCTGCCTACTAGCTTGGGGGGGGTGTAATTCCCACTCGTTCGTTTGCCTTGGCTCAAGTCCTGGCCAGCCTATCTGCTTGCCTTCCCCAGCGGAGTGATCTTCCTCTGCTCAGTTCCACTCCCCACCCAGTAGTAGCCAGGGCCCAAAGAGAGGCTGTGAGGTGGGCAGTGGTGGTGACAGCAGAGAGAGGCAGCTGAGCTCAGCTTATAGTGTCCAGCAGCGGGCACATAGGGTAAGCGGATCTGATTGTGGGGCTGCCAGTGCCTTCAAGGCTTCAACACCGGTGTGCTTTGGGGGTGTCTGTGAATAGACTACATTGCACTGTGTCTGTCTCTCTGGCATAATGGATGGTATCATAACTCACAGGCAGCAGGCATTCTATCATGGCTCTGGCTGGCATTGCACTGCCACGGTGTGTCACATAATATGGCGGCTGGGACAGGGATCTGTGCCTTCTCTTAGTAAAAGAAACCTCCCCCACCATGAGAAAACACTGGTTAGGCACACATTTAAGCCTTTGATTGCCCTAGATGTTAACCCCTTACCAGCCAGTGCCGTTAGTACAGTGACAGTGTATATTTTTAGCACTGATCACTTTATTAGTGTCACTGGTTTTCCACAAAGTGTCACTTAGTATCCGATTTGTCTGCCGCAATATCACAGTCCTGCTGATTGCCACCATTACTAGTAAAAATAAAATATGTCTCCATATTTCTTTTTGAGAATCTGGTCACCTTAGCTTAGGGGCCGCACCCACGTGCCCCCTCACCCCAAAGCACCTTGGGGACAAGGACCTCATCCCCACAACCCTGGGCTGTTGTTGTGGGGGTTCTATAGGAATCTGGAAGCCCCCTTTAACAATGTGGCCCCCAGATCCCAGCCCCCGCCCCCCATGTGAATGAGTATGGGGTACATTGTATCCCTACCCATTCCCCCAATAAGTGTCAAATATAAATAAAAACACAGACACAGTTTTTAACAATTCCTTTATTTAAAAAAGTGTCCACCAATGTAAATCCATCATTAAGGCCTGGCTTGCAGTCTCAGCTCTAATTCACCCCAAAGGTTTTCTATCGGGTTGAGGTCAGGACTCTGTGCAGGCCAGTCAAGTTCCTCCACCCCAAACTCACTCCTCCATGTCTTTTTACAGATTTGCCACAGGACAACTTTTATAGGCAATGGGGGAAGTGGTTTCTCCCTTCCTGCCACTTCCCGTTCGCTTCCCCACTTGTCGGAGTCATCAGTAAAGGGGAAACAATCCGATCCCCTGGAGCGATGGGCAGGAAGTTGAGTGAGGGCAAGGTGGTCCCCACTTAGCTCTATGCCCTTGGAGAATTGGAGCAACGTCCGACGTCACTTCTGCCTAACGGCCTTAAAGGGCCATTTTTTTTCCCAGTAAATTTAAAATTACATTTTTGCTTTGAAGTGTAAATGTAAGGTCTTTTTGACCTCAGATCTCACAATAAAGAGGTCCTGTCATGCTTATTTCTATTACAAGGGATGTTTACACTCCTTGTAATTGGAATAAATGTGATAAAAAAAAGAGGTACAACAAAGAAGAAAAAAAGAAAAAAAAAACAGTTAAAGTGCCCCGTCCCTCCGAGCTCACGCTCAGAAGCGAACACATGGGTAAGTCGCACCCCAATATGTAAAAAGTGTTCAAACCACACCTGTGAGATATCACCGGGATAGGCAGAGCGAGAGCAATAATTCTAGCACTAGCTTTTCTGAGAGGTGTATGTACCTTAGGCAGCGCGTGTCCTCTGGT
This sequence comes from Glandirana rugosa, assembly GCA_018402905.1. Taxonomy (NCBI): domain Eukaryota; kingdom Metazoa; phylum Chordata; class Amphibia; order Anura; family Ranidae; genus Glandirana; species Glandirana rugosa. Next base: position 957,632 of record BLSH010329581.1, read on the forward strand.
GTGAGATGTGATAGCCTATGTGCGAGCTGCTGTTGTGGCCCAAATATTTATGGGGGATAACGTGGTGTATGTGAACAATTTGTGCTTTGTGTTCAAACAGCGCTTGCAAATGCGTGATCTATTGAAATTTTCTCTGTTGCTAGTTTACAATCATTCATAAAATACGTGACAATACTGCAATCATTCAAAAAATACGTGAAAATACTGCATACATTAAAAACGATAGTTGCTGCTGTAGCCCAGTTGCTGCAGCAAATCTTAATTGTATCTGGGTGAGTGAGTAAACTTTCAGTGAATCCGCAGTTTCAATAAATATACAATTTTACATAAATGCAATAAATACTGTAAAAATGTGGGTAAAATATAATATAAGATAAAGTAAATATATATATATAAAGTCCAAGTAGAAGTGCTGTGCTCTGTGCAAAAACGATTCTCTATGTGCAAGTCCAAAGTACAAAGTGACTGAGTGCTGCTTCAGTTCCAGTCTATCTCTGCTTTATCTCCTTATGCGTGGAACAATTCTTTATACTTTAAAGTGCTCGTGCTGCATTTCGGTGCTGAGTGATGATAAAAATAGCTCAGGGTATTGTGCCCTGCTTACCAGAATCCTGTGACTCTCCCACCGTACGGTGTGGAGAAGTCAGAACGCGCTTTAGGTCTACAATCCGACCTATGGATGTGGTTGTCCTCTCCTTTGT
>BLSH010329581.1:986937-1031749 GCA_018402905.1 Glandirana rugosa
CCCTCTTCCGAGGTGGTTGACTATTTTTGGATCAACATGGAAAGAGACGGTCAGTAAATTTGTTTTATCGACTAATCTGTTCAAGACATATTGTACAATTTACATACTCGTTCGTTTCTCATTGTCATATGTTATCCTGTTATCCCTTTCTAGTGCCCTCTATTTATACATATACATAACAGAACTAACCAATAACATTACTTCACACTTTGTAATCTTATGTTGTGATTACTTCAAAAAACAATTATGTCTTTACTGGTCTAGACAAGGATTTTTAAAGGTTCTAAACATACCCTTCTCCAACTTTATCTTTTTAGTTATACCCAACATTTACAACAACATTTGCAGTGTGTTCATCACATTGTGCACAAATATTATACATCACCAAACCCATATTGATTTTTCTATTTCAACCTCTTCCCATACAAATCTTGGAAATTTTTAGGAACAGATCTGGTCATTTCTGTATTAACAAAAAACTTCATTAGTGTTGTATTCTAATGTTTCACACTTCATTACAATAACCAATCAAGACAATACATATACATATTTATCTCCCGTGATCTTTCCCTATTGTCCTATTGTATACTGTTACTCTTTGCTTGCTCATACATTTAACATGTTATACAGAACTTGTCTAATCAGCTATTTTGTTTAAATGACTGGCAGAGAAAGGTACAACTAGGTTTTTATCAGTTGGTGGAGCCTTCTCCCTTTCCACATCCAGTAGGCTGGAATGGAGAACTAAACATTTAAATAATTATAATAATCATGGCTGCTTTTAGGAATGTAAAGGGTGTCGGCTGCATCCAGTCTTTTCTTTCTGAATCCTAGAGATTCAAAGCTAAAAACGAACTATTTCAACTAGGATTGTATTTTTGCAACATAATTAAACATTTCCCTTGGTCTTATATATCACCCACATTTAAACATTACATTTAACAGTATATTGCTTATTTCTTAGATGTTCAGAATTGTCCTGCTTTACAGACAGGCACAATCTTTTAAGGGGGGGGGGGGGGTTACAAATTGTGGAATGTTTGTCTCTTTATCTGTTTCCTCTCTTTATTTACACAGACACACACAGAGCATGTAAAGAGAGGGAAGAATCTGCAAATGAAAGCATTCTCATCTCTGGGTCCCAAATACTTTCTTATATAGGATGACCCTCAAACATACGTGACAAAACTTATTTTGCAAATCACACTAAGAATTACCTATCTCTCTTAAGGTATCCTTGTCATTTTATATAGACAATATAAACAAGTACCATGTCCAATAACTAGCAATTCAAACAATTCGGACATACACATAACAATCAATTTGAGCAGTCAGCTCATTGTTTTCAATATTCAAAATAGTCTCATTGCTCTGAAACTTCTAAAGTCCAGAGACCAATGTTATTACAATTAAGGCTTCCTGAAGATACAACAGTTTCATTTGTATATCAGTCTCTCGCCCAATTTATCAAACAAAAACAAAATCGCAAGCTGGTGTCCAGTCATGGAAATCGGTTTGCACCTGATCACCTAAAGGCACCTCAAATAAGCCAGCTAAATATCTGATACATTTCCTACGCTTTCTAAATGTACTGTGGCTCACAATACAAGTACACGACATTACACCCAGCAAAAAACGTCTAGCACAATTCTGCATCATTTCTGTATCTCTTATTTGCACAAATCGACCCACTTACTCCTGGTACCAAATCTCTTGTCACGTTTTTGGCGTTGTGTTCGATATGTGCAAAGAGAGATCACACTAATACTTAATATTAGTATAAAATTTATTAAACGTAATGACAGATAAAGATAAAGAAAATATCAAGAATACTTAATTAAAGGTACTGGTTTCCCACCATGGGTCCCTTTCATGGCACAGGTGACCGGGACCAGACACTGGTCTCATGGCCATTCTGGGTGAGACTAACTTATAGCAGTTTGGGCTGTGGTATTAAACTTGTGTGTAAGGAAAAAGACCATCCATAGCCAACACCCTGGTAAACATCAATATGACTTTCACATTCCTGAGGAGAGAGGGCTAGCTTGTCCATATAAGGCAGTTCAAATGCCAATAAAGTGCAAGGTAACCAGGATATTAGAGGCTATAATAGATATTTTTGAGGCCAACCTTAACAAGTAATATGAAATATGCAATTTCCCCAACAGATGTAAAGGGGAACTCTGCGAATTCAGATGTAAAGGGGAATTCTGTGCATTCAGATGTAAAGGGTAACTCTGCATATTCAGATGTAAAGAGGAGCTTTGCAGATTTAGATGTAAGGAGAGCTCTGTGGATTCAGATGTAAAGAGGACATTTGCGGGTTCAGATGTAAAGGGGAGCTTTGCAGACTCAGATGTAAAGGAAAACTCTGTGGATTCAGATGTAAGGGGAAACTCTGTGGATTCAGATGTAAAGAGGGATCTCTATGGACTCTGATGCAAAGGGGGACTTTTGTGATTAAATCCATATGATTAGAAATGTTAATTAAGCACAAAATATATGTATAGTGTATATTACAAAAAAGAATTGTGTGCTCCACTAAATGTTCGGGTTTGGCTTGAAGAAAAAGTGGCAACCCTACCCAAGACAGCAGGAAGGGGGCCCACTGCAGAACATGTGAAAGGGTTCCACTATGGGACCATATTAAAGTGCCCCTCAATAGGAGTAAAGGGACCTGGGATCAGTTGGAAGGGCCACAGGCTTAGAGGGAAGGGGGGTCAGGAGGGCCCTCCTGGTTTCTTGCACCGAGGCCCTGAAGGTTCTAGTTATGCCTCTGCCTGGGCCCAATTTTGATGCAGCTCTCTTTGCTTTCCCTCCATATTGGCTCAGACACGGTAGCGGGAGGCTCATGCTGTTATCAATCATGGCCAATGAGGAGGGAGCAGGGGAGGGGCTGAGCCATGCTCTTTGACACACAGAGCCAACTCAGGATCAAGCACACACAAGTGCCTCCATAGCAAGAGGCTTGCTGTGGGGGCCCTCGGCAAGAGAGAGGGCCCATGAGCACTGACGGGGAGCTGCAAAGAGCAGGATCTGTGCTGCTCTGCGCAAAAACATTGCACAGAACAGGTAAGTATGACATGTTTGTTATTTTAAAAAACAATGTAAACATTTGGCTCACCAAGTTCTTTTGATCAGGCAGCATAATAGCCACATGTCTTCATTGTTCAAAATGGACAGATTTCAAACACAGATTCAGACCATCTTCAGACGATGAAGAAGATGCAGAAGGGTATATAAAGGTACAGTATATTTGCTTTTAGATCCAGAGTTCAGATATAACTAAAGGTTCACTACAGGTACACCTTGAAATATAATTATTAAAAAATGATATAAAGATAACAGAATACCTATGAGTATAATGGATACCCTCTTAGGAGAAGTCTACAATGATGAAGATAGGTCCTACTGTACAGAACAACCTGACTCCATAATGGTAGAGAAGGGGGGATCGGTGACCATCCCTTGTCACTTCTCCTATCCTAAGACTGAGACACCAGTGGAGGTGACAGTGTACTGGAGACATTCAAGTATTGGTAGATGTGGAAGAAATTAATTCATTTACAATCATACTGAGAACTGGATACATGCAGCCTATGGAGGACGGATCAGCACTGAGAGAAACCCTGAGAAAGAGAGAACAGCAACAATCACAATCCAGAGCCTGAAGGAAAAGGATGGGCCCATGTTCTGCTGTAGGATCTCAGTTTACTACAATGGGAAACCAAAGCAGTCAATGCAGAATGAATATGGAACCCATATAAAGTTCAAAGGTAAAATGTGTTAATAAAGACTTTTTTTATGTGTCACCTTGCAGGAGGAGGACCAACTCATAGCCCCCCTCTGTCTGTATCACCCTGCAGGAGGAGGACCGACTCATAGCTCCCTTCTGTCTGTATCACCCTGCAGGAGGAGGACCGACTCATAGCCCCCTTCTGTCTGTATCACCCTGCAGGAGGAGGACAGACTCATAGCCCCATTCTGTCTGTATCACCCTGCAGGAGGAGGACAGACTCATAGCCCCCTTCTGTCTGTATCACCCTGCAGGAGGAGGACAAACTCATAGCTCCCTTCTGTTTGTATCACCCTGCAGGAGCAGGACAGACTCATAGCCCCCTTCTGTCTGTATCACCCTGCAGGAGGAGGACAGACTCATAGCCTCCTTCTGTCTGTATCACCCTGCAGGAGGAGGACAGACTCATAGCTCCCTTCTGTCTGTATCTCCCTGCAGGAGAAGGACAGACTCATAGCTCCCTTCTGTCTGTATCACCCTGCAGGAGGAGGACAGACTCATAGCCCCCTTCTGTCTGTATCACCCTTCAGGAGGAGGACAGACTCATAGCTCTCTTCTGTCTGTATCACCCTGCAGGAGGAGGACAGACTCATAGCCCCCTTCTGTATCACCCTGCAGGAGGAGGACAGACTCATAGCTCCATTCTGTCTGTATCACCCTGCAGGAGGAGGACAGACTCATAGCCCCCTTCTGTCTGTATCACCCTGCAGGAGGAGGACAGACTCATAGCTCTCTTCTGTCTGTATCCCCCTGCAGGAAGAGGACAGACTCATAGCTCCCTTCTGTCTGTATCGCCCTGCAGGAGGAGGACAGACTCATAGCTATCTTCTGTCTGTATCACCCTGCAGGAGGAGGACAGACTCATAGCCCCCTTCTGTCTGTATCACCCTGCAGGAGGAGGACAGACTCATAGCTCCCTTCTGTCTGTATCGCCCTGCAGGAGGAGGACAGACTCATAGCCCCCTTCTGTCTGTATCACCCTGCAGGGGGAGGACAAACTCATAGCCCCCTTCTGTCTGTATCACCCTGCAGGGGGAGGACAGACTCATAGCCCCTTTCTGTCTGTATCATCCTGCAGGAGGAGAATAGACTTATAGCCTCCTCCTGTTTGTGTCAATGTATGTGTAGTGCTTCCCAAAGGAGCTGCTGTTTTCCCCTGTTCACAGAGCCCATGCCTCTGTAAGTAGCACAATGACACATCTTGAGGGTCTTTATGAAGATGTAATAGGTTGCACATTATTATTGGACAATGCAAACAATAATATAACAGCACTGAGGGAAATATACACAGTTATGAACACTCTTAGAAGTTGTAGTAAAATGCACTCTCTAAACATATTTACAACACAACAATTTACTAAGCCCAGGCGAAGTCAGAATACTAAAGTCAGTTTCTTTCCTACATGCAGACGGCTACCTCTACAAGTAACAGTGTCTCATTGGCCAATCCAATATGAACTGCATTGGCCAGCTTGAAAGTCCAGTTCTGGCAGTGGAGTGCTCATTCCCCAATGGGGGGGATTTGTAATCCACAACATAGAGATACAGACCCCTCATTCAGCTCACCTGGCATGCAGCGATAATGGCCAAAAAAAAAAAACTTCACTCTAATGTGGGCTCGATAATTGAGTGACATGAAGATGTTGCATGTTGATGATGAAACGCGTAGGCCAGAACTTCCGCTTGATGTAATGTCTGGTAACACGAGGCATACGGCAACCATCTTGAAAAGGTTGAATTTCACCTGACCTGAGAGCACATTCCTTGTTCACTTCTTTGGCAGAATTTTTTGATGTATGAGCAGTCAGAAAGCATGGACACTGTTTGCATGCATAATGTATGTTGTGGTACGCTGTGGGAAAAAAAGAGGAGAAGCTACTTCCCCTGAATGGGTGGAGTCATTCATAATGCATGGACTGTTGTACACAGTGCGCTCTAACACATAAGGCACATGTGTTACTGCAACACACCTTAGTGTAAATGAGCTCATGGTAAGTTAACAGAGATGGGTGTAGAAATGTTTATAGATACCTGTGCCTGCTGAGCAGGTCAGGTATGAGAGATGGGCAATGGTATGCATATCCAGGGAGACATTGCCTACCAATGCCTCTCCTGCTGCTGACACCCACATGCCCCACTCCCTTGAGCCAGTATAATTTCTTTCTCAAGGGCCGTCTCCCAGAGTAAAAAAAATCACCCAGTGGTGTGTGCCCCTGATAAAAACATTACCCTGGAGCTGGTGCTTCTCCTGCCCCCACTTTGGATCGGCCCTTCTTACCTTATTGGGGGAGCTACTAGGAGCCAGGAAGCAGGAGTCAAAGTTGGGTGGTGCAGCTGGGAGGTGGAGTGTGCATGCCTGCAAAGCATCATTGATTGCTAGGATGCTGGTGGTTCTAGCAACCAATGATTGCAAACAATATTGAAGAGGGGGGAGAAAAGCATAGAGTGCAGTCATGTCTTGCTGACAGCACTCCTTGTGTCACACCATATATCAGTAAGGTTGAGGGATTCGATTGTAGAAGCAAGGAGCGTAGGGTGGAGTGTAGCCTGAAGGGTTTCAGGTCTCTTTACCGGGGACTTGTCCTCCATGGGGTGGATTATGTCATTGAAGTCTCCTCCTAAAATGTGTGGGATGTCAGGGTCTTTCAATAGGGAAGTTGAGAGATCCCCGTAAAACTGCCTGCCTGGATTATTAGGGGCGTATACGTTAGTTAGTAGGTATTCAGAATTGGCATGTTGGATCCGTAGTGTGATCAATCTGCCTTGAGTATCAGTGTCCGATGCGATTAGTTCGTGCGGGAAGTTTTTGTGGATTAAAATTAGGACTCCAGCCTTACGGGCATCTGACCCGTAAACCGACCCTACCCATAATTTACGCATGCGGTGGAAATCAGAGGAGGATAGATGAGATTCCTGCAAGAAGGCTATGTCCATTTTTAATCTTTTAAGGTGTCTAAGGACTTTGATTCTTTTGATTGGGGATCTAAGTCCCTTAACATTCCATGACACTATGTTCATATTAAGTGAAGGGATGATGGGGGTGTAGAAGTCGTGACCGCCTGGGGCGTAGCTTTAGGCTGAGGACGTAAGTGGGAGAATTGACCTGTGAGGAGGGAGATGGGTAAATTAGTGCATTTGACGGGATAGGAGAATAAGGTTTGCCAAGAGGATAGGAGAATGTGTAGATAGGAAGGGTGAGGTTACTGTTATGCGAAGAGCAAGACATGTAAAAAGAGCATATAAGTAAAACAAGAAGGAACTTCACTTCTTCCCGCATGAACGAACTGCGCCTATGGACTCCCTTCAAAAGCACCTCAATTGCACGGTTCGTGTACCCGAGGGGTTAAGTACTGCATGGCACTCTAACTTTTGGGGGGAGCACCTGTGGTGTCTCCAAGGTTGAGGAGAGAGAAAATGCATGTAGCAGTTCATTTAGGTGGAAGACCTATACAGGAAAATAAAGAAACTGTAAAATGAACCATGAGGCTATAGACATTGCAAATAACAAATGACTGGCAGCGCCCTGGGCAAGGAGTTCACCTTTTTCTCACACCCACACAACTCCCTATCCAGAATAGACTATTTTTTCTGCGCTAAGTCATTAATCCCGAAAGTGACAGAGGTGGAAATTCACAGCATCGCTATTTCTGACCATGCCCCGATCTCAATCTCACTGCAGCTCACTGACCAACAACGGTCACCCAATGTATGTAGATTCCCCTCCTTCCTTCAAAATAATGATACCCCGACCTTCAGCTTGTTCTCTGTTTCTCCTGTCTGCTTGATACCCCAACCTTGGTGTGCTCTTCCATCTGTCCCTGTCTGCTTGTGGCCTTGACCTTTGGCTAGGCTGCTTACTATCCTTGCTGTTCCTGCGCTGCTGCTTCCTCTCTTCCTACTGTAGCCAGCTACGCATGACCCCGGGGGCCGCGACCTGGATCCAATTGCAGTCAAATCCATCCTCACCACCAGAGGCTCTGGCGAATACCTACTGGCTCTTAGACTCTGCGCCCTGGGGAAAACGATGCACTAGCCCCCCGTGTTTGAGTGTCAGTGCTCCAGGGGGCCCATCTTCCCATACCAGCCAGAGCTCATTAGCAGCAGTCAGCTATAGGTCCACAATCTTAGTGGTGCGCTTCACAAACCTTATCGTGCACTTCGCATTTCTGCGGTGGGATTTGCATCCCTGCAGTGCGCATCTGTCACCTGACCCCAGGTGTCCTGACAATGAGCTTGTACCATGTCAGCGGTGTGGTATTGTTTAGGAACCCTTTCACTTAACGGTAGCAATGCAAAGTGAAGGCCTTACTGCCGGGGGCCCCCTTTCTTGCTATCCTCCCACAGATGTAGTGGTGCCGATGGCTATGATCAATCAATCTGCCCACAGGATCGACTATCCTGCCTCTCAGTCCAATCTGGAAATACTTTTCCCACGCTCTCTGGCTCAATCCGCTCCGGCATGTGGTCTCCTGGATCTGCCTCCACTCTCTAACATGTCCTCTCTCTTTCCCTGTCTTCTCCTCTCCTCCCCATCAGGTCCCCAGGCTTTCCTTTTTATTGGCTCCCATCCCTTTTGCTTACTCACGTGGAATGAAAAGTTCTCCTTCAGCTTATCTGAAAGAAAGAAGTCCTGCTGGCAGCATACAAGTTTCAAAGAACCAATACTCCTGCGCTGAGGTCTATCAAACCAAGAGTCATGCAACAGTAGCAAAATGTATTCTTAAGTAACGAGTAACCTTCCACACTCAAAGGTCTTGAAGCCCTCCTCAGGACCATGAGCATTCAAGGGCACTAAAGGATAAAAGACAAGTGTAATGTCTTTTAAAAGGTTTATTCAGAAATATTGATCGAATAAAAATATACTCACAATCAGAGCAATTAAAGACACAACAAGGTGAACGGTGGACGCAGCGCCTCCAGGGCAACTTTGGAGCTCCACCTCAGCCTGGGGACCGGACAGTGTCCGTGTGGCCAGGCTGATGCGTTTCCAAGGCGAACCCTCTTCCTCAGAGCCTACAGACTAGGAGGCATACCCCAATTTACACTGTTATACAAGCTGTACGCTCACTACTTTACATTGTAGCAAATTTTTATTTCTTCAGTGTTGTCACATGAAAAGATATAATAAAATATTTACAAAAATGTGAGGGGTGTACTCACTCTTGTGAGATACTGTGTGAATATGTATATATATATATATATATATATATATACATATGCAGATACTTATATGGGTGGTGCTGTCATCTGATTGGGTCATTGAGTCACTCCCCACCCAGAGGGGAGGTGTCTTTCTATCATGACCCAGCCTGCCTATATGCATATATATGTGGGGTATGCCTCCTAGTCTATAGGCTCTGAGGAAGAGGGTTCACCCTGGAAACACGTCAGCCTGGCCACGCAGGCACTGTCCGGTCCCCTGGCTGAGGTGGAGCTCCGGAGTTGCCCTGGAGGCTCTGCGTCCACTGTTCCCCTTGTCGTGCCTTTTAATTGGTCTGTTTGGGAGTATATTTTTATTCAATCCATATTTCTGAATAAACCTTTTAAACGGTATTGCACTAGGTCGGTGCGCCCCTCTCTTGTCTTTTATCATTTAGCATACAAGTTTCAACATTCCTGTGCCAAGTAAACTGCAGAGCACTGCCATCTTGTGGCCATTTTATAATCTGCAATCAGTAACTATGCAGTGTGTTACACATTAAGGCCTCATACACAAGGGCATAATAGAGAAAAATCGGTACCGACGTCAGGCAAAAAATCAGCGTGAAAAATGCAATTTCGTCACCATTTTGCATCGGTGTTAATGCGCATTAGTGAGCGTCAGTGAGCGTCAGCGTCAATAGGCGTTTTGTGTTAAAAAAACATTCCTCTGCTATTTTTTAAACTGAAAATGCCGGTGCTCAAAATGCCGGTTAACATCGCTATGGCGTTAATGCATGTTAGTGAGCATTTTGCTGGCTCAGCGTCAAAAATGCCATAACGCTACAGCCTCGGAACACACAGGTCCTGTGTTGGATTTATAGCTTAAGAACGCCGATGCCATCCACAGCTCAAAAATGCCACTGTTTGTATGGGGCCATTGAATAACACAGAGAGTTGAAAAAACGCAAAAAAAACTCGCGGGTAAAAAAAGTCCGTGTGTATGAGGCCTTATGCTTACTTTTCAGTTAGATCAGAGTTCCTCCTTGATCAATACCTTTGTTCTTTTCTGCAGACCAGTTCTCCGTAGAACAGCCCGATGTGGTCCCTGCTGTGATGGGAGAAGATATCTCTATACCATGTGCTGTTCATTATATATCACCTGATGTTATAGGAGAGATTATTTGGAGGCTAGGAACAAAAGTTCTGTGCGTTGACAATGCTGCATTTTTAAGAAGGAATACACAAAACCTAAAACAAAAAGCTGGACAATGGACGGTGAAGAAATCTGAGAATAGCTTCCTATTACACAAAGAGAATGTTACATATTCTGACAGTCGGCAATACTGCTGTGAGGTGAAGACAAAGATAGGAAAAATTGGACGATCATCTACACACGGTACCCAGATAGTAATAGCAGGTAAGATCGTTTCAGTTTTAAACACTGAAATTCACATTGATTACAGAAATCCAAGAGAACTTTGTGGGTGATTTAAAAAAATATCTTGAGCAAAGAAATTCCTAGAATAGCACCGTTTAGTGTTTTGTTTCCTTTGTCTTCTTTGCTCAGAGATTGGAAAGCTTCTAGGTTGGCAGATGTATAGAACTTATATCCTGTAGAGAGCAGCTATCAATCAGTGCACCTGCTGGGAAGGCTCTTACAGCTGAAGAACTTCTCTTGCTCAAATATAGACATGTGCAATTCATGTAGTTCCTAATTCGTTAATTAATGAATTGCAACTAATTCGTTAATTCGGAAATATCAGAATTAACGAAAACCTGTTTAACAAATTTTTCCGAATATTCATAAATTCGAATATTCCAAAATTCGGAAATTCGAATATTTGGAAATTAAAAAATTCGGAAGTTCAAAAATTCAGAAATGTAAAAACCCGCAAATTTGAAAAATCTGAAATAATAACTAAATAATAACTTAACTATTACTAACTATTAAATTATAGGGTACTGGAATTTCCTTTCAAATTTGGCTGTTAGTGAACATAACAAATACAAATTTATTTGAAGTTACGAATTATCCAAAATAACAAATGCCGTTTCTAAACTAATGGAACATAACAAATTAATAGTATTAAATAACAATAATAATAATAATTAAACCTTATTATTATTATTTATTATTAATTCATTCCATTCCATTTGTTTAGATGCGGAATTCATTATTTCTGATAATTCGTACCGTGAGATAAATTCGTGTTTGTTATGTTCACTAACAGACAAATTTGAAAGGAAATTCTAATACCTATAGTTTAATAGTTAGTTATTATTAGTTAGTTATTTCAAATTTTCGTTCTTTCTTTCCTATTTTCAGATTTTCACATTTTCGGATTGTCAAATTTAAAAATTTACGAATTTATGGATTTTCAAATTTATAAATTTACGAATTGCGATCATAATGAATAACCCTAAAAAAGGACAAAAAAACCCCAAACTAATGAAATGAAAATGAACACATTTTTCTGCAGTGTACGTCTGCTCAAGTAGTCCAAAAGAGCTGCTTTCCTGCACTTCAGTGGTACACTTGAAGGTAACTGATATATCTAATCCTTTCTATCACAGTCTATGGTCTTGCTGCCCTCTCAGGACCATGGATATCTAAATATACTGCAAAACAATGACAACAAGATAAGGATACACAGACCTAGTGCATTATTACTAAAAGCATTTATTAAAAGTTAAAAAGCAACACACATTATAGTCACAAATGCATAATGTATGCACGCATGTCAAATCAAGTGGAAAGGACTTCTGGAATACACCTATGATAAAAGGAGACCGGGTGGCGTCCGTATTGACTTGGTTGATGCACTAGGTTGGCGTGCCCTTGTTTTGAAGTATATTTGGACCTTCTCTTGCAGCCAGAAGAGAGGAATCACATAGGGCTCAGGCGACTGCACTCCAACAGTCAGTGAGGTGCTTTCAAGTCTACAATTAACAATTACAAACCAAAATCAAACATTGCTCATTCACAATGGAAAAAGACACAAGGTCCTCAATGTGAATGTGTGTAATGCTCCTCTGAGAACATACCCAGGTCTCCCTTGCCAGTGCAGAGGCTGCCTGCCACAGACATAGTTCTATATACACGTGCAAAAATCTATTAGCAATCTTCCCTGGGCACTTAGCCCAGCTCATGACTGCAATTTTTTTTTCAGTATCTGTCTCCCAGGGGCAGCAGACCCAGGGAGACTGGAGCCCTCCCTGAAAAGGGAAGAACGCTCTGCTCAGCCCTACCAAACGTATATGACCTCCCGACCACCTTCTGGACAGCTCCTTCCAAGGGATAAGCTTGAGCATGATACATTTTCATGCTCTCTATTTGAATCTCCCTGCCTTATATTCTAGAAGATTCTAGAAGCTTCTCCCAGAAGCAGGTGAGAGAAATCAGACACCCACATGGGAAACCCTGACCAGACAAAAACAATCATTTACTGCTCCACTCACTACAATGAAGCCAAAAAACTAGATTTAGCCTACTAGCCTAAATAGAGGTAAGGCTACATGTGCATTGCTTTTGGCCTAGAGCTCATTTCATCTCCAGCTGTGTCTATTTGCCCCATATTGAAACTATACAGTATATCCACACTCTTAAGAGTACAATATGTTAGCAAATGAGAGTTTGCAAACCTGCAAGATAGAGTCTGGACTGGTCAGAGAATGATTACTTTGAGATGGTTAGCCAGCTTGAACATGTATTGCAATGTATGTATTAGCTATAGCTAAGGTTAAGTGGTTACATCTCTTCAGTATCTCATGTATAAATACTGTATATATATATATATATATATACACACACAGTATCTCACAAAAGTGAGTACACCACTCACATTTTTGTAAATATTTTATTCTATCTTTTCATTTGACATCACTGAAGAAATTACACTTTGCTACAATGTAAAGTAGTGAGTGTACAGCTTGTATAACAGTGTAAATTTGCTGTCCCCTCAAAATGACTCAACACACAGCCATTAACAGATTCCCGACCGCGCGCCGTCTTTTCACGGCGGCAGTCGGGGAGCCCTGCGCGAATCGCCGTAAATAAGCGGCGATTCGCATTTGGCCACCAGGGGGCCCCGCCGCACTCCTGGGGAGTGTGCCCGCGGCTCGGGCGGACCCGATGTCCGCCGGCGAGCCGCGATGAGCGGCTACAGGGAAAAGAACGGGGAACCGCCGATGTAAACACGGCGGTTCCCCGCCCTGTCAGTGGGGCATGAGAGATCTACTGATCCCTGTCACTGGGATCAGTTAGATCTCTCATGCCCATGTTAGCCCAACCCCCCCCACAGTAAGAACACACCCAGGGAACACAGTTAACCCCTAGCTCTCCCCCTGCAGGTTAACCCCTTCACTGCCAATGACATTTATACAGTAATCAGTGGACATTTAAATTTCTAATCGCTGAATAAATGTCATTGGTCCCAAAAAAGTGTCAAAATGTTCCGACATGTCTCCCCCAATATCGCATTACTGATAAAAATCGCAGATCGCCGCCATTACTAGTAAAAAAAAAAAAAAAAAAAAAAAAACCCCAGAAATGAATTCTCATCATCCGTAAATGCGGCCACTTTTGCGCAAACCAATCAATAAACACCAATTGCGATTTTTTTTTTATCGCAAATATGAGGAAGAATATAAATCGGCCAAAAACGGTGAAAAAAAATGTTTTTTTATATTTTTTTTTTGGATTTGAATTTTAGCAAAAAGTAAGAAATGTGGGTTTTTTTGCAAAATGGTCGCTTTTCTTTTGTTTATAGCGGCGATAAGAAATGACGCAGAGGCGATCAAATACCACCAAAAGAAAGCTCTATTTGTGGGAGAAAAAGGACGCAAATTTTGTGTGGGTACAACGTCGCACGACCGCGCAATTGTCAGTTAAAGCGACGCAGCGCCGAATCGCAAAAAGTGCTCTGGTCCTAAAGTGCAAAATTCTTCCGGGGGTGAAGTGGTTAATGTCTAAACCACTGGCAACAAAAGTGAGTACACCCCTAAGTGAACATGTCCAAATTGGGCCCAAAGCATGGGCGTCCGCAGATAGGGGCAAGGGGGGGCAATTGTCCCCCCTGGAATCAGGGATCGGATCGGTGGTTGCCCACTAGGTCCTTATCCTCTTGGGCTATGTATGAAGTCTCTAATCGTCTCGTGTGCCATGTCCACAGTCTCAGACCATCTCCTGTACTATGTCTGCAGTGTCTGACCATCTCCTGTAGTATGTCTGCAGTCTCTGACGATCACCTGTAGTATGTCTGCAGTCTCTGACCATCTCCTGTAGTATGTCTGCAGTCTCTGACGATCTCCTGTAGTATGTCTGCAGTGTCTGATCATCTCCTGTACAATGTCCGCAGTCTCTGACTATCTCTTGTACTAAGTCCGCAGTGTCTGACCGTCTCCTGTACTATGTCTGCAGTCTCTGACCATCTCCTGTACAATGTCTGCAGTCTCTGACCGTGATAATGTGATAATGTCAAAAAGCGGCATAGCATGGGTGACCTTAAAATGATGCCCCCCCCTGAAAAAATTTCTGCGGACGCCCATGGCCCAAAGTGTCAATATTTGTGTGGCCACCATTATTTTCCAGCACTGCCTTAACTCTCTTGGGCATGGAGTTCACCAGAGCTTCACAGGTTGTCACTGGAGTCCTCTTGCACTCCTCCATGACGAAATCATGGAGCTGGTGGAAGTTAGAGACCTTCCACCTTCCATTTGAGGATGCCCCACAGATGCTCAATAGGGTTTAGGTCTGGAGACATGCTTGGCTAGTCCATCACCTTTACCCTCAGATTCCTTAGCAAGGCAGTGGTCATCTTGGAGGTGTGTCTGGGGTCATTATCATGTTGGAATACTGCCCTGCAGTCCAGTCTCCAAAAAGAGGGGATCATACTCTGCTTCAGTATGTCACAGTACATGTTGGCATTCATGGTTCCCTCAATGAACTGTAGCTCCCCAGTGCCAGAAACACTCATGCAGCCCCAGACCATGACACTCCCACCACCATGCTTGATTGACTGTAGGCAAGACACACTTGTCTTTGTACTCCTCACCTGGTTGCCGTCACACACGCCTGACACCATCTGAACCAAATACGTTTATCTTGGTCTCATCAGACCACAGGACATGGTTCCAGTAATCCATGTCCTTAGTCTGCTTGTCTTCAGCAAACTGCTTGCAGACTTTCTTGTGCAACATCTTTAGAGGAGGCTTCCTTCTGGGAGGACAGCCGTGCAGACCAATGTGATGAAGTGTGCGGCGTATGGTCTGAGCACTGACAGGCTGACCCCCCCACCCCTTCAACCTCTGCGCAATGCTGGCAGCACTCATATGTCTATTTCCAAAAGACAACCTCTGGATATGACGCTGAGCATGTGCACTCAACTTCTATGGTCGACCATGGCAAGGACTGTTTTGAGTCGAACCTGTCCTGCTAAACCACTGTATGGTCTTGGCCACTGTGCTGCCGCTCAGTTTCAGGGTCTTGGCAATCTTCTTATAGCCTAGGCCATCTTTATGTAGAATAACAATTTTTTTTTTTCAGATCCACAGAGTTCTTTGCCATGAGGTGCCACGTTGAACTTCCAGTGACCAGTATGAGAGAGTGAGAGTGATAACACCAAATTTAACACACCTGCTCCCCATTCACACCTGAGACCTTATAACACTAACGAGTCACATGACACCGGGGAGGGAAAATGGCTAATTGGGCTCAATTTGGACATTTCACTTAGGGGTGTATTCACTTTTGTTGCCAGCGGTTTAGACATTAATGGCTGTGTGTTGAGTTATTTTGAGGGCACAGCAAATTTACACTGCTATACAAGCTGTACGCTCACTACTTTACATTGTAGCAATGTGTCATTTCTTCAGTGTTGAAAAGATAGAATAAAATATTTACAAAAATGTGAGATACTGTGTGTGTGTGTGTGTATATATATATATACAGTGTGTTAATATATGTTCAGCTTCAAGCAGAGAGCTTGTAGAGAGGTGATGCAAATGCCAAACTGTACAAATAACAATCAGTGCAGCACAAATATAGCAGTCCATGAATGGCTCCAATATTAATATACAGTTCTAAATATTAGCAACTGTGTGAAACTGGTGTCCAATAATGTATTCAGGTGTGATGAGTGAGTCCAGCCCGTTCACCACAAGTAATAACAGCCTCTCACCTCCCTGATTCGATCTGAAAAGGTCAATGAGCATTCCACACTCAAATGGGATAAAACATCCACGAAACGATCCAGGAAGCATTTAGAACTGTATATTAATATTTGTGCCATTCATGGACTGATTTATTTGCGCTGTACTGATAGTTATTTGTATATCTATCGAGGTCTTGTGAATTGCCCTTGGAGTGTTCAGTAAGCATTGTCCCTATTTTTAAAATGCTAAAATGTGTTCAGGGGCTTCCTGCCTGTGTTTATTCATCAGCATTGCAGGATACATGACCAAAAACGAAGAGGGTTCCCTCGCAGGGGTAAGTGAGTACAGTCCAAAAAACTACAAAAGTAATTTAGTCTCTTGGTTAGTTGAGACCATACTGAATCTCTGCAGACCTCAAGTTTGGTGCCATACTTCATGGTTTATATCACTTGGCTCGGGCCAAATTGTACTGTACTATATAGAAGGATGTCCAATGAGTATAAAACAAGTGGAACTTGGGTGAGCCAAGATGGTTTTCATGTAAGAATAGCTTATAATAGAATAACATGTTCCATCAGAGCCCAGCATCCTTTTGCAACCACCAAATCATTCCAGGAAAAAGACGAATACTGCTGGAGGCCTTTCACTACTTATCTTACAAAAAAACACACGAGGAAGAGTTTAATAGACTGAATCAGGCAGCAATGCACTGTGGGAATTGTAGGCAAGAGGAGTGACTACATTCCCCAGGGAGGAGATTGCTTGGAGCAAGGGAAAGAGCTTTATTTCCCCAGACTGTACAGGATGCAGCTTCCTCTTACAGTGAGGGGGCCCGGAGATTGCACATTACTGCCCAGGGTGCACCATCACTGCTGCATATTGGCAGCCTGAGCAGGATCTGGAGTGCTGAGCTCAGGAGTGCTGGCTGACAGAGTCACCTGAGTGCAGAGCAGAGACTGAGAAAAGATATGGACTGGCCAGGAGAGGGATTACTTTGACGGAGTTGGTCAGCTTAAACATGTATTGCAATATATGTGAACTAAATATCCCTGTTTTACATTGCATAGTTTTCTGGAAGGGTGGAACAGTGTGCAGAGGGTCCATTTGGTATTTGCAGAGCAGAGACTGGACATATTGTTATATGTGTGATGATGAGATGCAATATCACTGGGACTGGTGAGCCGTGGCTGTGGAGGTTTACTATCCATTAGAAGAGAGAGTAAGCACGTAAGAAACTGGCCATACAGTCATCTCATAGCCTCATTTGCTGCCTGCAGGTGTGACTGAACTCATATGCACTAATGGTACAACTGGGCCCCAATGCTAGCCAGCTGAAGAGTTAGGACTAAAGACTACCCCTTAACAGGTATCACACAGAGATTTTTGCCTATTGCTTATGCTCAGAGTTACATCTCAGGGGACATTGCACCATATCCTTGACCCAGGAGTGCATTCTAAACTAGTTGTAGCATTATAATTTACATTGCTGATAATGATTATATGCACGGTTTATTGCTGACTCGACTGATTTATGAGTTAGCCCCAGTCTAGTGGTAATCTATTCTAAGCTACTTTGATATAGCAATTACATTGTCTAGCAGACTGTATCTGAATCAACCCTCTGTATGCTCATTTATGCTCCTACAATCATTTACTGTAACCTTTACCAATACATTGAGTAATTTTACCACTAAATGGCCTTGCGTATATTTCCTGGTGCTAATTCACAGTTAAAGGTATCTATACTTGTGTTCTTATAAGTGCTGGCAGTAACATTCATTCAACCAGGTGTGTCAGAGGGGCAGAGACTGTTCTTGGAGTCGAGGCACAGAACGAAGAACACAAATTACCACATGGCTCCTTCAGGGGTAGCGCTACACATGGGAGCGACTACCAGGATACCTCTGTTGTACAAGCACGTTACCAAGACAACAAGCCAAAAACAGTTAATATGGACTCCTCTGCTGTAATCCAGTAGTGTGAGAGACAAAATGGAAACCAGGAATCTAGTGTGGTGATCAAAATGCCCAGAAATACGAGGATAGAAGAATAAGTCCACCAAGCAGTAATGTTTCTAGTTCCTGATCAGAGAGTGTTGATACTAGACTTGAAAATAGATCAAGATGCCTCTCACACTCTTGTGCTGTTAGAGTGAAGAAGGGTGATCCCTACCTACTTCCAGGGGGCTAGAGTACAACCCACTAATCGCATTGAAGCCATCTGGCTCAGATAAGAGTGTCAGATACAAATCCAGAGACCTCAAGCCACACCACACCTACCTATGCCCTGACCTGTCTGTGGCTATGCAGCCCCATACACAACAAACAATGATGCCGATTTTTTCTGCTTTCAACACGTTACCTTCAGGGACAACATGTTTACTAGTGAAACAGGCATCACATTGGAGGATTTGGTTTGGAGAGAATGGTTAAAAGTCTCCAAGAACTGACTTGCTGTTACATTTGACGAATGGTAATGAATGGTAATGCCATTCCATACAGTGGTCTGTGGTCAGATAACAAAGTTTACCCTGTAAATCTGACTAGACTATGTCTTGGTTTACCAAACTGTGGACTTTATGTGATTGTTTGCTGTACTTTTGTGAGTATATGTTTACTTTAAGGCTTATGATGAACTATTACATACCACACAAGGGCAAGGCTCTCTGTTGTCTTACTTTGCACTTGATATATAACCAATCTCCCTGTCTGTGGCAAGAGCTGCCTATCCTTTGATCTGAACCTTTAATGGTGGTCAATTATGGTTGGTACTATGATGTCTCTGTCAAGTGTTGCTATCACTGAGGGGACTGGTTTTTGGGTTTATTAAACAAATTGTACATAACACTATGGCAGTTTACCAGGTTTGTATGGTTCGTAGGATTTAATGGAATGGAATAAAAATATATATTTGCTCACTACATTTTCTTTTAAATGTGGAACACTTTCTCTTCTCAGATTCTACTCAGAATAATTCTGAGTTCACAGTCACTCAGTGTGGGATAATATCAGCTTATGAAGGAGACTCTGTCACCATTAACTGCTCATACACCGTCCCACCAGACCGAAACCTTCTGTGGAGTGGAGTTTTCTGGAGAGTGGGCAGCCCAACAGGACCCTTTGCCTATCACCCCTCCGATCTGATGGTTCATCCCAGTTACAAGGGAAGAACTCAGTTGGGTAGATCGGCTGATCTCCAGATAAAGGGAGCGCAAGATACAGATAACGCCACCTATTACTGCTTTGTGATGCTGAAATTTTGCATTGGAAATGACAAGACCAACTCAGTGCTGCAATATGGTAGTGGAACTCAATTACATATGAATGGAAAAGGAAACACAATAAGTGAGATCTGTACAGGTAATAGTATGAAAGAAATATTTTGAATTAAAGCGGAACTCTTGCCACAAGATGAAAGTGAATAGCAAACTATTAAATGGTAATATAACATAACTGGCTTTAGCTGCAATATTCACCCTCAATCCAAAGGTTTCCCCATAGTACTTTATACCTCTAAATGCCGTCACTCTGATGACCAACCCAATCCACTTACTCTAAGCCAGTGGTTCTCAACTCCGGTCCTCGGGCCCCCCCAACAGGCCAGATTTTAAGTATTACCTTGGGGAGATGCAGACTAGAATACTGCAATCACTGAGCAGCAAATGATATCACCTGTGATGTATTTCAGTTATCCTGCAAACCTGGCCTGTTGGGGGGGCCCGAGGACCGGAGTTGAGAACCACTGCTCTAAGCCCAGATCATCTTGGACCCCCCCCAGCCTGTGACTGGACAGTGAAAGGAGAAGCAGCACAGTGATGAGTTTGCTCTACTTTGTCCACCTATCAGCATGCTTCTTGTCAACACATACATTGATTGGCATATTGTGCTGCTGCTGCTTCTGCTGAAACTCCAGCTTTGTTTACAATTTTGTATGTGGTTAGTGATGTCATATAGAATCCCTGGCTGGTTTCTTTGCAAATAGCAGCCAACAATTTAGTGGCAGTAGTGTGGTGGGTCAACATCATGACATGGAGGGTCATTGTGGCAGTGGAGGAACATTGTCTTGAGGTTGACAGTTGTGATTGTCGCTGAATCTGTATCACTGGATGATGTGATTAGACACAGTATTTACTATGTGAGACATTATTTACATTATTTTTTTTTTTTTTATTAAAGGTTTAGTGCAGCCTTTCTCAACCTTTTTACCCCAGAGGAACCCTTGAAATAATGTTCAGGTCTCAGGGAACCCCTGGTAACATTAGTTCCGGGGTCATTGGGAAATGCCTCTAACATTGGTGGCGGTAAGTGGCCAGAATGACTCCCTTGTAGTCATACCGTTGACTCGACCAAGTGGCATTGGACCTATGCAGGCACTATCAGATGGAAGGTCAGTTAGCTCAAGGAACCCCTAGCTACCCTAGAACAAACTCTAGGGTTCAACTTGTTGAGACCTGGAACTATGTAGTCACTATCAGATGGAAGGTTAGTTAGCCAAAGCTCAAGGAACTCCTGGGCACCCTCTGGGGGAAGCATTTGGTTCCACTAAACCCTGGTTAAGAATGGCTGTTACGGTATATGTGTGTGTGTGTTTATTATGCATCTATTTATATGGGGGGGGGGGGAGTGAGAAATGAAGGGTACTAATGTAGGAGCCTTTCAGAGCCTTCCTTCTTGCGAATTGGATGTGGGGATGAGGCCCTTGTCCCCTCAATATTGAAACAAGGTGCCTTGCAGAGGGTGGAGAGGGGACACTTTGATTTCCCTTCTTCCAAGGTACCTTTCCAATGTTGAAAGGCATGTGGCCTAGTATAGAACTGGAAAAGGGGATGGACACTCAATGATCCCCCATTCCCTAGCCACCCGGGCTGCAAGCCTGGATAAGGGTCTGGTATTAATTTTAATAGGAACCACATGCCTTTTTTCCTTTTCTTAATTATCCCTTTTAAAGGGTTGAATTTTACTGTTCTGTAACGTCATGTGCAGTTTTAAGATGTCCCCTTTCTCCTAAGTTATTTAAAATGGTTGTAAACTTCAGACATGAAATATGAACTAAGCACATCCTTCTACACTGTGTGCTTGCCTCTATCCAAAGCACTGAGTACGATTTGTCTCTGCTCTCTATGTCAGAACTGATTAAAAAAGAGTGTGAAAAATATTTTTTTTTTGTAAAGTGTGATATGACAAGTCAACATAGGTTGAGTTATAAATGGGAAGGCATACTGCTCACCTTAGTATTAATGAAGACAAAGCACTTTACACAGAGAGAAAGGAATGCGTAGATCCGGAACAGTGGTAATATTAAGATATTTAACTATCTTGAAGTTGATTTATGCATTGGCAATGCATGAACAGCAATAGGGTATTTTAAGAACTGAACAAATAGAAAAACATGTTAATAGTAATAACATTAGGCCTGAGCACATACAGCTAATAAATGTCAGATGGATGCTGAGGACAAAGATACTTGACTGACATTCTAAATCTATCGTAATTTATTCAAAATGAAAAAAAAAATGTCTGTAGTAGGACTTTAATTAAAGGTTCACTAAAATAATTTTAATTGTTCATGAAATATTGGTAGTCCATTGCATTCTAATATTTATTTTCTGTCTCTCTTATGTTTCATTGACAAAACAGGTCAGCAAATTGGAATACTTGCAGCTTATTTTGGGATCAAAATAATTTTAGCTGTACTGAGTATAATGCTGTGTGCCATCTATGTGAAGAGAAAGTGACAACTCCAACGTCCATTTTTAACTGATAAAACTGAAGCAGGGCAAGTGGGACTAGAGACACCTGAAAAGAGAATGGTGCATTGCTGATTTGAGTTGATTTGGTCTTCATTTGCCGTTTCTAGAAAGTTTGTTTAAAATATGAAAATGTGATGCCCCACCATTGTTAGTGGCCCAGTGGACTTGGGTGGTGTCTGAGGGTTCCATATATAGGCAACTTGCCTACAACATTTTTTTATTGGCAAGTTAGTTAGCCTGCCCAGGCTAAGAAGGGGTTAACTGGGTACAGAATACTTTTCCAAGCTTTTTGGGCCCTGTCTTCCTACCTGGCTGCAGACGCACAAGGGGTACTGTGCCATGTAATCCCACGGAACACTGTAACAATGAAAGAATCTACCAAATGTCTGGGAAACGCCACTCATGGACTTTCGCCTTATTAAGGTATGCCTGGGCAGAATCAGTGTAGGTAGTTAGGATTGAGATTGTTTGCATCTACACAAAGTTCTCAGTAAAGCTTTAAAATGTTCTAAGCCTGGCCTGAAATTATTTAATGGGTGCATGGCAGAATATGGCGTATCAGAAGAACAGGGCCTGTAAAGCACACATGGGGTATTAAGCAAGGCCACTACGAAAGGTTAACTCGGCAGAGAGAAAGTTGGAGTTGGAGAGCAATTGCCATGGGTAACCAAGAACTGGTGGGAAGTATATAGCAGCCAGTTATGAAGCATGGATAGAATGGGTGCAGCACTAATTATTATAATACAGGATTTATGTAGCGCCAACAGTTTGTGCAGAACTTTACAACATGGGGGCAGACAGTACAATTACAATACAAATCAATACAATACAAATCAATACAATACAAATCAATACAGGAGGACTCATAGGGCCCTGCTCGTGGGAGCTTACAATCTAGAATACACTAATACACTAAATATGTAATAAATGTCAATATAAATGTCCTTCAACAGATGTCAGATATTAAAGCTGTACCATCCAAAGGAAGACGTTTCCACAATAGGTAGGATAGGAAACCCCCACCGACACCAAACAAACAGCCTCTTACCCCCTGTTGTGGACCTTCATTACAAAGGTCAAATGAGCACAGAATATTAATCCTGGGCATCCCTGCCAAGGTAGTCTCTGAAGCCAGCCACGAGGAAGTAAACAAACCACATGGATATACAGGCACGTCCTTTCCTCCCAGTACAATCATATGCAAGGATATGTCTGCCTCCTGATGAGCTTAATCTTTGAACCCGTGGCAGAGGTGATGGGGGGCTACCCCACTCCGACCTGTTATTGGTGATGCCTCCATGGAACAAAGAAAACAATGATCCTTTAACACTTGTTTGAAACGAGTTAGAACACGTGTAGGGAACACAGTTAACCCCTCCACTGCCAATGACATTTACACAGTAATCAGTGGCTATTTAAATTTCTGATCGCTGCATAAATGTCATTGGTCCCAAAAAAGTGTCAAAAATGTCCGACATGTCTGCCCCAATATCACAGTCCCGATAAAAATCGCAGATTGCCGCCATTACCAGTAAAAAAAAAAAATTGTAAAAACGCCAGAAATGAATTCTCATGTTTTGTAAACGTGGCCACTTTTGCGCAAACCAATCAATAAATCACTTTTTTTTTTACCACAAATATGAGGAAGAATATATATCAGCCAAAATTGATGAATAAATATTTTTTTTTATTATTTTTTTTTTTGGATATGTATTATAGCAAAAAGTAAAAAATATTGGTTTTTTTTCAAAATTTATTTGTTTATAGCGGTGATCAGAAGTGACGCGGAGGGGATCAAATACCACCAAAAGAAATCTATATTTGTGGGGAAAAAAAGGACGTCAATTACGATTGGGTACAACGTTGCATGACCACGCAATTGTCAGTTAAAGAAACGTAGTGCCGAATCGCAAAAAGTGCTCTGGTCCTACAGTGGGAAATCCTTCCCGTCCTTAAGTGGTTAAAGCGCTTCCTTTATACATGTGACTGTGTTTTTATGTTTTTAATAACGTTTCTTTATTGCGGTGAGCACTATGTTTGTTTTTCTTTCTTTTTAGTCTAACAGTTGAATACAATCTCTGTATTGAGATCTGTTAAAAATCATTTCTTGATATTTTTTTAGACAAGCCAAGGTTTTTTCAAACAAATGGCATTGGGGGACTGGGCACTGCCCTGGAGGACATGTACCAAAGCAAAAAAAAAGATTTTAGCAGTGCTTAAAGTAAAATATTATTAATGCAAATCTCAATTAGATAGCATGTCTAAGGATGCCCTGACCTGACCTGGTCTGTGAAGTGGCTCATCTGTATACAACTTAATACAGCAAAGCTGACATTTACAAGAAAAAATGAGTTTAACAACCTCAATACCGGGCACGAAAACCCCCTTCCTGCCCAGGCCATTTTTCAGCTTTCAGCGCTATCACACTTTGAATGACAATTACTCAGTCAAGCAACATTGTACCCATATGAAATTTGCGTCCTTTTTTTCACACAAATAGAGCTTTCTTTTGGTGGTATTTAATCACTAGTGGATTTTTATTTTGTTGTGCTATAAATAAAAAAAGATTGACAATTTTGTGAAAAAATGCCCTTTTCTTTGTTTCTGTCACACAATTTTGCAAATTAGTAATTTTTCTTCATACATTTTACATATCTTTGGTAAAAATAAACCAAATAGATGTATATTATTTGGTCCTTTGTAAGTTATAGGGGTTGATTAACTAAAGCTCGAAAGTGCAAAATCTGGTGCAGCTCCACACAGAAACCAATCAGCTTCAAGGTTTTATTGCCAAAGCTTGATTGAACAAGCTGAGGTTAGAAGCTGATTGGCTACCAAGCACAGCTGCTCCAGATTTTGCACTCTTCAGCTTTAGTAAATCAACCCCATACAGTCTACAAGCTATGGTGCCAATCATTGAAAATTGATCACACCTGATGTACTGACGGACTATCTAATTTCTTGAGACCCTAACAAGCCAGGAAAGTACAAATACCCCCCAAATGACCCTTTTTGGAAAGTAGACATTCCAAAGTATACAGTTGCATGGTGAGTTCTTTGAAGTTGTAATTCTTTCCCACAATTCTTTGTAAAATGAAGATTATTATTATTTTTTTTCTTACAAAATTGTAATATTAACAAGTTATTTCTCACACATGACATATGCATACTTGCAACTACACCCCAAAACACATTCTGCTACTCCTCCTGAGTATGGAGATACCACATGTCCTAGACTTTTTCACAGCCTGGCCTCATACAGAGGCTCAACATGCAGGGAGCACCGCCAGGTATTCTAGGGACATAAATTACACATCTAATGTCATGACGACCTACCACATTTTTGAAGGTCCTGGAGCACCAGGACAATGGAATTAATCAGAACAAATATAATAGCGCTAGCACATAGAAATATAACCAAAAAACATATTGTGTGATACCATATAATAAAGGGCTTAAAGATCATAAATACATGGTGACATGATAGTCCATAATAAAGTGACAAGTGCGCCGTGTAAATGAAAGGAATATTTCTTCCAAGTGCCAATGTGCTCCACACGTGTAGGAGGGGAGAACCCCCAAAGGAATCCTACTCACCACAACGCTATGACCCCCAGCTTTTCAGTCTGGGGATCAAATAAGGCTGTATACACTCGGATGACCATGAGCAGAGATTATCCCCGGAAAATGCCTCATATAATCACCAATGGACCACCGTATGTTATGGAAGAAAAAAGAAATCCAACAATAGTGAAGTACCGTCTGGCTTATTTATTTTGCGCAAGATAAAACGTTTACTTACAAAATATGCGTTTAAAATCAGCGTGTTACAATTTGTGGACGCCGCTCGCAGCGTGCGTTCCAACAGCAGGAAATGACGACCACGGCACTCTCAACCGGAAGTTACGTCAATGCGTTTCGCCCGCCCACAGGCATCATCAACAGTCTGAAATATTCCTTTCATTTACACGGCGCACTTGTCACTTTATTATGGACTATCATGTCACCATGTATTTATGATCTTTAAGCACTTTATTATATGGTATCACACAATATGTTTTTTGGTTATATTTCTATGTGCTAGCGCTATTATATTTGTTCTGATTAGTTTTATGGGTATTCACCCAATGTGTAGCAACTGCATATAATTTACACAAAATTTATAATTAATTTATTATAGTTTATATCCAGTAGCGCAAACTTTCTTTTTTCAAACAGGACAATGGAATTGCCCACAAAATGACCCAAGTTTGGAAAGAAAACACCCCAACGTATAATCTATGAGGCATAATGAGTCTTTTGAACATGTCATTTATTTCCAGTAGTTTTTGGAAAATGTGGGAAAAAAATGAAAACACATTTTTTGTACACAAAGCTATCCATTTATATGATATTTCCAACACATAGCATGTACATAGCAAAAATGACACCCCAAAATACATTCTACTAGTCCCCCTAAGTATGGCAATACCACATATATAAGACTTTTACACAGCCTGGCCACATACAGAGGCCCAAAATTGAACTAGCACATTCGGGCGTTCTACGAGCATAAATTACACATCTCATTTCTCAACCACCTATTACACTTTTGAAGGTTCTAGAGCACCAGGACAATAGAATTGCCCACAAAATGACCACATTTTGGAAAGCAAACACCCCAACTTATAATCTATGAGGCATAATGAGTCTTTTGAACATGTCATTTTTTCCAGTCGTTTTTGGAAAATGTGGGAAAAAAATGAAAGCGCTTTTATTTTTCCACAAATGTGTCAATTTATATGATATTTCCAACACATAGCATGTACATAGCAAAAATTACACCCCAAAATACATTCTGCTACTCCTCCTGAGTATGGCAATACCACATGTGTGAGACTTTTACAGGTGATGTTTACTGATAGGTGATGGCGGTCACTGACAGATGACTGGTGGTGGTCACTAATGGGTGACAGGTGTCTGGGGGTGGTCACTGATGGGTGACGGGCGTCTGGTTGTGGTCACTGATGGGTGATGGGTGACTGGTGATGGTTACTGATGGGTGACTGGCGGTGCTCACCAGGGCCGCTGATGGGGGGGACCACTGGTCCTTCTGTAGGGGGCCTGGGCCCTCTCACTTATCAGGGGGGCCCAGCCGACAGCTTCAGACTCCATATATGATGTCACTGTGTACATACTGTGACACACTGTTCCCTGCCAGAGTCCCGGGCATTTACATTCCCTGTGGGGCTGAGGGCGGCCTGGGTGGGGGCCCATCTGTTCTCCTGTGGAGCTGGGGGACTTTAGATTGCCATGGCTGCTGGGGACTTTTTCTTCATTTTCGGGCCACAGGGGCGGACTTACACACACTTTCCTGTGATGTGAAGAAGTCCCGGCTTTGTAAGTCCCCACTGCTGGCCTGCACATTGCCCTACTCCTTTAGTAAAAAAAAACGGGGAAATCATACAGAAGAAGAGTGCTGGCAGGCTAGGGGCAGCTGTCTGGAGCCTGGAACTTGAAACGATCAGTGCAGGGGAGGGAGGCACAGACACGAGTCCATGTGTGATGAGCACTCAGCAGACAGTCCAGCAGTGCAAACACAGAGGGATCGTTGGGGATTTTCATTCATATAGCAGGGACCAGCCAAATGTGATCATCATTATCATGATGACAGTTACACTCACACAGTGCAGGTGTTTTGAGCCACAGTACCTATACTGTGTGATCATCATTATGGTAATGATGATGATCATTGAAAGGATAGTGAAATGCAAGCCAGCCACTGTTTTTTTTTGTTTTTTTTAAGGGTATGTTTATTAACCTTTTGTAGACTTTAGTATTGGTAAATGGATTCTTGCCAAAACAGGGCAGTGCACCAAAACACAGCTTCGACAAATACAAACAAAAGAAAAGATATCCATTTATCCATACCAAATGCTTAATGAAAGACCAAAACGGTCAAGCCGACCGTAGATGGCCTTTACATGCAATCATTGCTAGCAGCTATTATAGCCGCGAACAGTAATCACTGTGTTCTCCTGGCGGGGAAGGCTGCCTGCCCGCCCCACCCAACCCCCACCAGGAGAACACAATAGCTCTGCAGGAGAGGTTTCCCCATCAACACTCACTGTGTTGATGGGGTAATCTAGTGATTTCATTTCCTTCAATCCATTGCAGCAAAGAAAATGGCATCATCTATGGCCTGCCTTAGGCCCCTATCACACAGGATGGACTCCCCTTTGCTCAGCGGGGGATCTATCCATTGATTAGAGCACAGCAGGCAGATGACAGGTCCATATCCACCCAGTTTATACAGAGCAGACATGGACAGAGCCCACTCTGCTCTATGGGCGGTATATGCAGGTGTAAATGGACTTCATTGTCTAACACCCAACTACCCTCTGATCTGATCCACGTAGATGGAGGAGGACAGACCCCCTTTGTTCTTTTTTATCGAACCAGATCGGAGGTAGGCAGGTGTAAAACAGACACAAGTCCATTTACATCCGCTGCACCACAGTGGTGAATGAAGGGTCCAATTGGGTCTGCCCAGGGCTGCCAATAAGGGCGTACATTTGGGCCTCCTGTAGGGGGCTCGGGCCAGCAGCTTCAGACTTCATATAAATAAGAACTATCCCTTTTTAAAGGCAAGTGGGTGGGGTCGGGGTGGGGTCAAGGGCGGGGTCAGGGGGTTGGGTCAAGGACGGGCTTTTGGGGGCCCCATCAGGTAGGCTGTATGGGGCCTCATGATTTCTAACAGTGGCCCTGATGGGTGACTGGCGGTGGTCACTTATAGGTGACGGGTGACTGGAGGTGGTCACTGATGGGTGACGGGTGTCTGGCGGTGGTCACTGAGGGTGACGGGTGTCTGTTGGTGGTCACTGATGGGTGACTGGTCACGGTCACTGATGAGTAATGGGTGACTGGCAGTGGTGACGTGTGACAGGCCACAGGTGACTGGCGGTGGTCACTAATGGGTGATGGGTGACAGGCCACGGTCACTGATGGGTGACACACCACGGTCACTGATGGGTGACGGGTGACACACCATCGTCACTGATGGGTGATAGGTGACATGCCATGGTCACTGATTGGTGACGGGTGACAGGTGCACTTTATGATGGCAGTCTGATGACAGGTGCACTTTATGATGACAGGTGCACTTTATGGGGGGCAGATGTGGTGACTGTTGGGTGACAGGTGCATTGGGGGGCAGGGGTGATGTGACAGGTGTGTTGGTGCGCTACACAGATCAGTAACTCACTGATCCTAGCTCTTCTCTCCTCACACTGGAAACTGTGTGAGGTGAGAAGAGCTGGTAACAGTTAGTGAGTTACCACTCTGTTTACATTACATGTGATCGGCTCTGAGGCCGGCCAACGGCTAATACCAGTGTCGGGGACAGGCAGTGTTCTCTGGGAACATGCCACCACCGACATGTACGCGCAGCGCACTCCCGATCGTGCGCATGCGCCGTGTGAATGGGGGAAAGTACCATTTGTGATCAGCAGTGACTTCATCATGGCTGATTACATGGTAAACAGCCATGGCCAATGGCTGTTCACCCCCGTCAGTAACGCGGTGTGTCACGGGGACAAGCCGCCACCAACAGAGCCGGGCTACACGGGCCCGATCGCGTGCAATCCCGGCTTAAAGAGCTGATGTCGTATGATGTCCGCCCAGATCTAGAGCCGCACTGCTCTGCCATCATTTAATGGTGGGTGGGTGGCAAGTGGTTAAGTACATGACAGCTCCCTGCATCTTCATTTTGTTTGTAAACAAAGTGGCAAGGGGTTCCATTCCACCAATGTAGACCCTTATCTTAAATAAGGGACTTGCACAAAAAAAAATGGTGTGGGGGTTCCCCCAAGATTCATACCTGCCCTTCAGGTCTGGTGTCTGGTATGAATCTTTAGGAAGACCCCACAAAAAAGTCACCCCAAATTTCATACCAGATCCTTCTGAATGCCCAACCAGACTGTTATGCATTTGCGTAAGGGATTGCCTGAACGATTTATTATATTGAGTCATTTTTTTACAAGTAGAATTTCTTTAAAAACACAAATCAATAGATATGAATACAGACTAAATATGGAATTAAATTAATATTTATTCCCTAGACATGTTTTCACAATAAATTATTAGACTGTGGATAGACATAAACAGCAATCTTAGATAAAAATAACAAGATTGTATGCAACACTCTCTAATGTATATTGCTACGCATATGAATAAAACAAAAGGATTCATTTTTTCTCGTGGACAAAACAACATATATATAACTATCAGATAATAGTCTGTGTTTTACAAAGCCAAACAGTTACCGCCCTGCAGGAGTAGTAAGTGTTAAACTACATAAATATGGTATGATACTTTAGCGCAAAACAAGATATGATTAAAATTGCAAAAACAAAAATAAAATGAAAGAAAATTCTAGATGGTTATAATATCGCGGGAAGAGCAATCTAAGTATCACGATAAATCAATAATAGTAATGGATCATGAAAAGATCAATATATTATAATTACCCTTTCAAAATGGATGCTGGCTTACAATGGTTATTACCAGAGTCCCCTAAAATGGCTGCTGTTCCAAAATGGCATTTTGCTAGGTTTTAGATGATGAGGCGTGACGATCAATGTCTCTCTGGATGGGTGGGAGTGTCCTGGATGAAGTGGTTCTTGATGAGTGATGAAGTCTGATGGATGAAGAGTGAAGTGAGTGATCCAAGTGAAGAATCCTCTGCATGGATGAAGTGTGATCCCTATGGCTTCCTATCCTTGTCCTGTATACCATGCTGAACAATAAGCTCATAAAAATCTTGCCCAGAAGGTGGAACTTCTTTTTAATGGTTCATGTAGCTAAATATTAATTCATTGTTTGTTCAAGCCTTGCCTCTCTTAGCCACCAAGTGTCATCATAGGACAAGGAATATTTGTTCTAAAATTTTGTAAAATACTCTGTTGTAGGAATGTTAATTTTCTCAGGCGTGGCCATATGATATTTCTACTATATACTGTATATGTATAATGTTTAGGAGATCTGGTAACGCTAACATAAGCACATATTTCTAATACAGCACTATTTTAAATATGATCATATTGATTACAAAGAGGTGTGTTATTTATATATCATGATTATTTATATGCAAAGGTGAAAGAAAAGAACTGTATGGGTATATATATATATACACATTATCTCACAAAAGTGAGTACACCCCTCACATTTTTGTAAATATTTTATTCTATCTTTTCATGTGACAACACTGAAGAAATTACACTTTGCTAAAATGTAAAGCAGTGAGTGTACAGCTTGTATAACAGTGTACATTTGCTGTCCCCTCAAAATAACTCAACACACAGCCATTAATGTCTAAACCACTGGCAACAAAAGTGAGTACTGCCCTAAGTGAAAATGTCCAAATTGGGCCCAAAGTGTCAATATTTTGTGTGACCACCATTATTTTCCAACACTGCCTTAACCCTGTTGGGCATGGAGTTCACCAGAGCTTCACAGGTTGCCACTGGAGTCCTCTTCCACTCCTCCATGGCGATATCACGGAGCTGGTGGATGTTAGAGACCTTGTGCTCCTCCTCTTTCCATTTGAGGATGCCCCATAGGGTTTAGGTCTGGAGACATGCTTGGCCAGTCAATCACCTTTACCCTCAACTTCTTTAGCAAGGCAGTGGTTGTCTTGGAGGTGTGTTTGGGGTCGTTATCATGTTGGAATACTGCCCTGCGGCCCAGTCTCTGAAGGGAGGGGATCATGCTCTGCTTCAGTATGTCACAGTACATGTTGGCATTCATGGTTCCTTCAGTGAACTGTAGCTCCCCAGTGCCAGAAACACTCATGCAGCCCCAGACCATGACACTCCCAATGCCATGCTTGACTGTAGACAAGACACACTTGTCTTTGTACTCCTCACCTGGTTGCCGCCACACACGCTTGACACCATTTGAACCAAATACGTTTATCTTGGTCTCATCAGACCACAGGACATGGTTCCAGTAATCCATGTCCTTAGTCTGCTTGTCTTCAGCAAACTGTTTGCAGGCTTTCTCGTGCATCATCTTTAGAAGAGTCTTTCTTCTGGCGTGACAGCCATGCAGACCAATTTGATGTAGTGTGCAGCCTATGGTCTGAGCACTGACAAGCTGACCCCACACCCCTTCAACCTCTGCAGCAATGCTGGCACCACTCATATGTCTATTTCCCAAAGACAACCTCCGGATATGATGCTGAGCATGTGCATTCAACTTCTTTGGTCGACCAGGAGATCTGTTCTGAGTGGAACCTGTCCTGTTAAATCACTGTATGGTCTTGGCCACCATGCTGCAGCTCAGTTTCAGGGTCTTGGCAATGTTCTCATAGCCTAGGCCATTTTTATGTAGAGCAACAATTCTTTTTTTCAGATCCTCAGAGAGTTCTTTGCCTAGAGGTGCCATTTTGAACTTCCAGTAACCAGTATGAGAGAGTGAGAGCGATAACACCAAATTTAACATACCTGCTCCCCATTCACACCTGAGACCTTGTAACACTAACGAGTCACATGACACCAGGCGGGAAAATGGCTAATTGGGCCCAATTTGGACATTTTCACTTAGGGGTGTACTCACTTTTGTTGCTAGCGTTTTAGACATTAATGGCTGTGTGTTGAGTTATTTTGAGGGGACACTCACTACTTTACATTGTAGCAAAGTGTCATTTCTTCAGTGTTGTCACATGAAAAGATATAATAAAATATTTACAAAAATGCCAGGGGTGTACTCACTTTTGTGAGATATTGTTTTTTACTCATTAAAATGCAAATCAATTTATAACTTATTTGAAATGTGATTCTCTGGATATTTTTGTTGCAGTTCTTTCTCTCACTGTTAAAATAAACCAACCATTAAAATTATAGACTGATCATTTCTTCATTTTCATCAGTGAGCAAACTTACAAAATCAGCAGGGGATCAAATACTTTTTCCCCTCACTGTGACGTCAAACTAATGATGTATATATACAGTGGGCAGTACAGAAATTAAAATATATGCTCACATAATAATATGCTTTCTTTTTTTATTTACAAAGATAAATAAATAATAACCCCACTGACTTACTAAAGCCAAGTAGGCTGTTCACTTTGCAAGGGAAGGGAATTGTCCACAGAACTTAGTGAATGAGCTGAAGCTCTGCTGACTTAGAAACATAGAAACATAGAAAAGTGACGGCAGAAAAAGACTGAGTAGTCCATCGAGTCTGCCCCTTTTTATTTATTTATTTATTTTTTTTTTTTTTTTACATTAACCTTGTTGTCTGACTATGGATTTATGTTTATCCCAAGCATGTTTGAAGCCATTTACTGTTGACTGTCTCACAACCTCTGTTGGTAGTTTATTCCAATCATCAACCACCCTTTCAGTAAAATAATACTTTCTAAGATTAGTTTTGAACTTCCCCCCAGTTAGTTTGAGGTCAGGTCCCCGTGTTCTTGATTTTGGTTTCATATTGAAAAGACTGCCCTCCTGAACCTTATTTACCCCCTTGAGGTATTTAAAGGTTTCAATCATGTCTCCCCTCTCCCTTCTTTCCTCCAGACTGTACATATTAAGTTCCTGAAGTCGCTCTTGATATGTTTTATCCCCCAGACCTTTCACCATTTTTGTTACCCGTCTCTGAACTCGTTCTATTTTATCAATATCTTTTTGTAAGTGAGGTCTCCAGAACTGGACACAGTATTCTAAGTGAGGTCTCACTAAAGATCTATATAGAGGAATCAGAACCTCCTTCCTCCTGCTGGTGATCCCTCTACTGATACATCCCAGAATTCTACTCGCTTTTCCCACTGCCTGGTTACACTGTTTGCTCATTTTTCAATCATCTGAAATAAGCACCCCCAAATCTTTTTCTTCTGTAGTGCTGGATAACACTGTGCCCCCAATGCTGTACTCTCTAAGCGGATTCTTTTTCCCTAGATGCATTATTTTACATTTAGAAATATTGAACTGCAGTCTCCACTGCTTTGACCAATCTTCCAGCAATGCCAAATCATGTTCCATGTTACAGACCCCTCCATGACTGTTACAGACCCCTCAATGACTTCCATCATCCAATCATGTGCAAACAAAACTGCTGGGTTTTTTTACCTTTCAAATGATCGGACATTTTTTGCAAAGTGAAATATCACTACATTCACTAAGCTCCTGGAAAATTTTCCTTGAAATAAGCAACTTTCCTTGCAAAGTGAACAGCATGTTGCATTTAGTAAATCATCGTCTTTCTGTCAGAGTACAAACAGTTCTGTTTAAAAAAAGAAGAACTTTGCGGTTGCACTACCAACCACAACTTGTGATGTCCGGGAAATTAATTTCCTTCTTCATTCTGTCTCAGACAAAACAAATAAAACTTTTCCGTCCTACGGTATCTGCCTTCCAACATGAAAGCCATCTGGGTCCTCCTGATATTATTCTTCATCCAAGGTGAGTAGTAGCGACCTGTGCCTACCTACAGCATACATAAGGTAGCTTTGTTCTTAGATTGAGAAGGATTCATGCAAGATTATGTTAACCTACTATCTAAAGTGACAAAAAGTTGATCATGAAGAAGACAAAAGGAAAACATTGCTCAAATCATTTAAACCTTCTTTAGTTCACATTTGTCAAATGTAGGTCCTATTTAAAATGCTTATAATTTTTAATATTTAATCCACCTTGCAAATGATTCTTGTTTATAAATCAAGGAAAAAAATATTTATATCTTAAATGACGGGCCAAGTGTTCATGATCTTCTAACATGTTGATTAAATGTTGTCACTATGCACACATTCTTTTTTAGGGAAGTAGTCTCTTAACTTATTATAAACGTATAAGTAAATGGGTTTTTATCCTTTTTGTTAATATCCAATATCCTATTATGATAATGTTTCCTTTGCGTGTGAGATATAGAATGCTTGTCAAAAAAAAAACCCCTGTGCCAACCAAGAAAGTGTCATAGAAATAAATAGATACGCAGAACACAACAAAAGTTATATAGATAGACATATGTGCAATTAAACACGTAGAAAGCTATATGTTGCAGCTATTCTCTGACGTGTTCCCACACCTAACATTGTGTAAATATCTAAAGTGCAGTGTAACCAAACACATAAAGACTGCCCCCAGAAATACTTAAAGCACATTTCATCTTATTAATATACATAAAAAAATAAATAAAACAACCACATATAAAAATTCATAAGTCCATTACAGTGACCATAAATACTTAGACATGCGCAGAATGAAACAATTTGTTTAGTTTCGTCTCGATTCGTTCTTCACATAAAATCATTTAGTTACATTTGTTTAATCCTTTAAATTTGTTTTCAAAATTTGTTTAGTTCATTCATATTCGAATCGACACAAATTTTCTGAATTCAAATCAGTTCAAATCAATTTCGAAGAGTTTTCGAATTTGATTCGTTTTCAAATTCGAAACGTTTTTGAATTCAAATTGTTTTCAAATTCGAAAAGTTTTGAATTCGAATAGTTTTCGAATTCAAATAGTTTTCCAATTTCCAAACAGAATAAAATAGAAAAAAATATAACAGAATGGAAAAGAATATAACAGAAAATAAAAGAGTAGAATATAATAGAGTAAAACAGAACAAAATAGAATAGAAAATAAAAGAACAGAATAGAATGAAACATAATACAAAATAAATGAATAGAATATAATAGAATAGAATAGAATAAAAAATAATAGAATAAAACAGAAAGAATATAACCATCTTCTGAAATTTCAATAGAATAGAAAATAATAGAATTTAAAAAATAGAATAGAAATATTATAACCATTTCCCAAAACTCAAATAGAATCAATATAAATTGATATAGAATAGAAAATAATAGATTAGAATAGAATACAAAATAACAGAATAGTATAGAAAAAAAACAAAATAGAATAAAATGGAAAGAATATAACCATCTTTCAATTCTAATCTATTCTTTTCTATTCTATTCAAGTTCAAATTGATTCTATTTTAATTTTGGGAATGGTTATTTTCTTTCTATTCTATTCCATTCTATTGTTTTTTTAATTCTATTTTCTATTTGTTTATTCTACTTTATTCTATTCTATTATTTTATTTTCTATGCTATTTTTTTCTATTCTAGTCCATTCTATTCTAAATTGAATGTACTCTATTATATTCCATTCTGCTGTTTTTTTTCAATTCTATCCCGTTATTTTCTATTCTAATCTAATCTATTATTTTCTATTCTATTCAAATTTCAGTTGATTCTATTTGGATTTCAGGAAAATGTTATATTCTTTCTATTCTATTATATTGTTTTTTTGAATTTTATTCTTTTCTATTCTATTATAATCTATCCTATTATATTCTTTTTTTTTCTATTCTTTTCTTATGTATTCAGATTGAAATTTATTCTATTAGAAATTAAAATTTCAGAAGATGGTTATATTCTTTCTATTTTATTCCATTCTTTTTATTCTATTCTATTTATTTCTATTCTATTCTATTCTATTCTGTTATTGTTATATTTTTTCTATTCTATTCCTTTATTTTCTATTCTATTTTATTTTCTTTGGTTATTGGAAAACTATTCAAATTGATTTGAAAACTATTCCAATCGATTAGGATTCTAATTTCATTGGAATTTTTTTCAGATTTGTTTAAATTAGGTACTATTGTAACTGGGAAATTCGGATACAAAATGGACTGCACATGTCTACAAATGCTTAATAACAGTGTCCCAATCCCTATTTATTAAGATTAAATATAAAAGTCCACAAATACTGTGTAATTTCCACAATAATAGAGAGTTTAGCATGCATGCTCCAACAGAAAAAAACGTGCTCTACCGCTGTCTCCCGCCACTTGGCACTGCTGCCTTTTACTTCAAATAAAGCCCCACACAATGGTAAGGTTGAACACAGCTTTCCCAGATCCCTGGGTCAGAACATTGCAGTAATCCTCCCAGAACATATAAGACCAGTCTCACTCCACTCTACAGTGATGGAACCTTCCCACTCAGCAAGAAAAATAAAAAGCAAGAACTCTCACACTGTAGTATGAAATCGCACAAACACTTTATTCTTCAAAAAGATGAAGTAGTCACTGTACCACATGACAAAACGCGCCAGTGGGTGTAATCACGTAAAGTCATCACACCTTGAAGTCTGTGAGTGGCCATCTTATACATATCTTCTCCACTGATGTCCATGCTTAAAGTGACACTAAAATCTCATTTTTTTACTTTAACCACTTCAGCCCCGGAAGGATTTCCCACGTTAGGACCAGAGCACTTTTGCGATTCGGCACTGCGTCGCTTTAACTGACAATTGTGCGTCGTGCGACGTTGTACCCAAACAAAATTTGCGTCCTTTTTTCCCACAAATAGAGCTTTCTTTTGGTGGTATTTGATCCCCTCTGCGTCATTTCTGATCACCGTTATAAACAAAAAAAAGAGCATCAATTTTGCAAAAAATAAACTATTTCTTACTTTGTGTGAAAATACAAATCAAAAAATATATAAAAAAAATAATTTATTCATCGGTTTTGGCCGATTTATATTCTTCCTCATATTTTTGGTAGAAAAAAAAATTGCAATCAGCATTTATTGATTGGTTTGCGCTAAAGTTGCCACCTTTACAAACTCTGAGAAGCAATTTCTGGAGTTTTTACAATTTTTTTTTATTACTAGTAATGGCGGCGATCTGCAATTTTTATCGGGACTGTGATGTTGGGGTGGACTTGTTACATAAATCATATGTAAATCATAAAGTGGAACTAAACCCATATTTAATAGTTAAAAAACAGACACATTCCTGGAATGCCAGAATTACCAACTGTTACATTTGTTTGTGTCCTCAACCAAACTGTCAAACCATCAAATGGCTGGTGTCATAATTGATCACATGTGCAGCACCATGACAGTTGCAGATCAAACAAAAGCAGCTTCCTTGGCTGTAAAAGAAAGGAGGGTGTAATTCTGCATTAAGGCTGTCAGCATATTGGCCTCTACAAATTCTAGTCAGTGATGACTGATCAGTGTACTGACCCACTGCCAGTACCATGTGCCTGCCTTGACCAATCACAGCAGATCACATGACAGTTGCACACAATGGACAGCTTCCTCTCATGCCATCCAATGTGTACAATTGTGTTGCTAACTATGTTTGGTCAGTGATCACATGGTGAAGACAGGACAAATCACAGCCCATCTGTACCATGTGAATAGCTTTGACCAATCACAGCTAATCACAACAAAAGAAACAAACTGAATGAATCAACTTAATTTAGTAAAATGCTTGCTTATAGCAATGTAATTCACTGCTATAAGCAAACATAATGTATAATAAAAACAAAATCCTTATCACTATGGTAACATTATATTGTTCTGGTCATAGTGTGTTAAAAAAAAATGTACTATAACATTTTTTTTTTTCATACTGTCACCAATCAGTGTCCCTGATCATACCAGTTGTAATATCAGGGGTGTCAAACTGGCGGCCCTCCAGCTGTTGCAGAACTGCAAGTCCCATCATGCTTCTGCTTGTGGGAGTCATACTTGTAACTGTCAGCCTTGCAATGCCTCATAGGACTTGTAGTTCCGCAACAGCTGGAGGGCCACCAATTTGACACCTGTGAGTTATATAACATTGTGCTGCACTGGTGACAGTATGAAAAAAAAAAACATGAATTCCTTTTTTTTAAATTTCTTCATCTTCCAAATAATTATGACAAAAAATGACAAATTCAAAAAATCCGCCATGCCTCTTACTAAATACATTGTAAGAAAAATAAGTGCAGCACTATGATCATTGTTAATTCATAATAAATATAGGTTAAATGACAAATGTCCATAAATAAATGTCCATTTGTAAGTTCATACGCAGGGTCTTAGTAATGACCCAAATAAAGTGACTGAAGTGAATAAAGTGCAATCAGTAAAAGAAAAATCTGCGGTGTTACTCTGAAAAGATGGGTGATAACAATAAACCAGTGATGATCATATTCATTCGTATGATGATAATCCAATTATAAAACCATGTGCGTAACCATAAAGCTGAAGTTGTAAGATTGTGCGATTATCAGATATGGTGGACACACATAGGCTAGTGGGTCAATCAGGCTTGTAAGGGGATATACCCCTGTTGGAATCAACTGTAGTAGGGTCCCAAGATCAATAGATTGGCTTGATTTTACTGTTGTGGGTTTAGTAACACCTTAATTTAAATGTGAAACATGAAAAGAAGTGGATCTTTTTGCACTGCAATTGTATGAATAAGATTTTTTGTGTATGGGACTCACTGTGTAAAAGAAGAGGAATTTATACATTTATTGCTTGGAACTGTTTTTTTTTACTTTGTATTAATTTTCAAGAACACAGGACACTTTTCTTAAAAGAGACTGCACTTTATTGTTGTTATATCATATTGCACATATGCAATTTATTGTTTATGAATTCTATATTCATGCATATTAAATATTGGGACATCAACACATTTCTAATCTTTTTGGCTCTATACACCACCACAATGGATTTGAAATGAAATGAACAAGATGTGCTTTAACCGCAGACTTTCAGCTTTAATTTGAGGGTATTTACATCCAAATCAGGTGAAAGGTGTAGGAATTACAACAGTTTGTATATGTGCCTCCCACTTTTTAAAGGACCAAAAGTAATGGGACAGATTAACAATCATAAATCAAACTTTCACTTTTTAACCACTTGCCGACCGCCGATCGGCATCTGACGGCAGCAAAGTGGTTCGTTCCCGCAAAACGCTGTCATACGACGGCGGCTGCGGGATCGAGCTTAGTGAGCTCACTGTGTTCGGGGAGGGCCAGGGAGTGGGTGCGGCGGCTTCGATTGCCGCCGGCTACCCGCGATGGCCCCCCCGAGCGGAGGAACGGAGGTCCGTGTATGTAAACACGGACCTCCGCTCTGTGTGAAGGGGGAAGGGCTGTGATCACAGCCTTCCTGTATACGAAGGCTGTGACCACTTCCCTTCCCCAGCTAGGGCAGTCCCCATACAGTTAGAACAATGCCCAGGGAACATAGTTAACCCTTAGAGCGCCCCCTGCAGGTTAACCTCTTCACTGCCAATGGCATTTACACAGTAATCAGTGCATTTTTATAGCACTGATCGCTGTATAAATGCCAATGGTCCCAAAAAAGTGTCAAAATAGTCCAACATGTCCGCTGAAATATCGCAGTACCGCTAAAAATCGCAGATCGCCGCCATTACTAGTAAAAAAATAAAAATAAATAAAAACCCCAAAAATGAATTCTCATCATCCGTAAACGCGACCACTTTTGCGCAAACCAACCAATAAACACAGATTGCGATTTTTTTTATCACAAATATGAGGAAGAATATAAATTGGCCAAAAACTGTGAAAAAAAATGTTTTTTTATATTTTTTTTTTGATTTGTATTCTAGCAAAAAGTAAGAAATTTGGGTTTTTTTGCAAAATTGTCACTCTTCTTTTGTTTATAGCGGCGATCAGAAATGACGCAGAGGTGATCAAATACCACCAAAAGAAAGCTCTATTTGTGGGAAAAAAAGGACGCAAATTTCGTTTGGGTACAACGTCGCACGACCGCGCAATTTTCAGTTAAAGCGACGCAGTGCCGAATCGCAAAAAGGGCTCCGGTCCTAAAGCTGGAAATCCTTCCGGGGCTGAAGTGGTTAATACTTGGTTGCAAATCCTTTGCAGTCAATTACAGCCCGAAGTCTGGAACACATAGACATCACCAGACGCTGGCTTTCATCCCTGGTGATGCTCTGCCAGGCCTCTACTGCAACTGTCTTCAGTTCCTGCTTGTTCTTGGGGCATTTTCCCTTCAGTTTTGTCTTCAGTAAGGGAAATGCATGATCAATCGGATTCAGGTCAGGTGATTGACTTGGCCATTGCACAACATTCCACTTCTTTCCCTTAAAAAACTCTTTAGTTGCTTTCACAGTATGCTTTGGGTCATTGTCCATCTGCACTGTGAAGCGCCGTCCAATGAGTTCTGAAGCATTTGGCTGAATATGAGCAGATAATATTGCCTGAAACACTTCGAAATTCATCCTGCTGCTTTTGTCAGCAGTCACATCATCAATAGATACAAGAGAACCAATTCCATTGGCAGCCATACATGCCCACTCCATGACACTACCACCACCATGCTTCACTGATGAGATGGTATGCTTTGGATCATGAGCAGTTCCTTTCCTTCTCCATACTCTTCTCTTCCCATTACTCTGGTACAAGTTGATCTTGGTCTCATCTGTCCATAGGATGTTGTTTCAGAACTGTGAAGGATTTTTTAGATGTTTGGCAAACTCTAATCTGGCCTTCCTGTTTTTGAGGCTCACCAATGGTTTACATCTTGTGGTGAACCCTCTGTATTCACTCTGGTGAAGTCTTCTCTTGATCGTTGAATTGACACACATACACCTACCTCCTGGAGAGTGTTCTTGATCTGGCTAACTGTTGTGAAGGGTGTTTTCTTCACCAGGGAAAGAATTCTTCAGTCATCCCCTACAGTTGTTTTTCATGGTCTTCCGGGTCTTCTGGTGTTACTGAGCTCACCGGTGCGTTCTTTCTTTTTAAGGATGTTCCAAACAGTTGATTTGGCCACACCTTATGTTTTTGTTATCTCTCTGATGGGTTTGTTTTGTTTTTTCAGCCTAATGATGGCTTGCTTCACTGATAGTGACAGCTCTTTGGATCTCATATTGAGAGTTGACAGCAACAGATTCCAAATGCAAATAGCACACTTGAAATGAACTCTGGACCTTTTATGTGCTCCTTGTAAATGGGATAATGAGGGAATAACACCATGGAACAGCTGAGCAGCCAATTGTCCCATTACTTTTGGTCCCTTAAAAAGTGGGAGGCACATATACAAATTGTTGTAATTCCTACACCGTTCACCTGATTTGGATGTAGATACCCTCAAATTAAAGCTGAAAGTGTGCAGTTAAAGCACATCTTATCTGTTTCATTTCAAATCCACTGTGGTGGTGTATAGAGCCAAAAACATTAGAATCATGTTGATGTCCCAGTATTTATGGACCTGACTATATATATATATATATATATATATATATATATTGTGTCATGAGGTGGTAGTGCTGTCTAACTAATTTTTAGATATTGGGGGAACAACAGCAATCAGATTTCAAACCTACCTGATTGACAGGTCCCTTTAAGAGTGGTCAGCCCGGGAGATGCACGCTGGTCCCATAGACTTGACATTGCCATGCAATCCAAAAGAACTGGGCAATGATCATTTCTTAAAAAAGCTGACTCATTATGACCAATAGAATTTCACAGGGGCACCTGATCTGTCATGTGATGAGCAATCTTGGTTTGAGTTCTGGTCTCCTGACTCATTATGACCAATAGAACTTCACAGGGACACCTGATCTGTCATGTGATAAGCAGCCTCGGTTTGAGTTCCGGTCACCTAACTCATTAGAAGCAATAGAATTCCATTTTACTTTTTCCAATTTACTTTTTTGTTAGTGGAGCCTCTTTCTCCCTCCAGATGGGCTATATAAGATTGCGGCAATCACATGGGGTCGTGACGCACACACGCCCCAGCGCATGAGCATTTTAATTTATTTTATGGTATGGTTGGCGTTTGCACACTATACTTGCCTATTATTTTAACAAACACAAGTTGAGACTTATTACACTAGTGGAGTCTCCTTATGTTTTTTCTACATCTCATACCACCTTATCAGCCACTGGGGATTAGATACGGAGATTGTGTACAGAGAGGGAAGGTGCTACTAATATCAGAGCCATCAGTGGACATCTGAGACGCATTCTGGCGGATCTGGGATCCCTCTAAGCGGTTTCCGACACTCCTGGGAAGGAGTGTCACTGGTCTTCCGGTAAGCTCCCATCTTCACTGGTGAAGGATTATCATTTGGTGGCTGTTTTCCAATAAACTTGGATAACTTGGAAGTGATATAGATCAACTATCAAAGTGAGCAAGTTGGTTATG
The DNA here is from genome assembly GCA_018402905.1 of Glandirana rugosa. Taxonomy (NCBI): domain Eukaryota; kingdom Metazoa; phylum Chordata; class Amphibia; order Anura; family Ranidae; genus Glandirana; species Glandirana rugosa. The sequence continues at coordinate 1,029,752 of BLSH010329581.1, forward strand.
ACCCCATCCCTATATGAGCAAAGAACATGTGGAAAATGACCCCCTATGGGACTTTTAAAGGGAGAACCAACTCAGCAAGAAGTAAATAAAATATAACATTTATTGATATGAATAGGCATATTCCTTAAAGGAAATGAAAGGTACCCATTGAATGCAATATACATACAAAGTACATAACAAACATAAATGGTGATGACTAACAAAATAACTCAGAAAAACACAGATTGGATAAAAAGACCACTAATCTGCCATAGGAGGAGGCAGAGAGGGACCCAACGCGTTTCGATATGATGTAATATCTTCCTCAAGGGTATGTGGTCATAAGATTAAAAACATTATAGCTCAGGCAGAATAGAACACCCTAACATATTGTCTACAGAGATGTGAAGGTTACCAATAACCATCTCACCAAAACGAGTCTGAAACGACCAAAAGACAAGTAGGATGCTCAGCCAAGGACAACAATGGCTGCTACGGTGTCCGTATCCTCAAATGGGGCGACCCACGCATATAGCAGAAGTGGATGGAGGCTGGAGTAAAAGTCTTCAAGATGGAAAACAACAGAGGGAGGTCAAAAATAGTGGTCAAACCACTTCCAACTCACAGCACAGAGTAGTGTGCTAGTCCAAACAGTGCTAAACCAAAGAGAAGTGGTGTTGGAGGAGATACCCAAAAGGGAAAATCCCACCAAAATTTGGGGGGAGGGAGTAAACACCCCCAATACACTCATCAAAAGCCAAAGCAGACGAGCTCTTGTTTATGAAGAGAAGTGATATAACAACCATCCACCGGATTCTCTTCATAAACAAGAGCTCATCCATGGTGTAGGCCACTATGCCTACTTAGAGGGGTCTACATTCTTTTCTTGGTAATCAGGTAAATGTGATCCCTGATATGATGAAAAAAGGGTGTTTTTGTTTTCCCCACATAGAATGCACCACACTGGCACTGCATAAGATATACAATGCCTGTGGTTTGGCAGGTGACAAAAAAAATGAGTTGGTCATTTGGCAATTGAATGGAATTTGTATGGGACACATAGGTGCAAAAGTTGCACCTGCCACAGGAGGCTGTTCCCGATTGTTGGTCAGTGGGGTTCTGTGGGTGTGGTGACTGTGAACCAATTGATCTTTAAGAGATCATGATCTCCTAAAGATGATCTCTGGATGGGAATGGATATATTTGGACACAGTGGAAACGGCTGTTAACAAATGCCAGTATTTCTGCACTATATGTCTAACTTTATGGTGCTTTCCAGGATAGTTAGTAATGACCCTGGTAGTGGGATTTGAAGATAGTTTTTGAGGCTTAGAGTGCACAAGACTGTCTCTGTCCTGTAATTTAGCACGTAGATACGTTTTTTTGAGGCATGATCTGCTGTACCCACGATCAAGCAGGCAGGATTGGAGAGCCTAGGCTTCTCTTTCAAAATCCCCTGACTGGGTGCAGTTCCTTTTGATCCTCAGGTATTAGCTATATTGTATTCTGTGTACCAGGGAGATAGGATGTGAGGTCATTGCATGTAAGAGGGTATTGCCGGGGCGTGGCCTAGCATCGGAACATGGCGGCAGCATAGTGAGAGAGCTCCGTCACCCAGACAGCCCTGCAGAGCTCCCATAAGCGGACCAAACCCCACACTACATCAGCCATGGCAGGGAGAGGTTCACAGGACCCAGCGGGCCAGACACAGCTTAGCCAAAACGTCCCGGTTCTCCTCCGCTCGCAACCACCGGGATCTCAGGCCTACTCGCAGTCATCAGACCGCGGCCTCGATTTCAGCAATGGCCGCCGGACGCCTCCAGAGCAGTACAGCGGCAGCGCACAAGCAGCACAAGCTCCACCAGCTTCATCCACCTTCCCTAGCCTGGCGGACCTGCAAGCAGTGGCCCTGGACATCAAAAGCACCCTGTCCGCAGCCATCTCAGATCTGCAAGCAGACATCAGAGGGATAACCCACAGAGTGGATAGAGTAGAGGCAACCGCAGCAACGCATGGAGC